>CM072663.1:76310939-76800939 GCA_036884735.1 Huso huso | reverse complement strand
GTAATCAGTCATTCAGCCTATTTAAATGGAGAAAAGTAGTCACTGTGCTGTTTGGTATCATTGTGTGCACCACACTTAACATGGACCAGAGAAAGCAAAGGAGAGAGTTGTCTGAGGAGAACAGAAAGAAAATAATAGACAAGCATGGTAAAGGTAAAGGCTACAAGACCATCTCCAAGCAGCTTGATGTTCCTGTGACAACAGTTGCAAATATTATTAAGAAGTTTAAGGTCCATGGAACTGTAGCAAACCTCCTTGGGCGCGGACATAAGAGGAAAATCGACCCCAGATTGAACAGAAGGATAGTGCGAATGGTAGAAAAAGAACCAAGGATAACTGCCAAAGAGATACAAGCTGAACTCCAAGGTGAAAGGTGCGTCAGTTTCTGATCGCACCATCCGCCGCTTTTTGAGTTAAAAGTGGGCTCCATGGAAGAAGACCCAGGAGGACTCTACTTTTGACAGAAAATAAAAAGCCAGACTGGAATTTTCTAAAATGCATATTGACAAGCCACAATCCTTCTGGGAGAATGTCCTTTGGCCAGATGAGTCAAAACTGGAGCTTTTTTGGCAAGTCACATCAGCTCTATGTTCAGACGAAAAAATGAAGCTTTCAAAGAAAAGAACACCATACCTACAGTGAAACATGGAGGAGGCTTGGTTATGTTTTGGGGCTGCTTTGCTGCGCCTGGCACAGGGTGCCTTGAATCTGTGCAGGGCACAATGAAATCAAAACTATCAAGGCATTCTGGAGCGAAACGTACTGCCCAGTGTCAGAAAGCTCCGTCTCAGTCGCAGGTCATGGGTCCTCCAACAGGATAATGACCCAAAACACACAGCTAAAAGCACCCAAGAATGGATAAGAACAAAACATTGGACTATTCTGAAGTGGCCTTCTATGAGTCCTGATCTGAATCCTATCGAACATCTATGGAAAGAGCTGAAACTTGCAGTCTGGAGAAGGCACCCATCAAACCTGAGACAGCTGGAGCAGTTTGCTCAGGAAGAGTGGGCCAAACTACCTGTTAACAGGTGCAGAAGTCTCATTGAGAGCTACAGAAAACGTTTGATTGCAGTGATTGCCTCTAAAGGTTGTGCAACAAAATATTAGGTTAGCGGTCCCATCATTTTTGTCCATGCCATTTTCATTTGTTTTCTTATTTACAATATTATGTTGAATAAAAATCAAAAGCAAAGTCTGATTTCTATTAAATATGGAATAAACAATGGTGGATGCCAATTACTTTTGTCAGTTTCAAGTTATTTCAGAGAAAATTGTGCATTCTTAGTTTTTTGTGGAGGGTACCAACAAATTTGAGCACGTCTGTGTATAATATATATATATATATATATATATATATATATACACACAGACGTGCTCAAATTTGTTGGTACCAATGCCTTGATAGTCTTGAGATTTCATTGTGCCCTGCACAGATTCAAGGCACCCTGTGCCAGGCGCAGCAAAGCAGCCCCAAAACATAACCGAGCCTCCTCCATGTTTCACTGTAGGTATGGTGTTCTTTTCTTTGAAAGCTTCATTTTTTCGTCTGTGAACATAGAGCTGATGTGACTTGCCAAAAAGCTCCAGTTTTGACTCATCTGTCCAAAGGACATTCTCCCAGAAGGATTGTGGCTTGTCAATATGCATTTTAGCAAATTCCAGTCTGGCTTTTTTTATGTTTTTTTTCAAAAGTGGAGTCCTCCTGGGTCTTCTTCCATGGAGCCCACTTTCGCTCAAAAAAGCGACGGATGGTGCGATCAGAAACTGACGCATACCTTCACCTTGGAGTTCAGCTTGTATCTCTTTGGCAGTTATCCTTGGTTCTTTTTCTACCATTCGCACTATCCTTCTGTTCAATCTGGGGTCGATTTTCCTCTTGCGGCCGGCGCCCAGGAGGTTGGCTACAGTTCCATGGACCTTAAACTTCTTAATAATATTTGCAACTGTTGTCACAGGAACATCAAGCTGCTTGGAGATGGTCTTGTAGCCTTTACCTTTACCATGCTTGTCTATTATTTTCTTTCTGATCTCCTCAGACAACTCTCTCCTTTGCTTTCTCTGGTCCATGTTCAGTGTGGTGCACACAATGATACCAAACAGCACAGTGACTACTTTTCTCCATTTAAATAGGCTGCATGACTGATTACAAGATTGGAGACATGTGTGATACTAATTAAAGAAACTAATTAGTTTGAAATATCACTATAATCCAATTATTTATTATCTTTTCTAAGGGGTACCAACAAATGTGTCCAGGCCATTTTAGAATATCTTTGTAGAATAAGCAATAATTCATCTCTTATCACAGCTTCTTTTGTTTTATTCTATGACATACCAAAGGCATGCAAGTATTCATGATAAAATAGCTTTTAATTTCATCACTTTTCAGGAGGAATGAAGCATTATTTCAAGGGTACCAACAAATTTGAGCACGTCTGTATATATATATATATATATATATATATATATATATATATATATATATATATATATATATATATATATATATATTTTAATGTTTTGTTTTCCATTTAGATAGTCTTTCTGCTATGCAAATGTTTGATTTGATGTTCATAAATAAAACTTGAGTTTTATACAATCATTTGTCTTTCATTATCATATTACAGCTGTATGTTATACATTTGTTGAGGTGGGTAACCTTTTGTATATCTTGAATAATTTAGTGAACCAGTCAAAGCTACAAAGCTAGATCCGCCCCTGATTATCACCAATTGATTGATTGTGTTCACTGTTAAATAAAACCAAAACGCTGCAAGTTATATTCTACTTGTTTGTGTGTTTTGTGAGACGGGTAAGAGGCAAGTAGATTTTTCTAGCATTTTGTCCCTTGACAATTTTTTTTTTTTTTTTTTTTTTTTTAATTGCACACCCCTGGTCTGAATATATAAAATGATAAATCTATTCAATTGCTTAAATAGGACTCCATGGTGCATATAATACTTAACCAACATGTTGATTTTCATAAGCATGGTACTTAAAGGGCCTTATTTTAAATGGTCTAAATAGCATATAAGCCACTTGTTTTGAGAAACAAAACAGGCCCCAAGTCCACTTGTTGCCTTATTTGCTTATGGATCAGGGACTTACCGATGACTGTAGGTCTGCAATCAACTCTTTAGCCCGAGAAAGTTCAGCCTGAGAAATAAAAATAAATAAATAATGCAGGCATTCTGGAAACTATAGTTAATTATAGGCAGTAATACAGCAAACACATAGGAATTGATGAGTGGTCACTGCAGGTGATCTGTAATACGAGTTTGACCATTTCAAATGCAAGTGGTATAAAATTCTCAGCAATACCAGTTAAAATGTAATTGCTTAAGAATTTGAAAAATATGTAAGTATTAAATACAATGATCAATACATACACATATATACATATATTTTTTTTTAAAAAAAAAAGAAATAAAAAAAAAAAAGACAATTTTCTGTGCAGATTTAAAGACGACGGACCTATCAACAGTCAACAGCACAACCTCACCTTAAGGCCTTGGATACATACTTCAGCATTTTCAGTGCCTGCCTTTAAGCTGGTGATTTCATGCATTAGGTCAGCCTGCAAGGGCAATTAAACAGGCAAAAAGCATTGGAGGAGTTAGGAAGCAGCCACCAATTAAAAGACCTCCCATTTCAACAGCAGAAGGGCAGGGTTGATTATGTCTTGAGTTAGACAGTGAAAAACCATAGCTTTAAAAGACCCATTTTATATAGAAGCCTTATCCAAGGAATAGGTTTCAACAATATTTAGTTTACCTTTATATCCCATTAATTTTAATAAGCCTCTTTCAAAACATGAAGTAATTTGAACCAAGTGGCTAATGAAGATTGTTGCTGATCTCTCTGTGGAAACAAATGTTATGGTGCGTGGCTTCAGAAATGCCAGAATCAGTGATGCTTGTCACACCCAGGACAATGCCACAGATATTGCTAGTGAAAATGAAATCACAAATGCATAGTACATAACGATATACTCTCCGATTAAAAACAGAATCTGTGGCCAGTACTACAAACCCGACTTCTTAATCTTCCATGTATTACTGTAATTATTGAATATTACCATTACTACTTACAGCAGTGTTAGTTATTGCCTTTGTACTAGTTTTTGAATAAGGTCAGTTGTCACTGAAGTCATACGAACAACAGCAATTCTTTTTTTTTAGGTTGACTTTTAAACTGGCTTTTTTATTTTTGTACGCTTTGGGATGCTTATGAAAAGCATTTTATAAAATTAAATGTTGCTGTTGTTGAACAAACTAAAAGTCAATTCAACCAAGTTATGCTTGTGCACTCCGCCAATATAAATGGCGCAAATATCAAAACAGTTGTGGTGCAGCTAAATTTTCTGGCCCTGTAAATAAAGGTTTTTTTTTGTTAAAAATGACAGTAACATGTACTTGTCAATTGTATCAATAAAAACTAACATTTGATATGCTGTATATAAAAATAAATTAAAAGCACTTGTATAATGCCTTCCCGATTAATTGAGCTCTTGCAGGGCTCCAAATTAATGACAGCCATGCAGCAATTGTCATGGGTGCCTTTCTTAATTGCCGCAATGTCTAGTCACTGCAATTATGGCCGCTGTTCCCTTTTTGCTACAGCAGCTAGAGACATATCAAATTAGGAAGTGGTTGGATCCAAACAATAACAGGATTA
This sequence comes from Huso huso, assembly GCA_036884735.1. Classification (NCBI taxonomy): domain Eukaryota; kingdom Metazoa; phylum Chordata; class Actinopteri; order Acipenseriformes; family Acipenseridae; genus Huso; species Huso huso. The sequence goes on along the minus strand of CM072663.1, from coordinate 76,796,259 downwards.
TGTGATTTGCGTGGTTAAAGATTAAGTAGCAGGTTTCCGAAAAATGTAGCGTTACACATTCCCACGTGTTGCTACAACTTTTTACACTTCTAACTTTAAAGTCTTTTTTAAAGCTCTTTTCAAAATGTCAGCTCCAGTGAAGTGATAGTGTAAGGATTATTGCCCAGATTGTCAAACAGGTAACACAGCAATAACAATCCATGATGTGGTACGAAAAAGAAAAGCCAGAGCACTTAAAAAAAAAAAAAACCATCTCTTCCTGTAGCGATTTAGATGGCAGATCTCAAACCCCATGCACTAGAGTGGCCATTTTAAAGAGGATGTTACCAATGAAAAGAAAAAAAATACAGGTACATTAAAAACAGTTGTAGCAACACATGGGGGAAATATAATGCTGTATTTTACTTTGTCACATCAGAAGGAAAAAAAAAACATAAAACAAAGCACATGGACTTCTACTGTGCATACTAAGAACATCTAGCTCGTTTGGTTGTTAGTAGCTTATTGATCCAAGAATCTCATCAAGCAGCTTTTTGAAGGATCCCAGGGTGTCAGCTTCAACACTACATAAGTGTCATCTCAGAAAAGAGATGTCAAGAGTTGTAGGTTTTTCAGGTTTAAAAATAGTTACTTTTGTAACTCACTTGAATATGGTTCAAGTACCGTTATCCGCTTATTTTAAAATTTCCTTTACCACAACAAAACCAAGATGGTAGGAAATACTTTTCTATATTGTATTAGTGTTTATCATTATTAATTGTCCATCTTAAGATAAAAAATCAATTTACGTTGTTTCAGTTCATCCATCAATGCAACACAGTGCATCAGCATTTTGTATGTTACACGGGGAAACAATATTTCAGTTTACCTTACGTTAAACTGTAGAAATATTTAAAATTATGAACGAATATCCAAACTTGAAAATCCTGTGTTTACATACATAAGAGATAGACCTTTTTACCTCATGTTCATGCCGAACTTCTTTCTCCAGAGCCTCAAATTCATGCATTTCATTCTTCTCCTTAAGTTTGAATTGCAATTCTTTTTTTTCATTTCTTAACCCTTCATTTTCCAGTGTCATGTTATCACAAGCATCACGGAGCACAACCATCTCCGAAAGCAATTTCTCCTGTGTAGACAAAGGAACTCGAGATTAACATTTAGCAAAGAATAATTATGCAAATAAAAGAAAGAAAAAGCACCCCAGTGGCCATACTATAAAATACAGTTTTACCAGACAAATGGTAAATAAAAATTGGAAGGCTATCCAAAATACAGTATAGACTTCAACAGCTAAGATCCCAGTCAGAGTACCTTGACAAAAAGAATGTCAAATGAGCTCTATTAGCAATATATGTCACAAACTTACACTACATACATGTTAAAGGAGCACAATTAGACATTTGGTAATCACTCACTAAAAACTGGAAAGAAATCCAGTCAGCTGTAAACACTTCAAGTCACAAAAACAAGTGAATATAATAACTTTCACAAAGGTATACATTATAATGTACAACGTTTAAAAAAGTTACTTTTGTTTAATTAATGCAATCATACCTTCTCAGCCTCCAGTGCTTCACAAAGCTGTATAGTCTCCAATAAATCCTTTTGATACTGTATAGATCAAACAAATAGTTTAAATTCAACAAAAATCGTTTCATTGCGCACAACAAGCAGTACTGATTTTCAAGCAAACAGTCAATTCATTTCTAAAATGTGTAAGCTGTAATCCAATCATATTGTACCAGTGACCTATATTCATTGTTATAGAAACCGTTAACTACATTGACTTTTTCAGAATACTAACCAGTTGATCCTGAAGATTATCCTTGCCTTGGTTCTCCTGAATGTGAAGACTATGCTCCAGCTCCATAATCCTTTTCTCCAAAGCCGCTTTACTTTCAGTATATTCTTCTTTAGATGTTGAATGCTGCTGTTCCAGCTCTAGTATTCTCTCTTCTAGGCCCTTCCCAACATATTCCTGTTCTAGCTCTTTTTCCAAGAGTTGCCGCTCCAAATCAGCAATCCGCTCGTCAAGGACCCTTTTCACTTCCTCGTGTTCTGCTCCTTTAACCTCCCCAGTTTGGGACTGTAGCTGCTGCTCTAGTTCAGACACCCTTTTCTCCAAGAAGCTTCTCATTCCAGTTAGTTGAACTTTTTCATTTCTTTCACTTTGAAGCTGCCGTTCCAAATTTGCAATTTTTGCTTCCTTGTCATCCATTTGAGGAGAAGCCACATCACATGCACTAAATTGTAATAACATTTTAGAATTCAAGCCACATAATTGGTTTTGATTTTAGCAGTTCAGAAGTAAAAATCAAATGTACCTATATAGTTTCATAGTGTACTGCTGTGACCAATGCATTCTACATATTTATTGTACTGGATTGAAGAGACCTCCACCAATAAGGTTTACCTGGATATAAGGGTCACATTTGCATATCCCTTGCATACAACACCCTTAGGTTATACGTTAAGGGTAGTGTATAACTAAATATAAAAAAGAGAACTGTACAAAACTAAATTCCAACCAGACATGGCTGTACTAAGCAAGCTTATAGGTTTAAAAAAATAAATAAATAAAGAAAAAAACATTGCTGTTTTCCTTACCTTTCCTGTCCATCAAATAGCGGATATTCCTCTAAAAGAGTGGAATAAGCATTCCTACTCCTGCGAACAGCTACGTTACGACTTGCATCTAGTTCAAATGGATCATCCAAGGTATGTGACCATGAATCCTCAATTTCAGTACAATCAGCTGTAAAAAAAAAACACACACACACCACACGAACAGTGGGGTTATTTACTGGATCGCAATTAATCAAACAATTTTAATTGCATTTTCTTTCAAATCATGAATGATACATTTCATAAGGCTCACATGTTATTAAATACATCTTTGAAGAATGTAATTGAATACTCCAGCTACAATTTAAATAGAAAACATTAAACTGACCAAAATATCTATGAATAGACAATATCCCATTCTGTATTCAGATTTGCTATTAAAAGTGTGATTGGTTAAGTTGAACTTACTTATAAATGCTCATCTTTAACCCTGTTGACATTTCTCAGTTTTATTTATTTATTTGTTTTTTTGAAGTTTACCTTTTCACTGCTCTTGTACAATTTATATACTTTGCATAAATGTTTTTTGGGGTGAACAGAAAATATAAATTCACTGTACCATTGTTCCATGGCCATGTATTGTGCTTTTTTTTTTTTTTTTTTTTAACCCCAAACTACCTTCACAGTATAGAGATTAAGTGCAATAAAAACCATGAACAAAACACATCAACCACCACATGTAGAGATACTAAACCAGAGGTTGCACTAGCTTTTCTGTTCATGCGTTCCTGAAACGCACATGCCCAAAATTTTGCGTCCCATCCATCAGATACTAAACAATCAGTTGTTAACACAAAAGCTAATAAAACAGGGATGTGCATTTTGGTACATTTCTATTAATGTTTATACTCTACGCTATATCACAGTTTAAGCAATCTCTGTCTGTGTATAGGTATTAGGTCTGTGTTGGAAGGTTCGTTCACTAGCCAGGGATTCGAAGGTTGTTTTAAACTTTCAAAGGTCCGTCAGATGCCATTGACGCACTGTGGCTTTTTATTTTATTTATTTTTCCTGTTAACAGAAATTGTTTGACAGTATATGAATACTATACAATAACACATTAACTGTCACTCACATGCAAAATTCGATCTTTTGATTTGTATAATGCATATTACGTAAACAAAAGTTGTTGTACTAAAATCCACTACCATATCGTTATATGTAGGAACTATATGGTGCTGCTGCCATGTATGCAGTAAAATATGTACTGAATATCTAGTGTACAAGACAGTGTAAGAAGTGCTATGGTAGAATATGTTTGAAACATACAAAATATATGACAACACTAATCATTTTAATTTAAAAAACTGAGCAGTCCGTCCCTCCCCCCTCCAGCTCGTGTTATCCAGAATCAAATCTTTAATTTCTTCATTCTCCATTTCGACAGCAAAGCGTTGTATAGCGTAAGCTGTATTGAAAGAAACATCTCAAACTCTCTGCTGTTTGGGATATTTGTTAAATGGCCAGACAAAAAAAAAAAAAAAAAACACGGTTTAATGCAAACTGTGCAAGCGACTCGTATCATGGGAGGTATAACCAATCTCTGGGGTCACTTGACAAACGCAAGTTCATATTATTATTATTACTATTTTTAATAGTAGTAAAATGTGATCGATTGGAACATTGAGTTAAATAAAGCTTTGTTTTGCCCAAATCCGCTGCAGTTGCGCAAAGCAAGCTTACTATATGTATCACAAACATCTTCAATTACGTGTAAATAAATGTGTATTTTTTTTAAAAAAATGTAAATTATAAACACGATTACTTTTCTATAGAACGCATTTTTAAACTACATGTGAATGTTTTATTTAATTTATATCGATTACTCGTAAAAAAGGACTTTCAATCAAATATAAACAAGTAGCTATGGTGACACCAGTCACCAGTAAATTATGCAAATGAGTACCATCGAAGATTCGAACCTTCCTTCGGTAATGTGTTCCGAACCTTCGAAGGTCAAAAAAAGTACGTTGCAGCCCTAATAGATATACATATGAATATAGACACACTTTTCTTTATGCTAGTATATAGGAACAGTAGACCGCTCCCATGAGGAGATGGGATTCTGAAGGCTGCTACACCAGACATGATGCGTCAAAATGAAGAGAACCTATACTTTTGATTAGTATCTTTGAAACCACACGTGACGTGACAGGCGACGCAGAGCGGCGCGAAATAAATAGGATGCAATCCTATTTTTCTGCGGTTTGACGCGCGTCAACTAGGGCATTGAGCAATCACAACAGCTTCAATGCACGTGGTCCAGCAGGGTGAAGCAGTATCCAAAATGACTGAGAAAACAATAATACTTGTCGTTTAAAAAATACCCTTATTTTATTTAGTAAGTCGCCAATTATTTTATTATTTTCTCCCAATTTGGCATATCCAATTATTTTTAGGCTCAGCTCACTGCTACAACCCCCGCGCTGACTCGGGAGCGTCTAAGACTAACAAACTCCGTCTTCCGAAGTGTGTGCCAGCCGACCGCTTTTTTTCACATGGCAGACTCACCGTGCAGCCACCTCAGAGCTACAGCTTCAGATATATAGTCCATTTACATTTTTAGGCATTATGTTGAGGTGCAGGGCAGTCTGACAATATATTATTTAATATAAAAGACTGAAATGTACAATGACTGGAAATAATTAAACTTCAGGCTTCCAACTTACAGTCATCAAATTCAGCTAGTGTTGACATTTCACATTTCATTCTTTTGACAAAAGGTTCAGATGTAGGCAAACCATCAAACTTAAATCCTCCACTTGATTGCAAGCTGTCACGCAATTTCCCTGGGGCCCAGGTAACTCTCCTCTTATTTTTTATCTGTAAATGATATATGAAAAGGCTTTAAAAAAACGATCTTTACATAATAAGATATAAGCATTTAAGTGCCTTTCAATGAACAGCCACCAATAACAAAAACGTGTAGGTTACAATGTTTTAGAAGCTGCTCATGCCCCTCATCCACTTACACACACACACACCTACCTTCTGTTCCTTCTTTGAGAAATCTGAGGTAATAATCATTTTGGTCAAGTTCTTTATTCTATCTTCTTGTTCTCTTTGAAGTTGTTCCTTTTCCAACAGTAGCTGTGCCAATTCAATCTTCTCCGTTGCCTGTGCACGTGTCTCAGAAAAAAACCTGTACAAAAAAAAAAGTTTACATATATATATATATATATATATATATATATATATATATATATATATATATATATATATATAAAGACCTTCTTAAATAAAACCCCTAAACACCAGCACTCTTTTTTTGTTGTAAATTCAGACTTGATTGGAGCAACAAAACAGACAAAACAGAACAGACAGAAATCTCAGACAGAAACAAAGCAGACAGAAATCTGCAAGGAGCATCACATATACCAAAATGTACTTGCCTCTTCCAGACGTTTCTTGAGATCCACAATTTCATTTCGATATCTTTTCATCAATGCCTCGTCATCCAACACCTCATTGACATGAGGATCATTCTTCATGTGTTTAGCAGTGCTGGCAAACTGGGGCAGGGGGGTCATTAAGGCATTAAATCACTTTCTCAATACAATTGCACTGACAATAATGAGACAGTAATAGCAAGACATTTTACCTGAAGAGTGCTGAGTGTTTCTTCAATTGTGGCTGGAGTGATTGTGCAAATGATCACTGTTTTTGCATTACCACCCAAAGAATTTTGAAGGATTCTGGTAAGTTTGCTGTCTCTATAATTGATAAATCCCCTGTGAGTAAATAACACATTTTGTTAAATTCCATTGTCCATGACTGCTTCACATTATCAAAGTAATTTTTAGATCTGTACAAGCTTCTTTCAATTGCCTTTAGGCATGGTGAACATAAGCTAGACATTTCATTTTTAACAAGGAATCCCAAACACTTAGTAATGATTCAGCTTACCCAGCATGGCCATCACTCAGCTTTTTGATTACTTGGCCAATGACGAACAAACTCCGGTTAATATTGCAGCCTTCTTTCAGTCTAAGTCCTAAAACAAAATAAACTCTCACCAATTGAGGTTTAAGGGCACATGTGTTTGAACATGAAATGTTTGCTGTGTATTTACTTTATCTTATGGTGTTTTTAGGATCGGGTTAATACCAATAGTTGTGACTTTGTATTGAAATGTTTGCTCATCAGCAGCTAGACAAATGTGTAACCATTCATAAATAACCTTGTGTAGAATCTAAACACACATAATCGTTTTGTACTTTTAACATAAGTAGCTTGATTAGATATAGTATACAACTGAGTAAAAGGTGCATTAGAGAATGTACTGAGTTTTAGAGAGTCCATGTAATTAGTTGCAGCACCTGCAAGGCCTAATGCTATGTGAACCAAAACTGTTGATAAAGATTTGAAGCAAACAGAATGATGTAACCACAACAATGTGTACTACTGGGTGAAACACAGAAGCAGTTATGAAATATGAAAACATTAAAAGGCCCGGTCCACACTACATAACCGATCTCGAGAAAACGTTTGAATTAATCCAGCTCAAAGTGTCCACACTGAAGTACCATTTCATGTTTACTCAGGCTTAATGTGTACACACACTACTAAAAAAGTTTGGTTACAGTTCCTAGCAGCGTAGTGGACTGTGAGACTTAATACAACAGTTTCCCACCATGCACTGTCTGTTTACAACCTTGCAAATATGGAGCCCTTGCCCACGGAAGACATAGCACTGCTTAGCATGAACATTATGGGTTAATTTCTTAAAAACACAAGCTATCAGCAACGGTCTCGCCATAGGCAAGCTTTGCATAGGCTCCTGCACTGGTTAGGTGTTCTTTCAAAGCCTGCTTCTTGCAGGCAAGTAGACATTTTATCAGAAATGTGTGCATTTCGTTCTGAACCCTGAAATCGTTCAAGAACTTCATTGCTCCAGATATTAAGAAGTGCCTTGATTCTGGCATCTGACCACGTCACTCGACGATCCACCATTTTACAACATAAGCCTAAAATGGTACAACAGTATTGATGGTCGTTCTCAACTCCTTAAGGCACCTGTTCAGAGTACTGTATTTGTAATGTCCACGCACCAAAACATAAGAGAACATTTTGGGATATTGGAGGATGCACAGAAAATGTATTTCAGTATTACAGTGTCCACACTTCTGACAAACCGCACTACCTGATTTGATCTCATTTAGAACCGGACTAGAGACTACCTCCTGAGGTGGTCTCAAGTCCAGTACTAAACACTGCGCAGTGTAGACAGTAACCATATTTAGCACTTTTAAGATGATCTGAAAGCAACCAATATGGTTTAAAGGCATAGTGTGGACAGGGCCCAAGTTAGGTATAAATCAGGGTAATTTAGAGCTTTTGTTGCACCAGGAAGAATGAAATAAAGACTGTCTGGCCGTCTCTCCAGAATATAGGTTAAATATTAGTATTAAACTGACCAATTATTGTATTGAGCGAATCATTCTGGGTAACCCATCAGAAAGACTTACATCAGTGAGCCACTTAACACATCTAAATTACTGATCATTTTCTAGAAAAAAAAAGAAAAACATTGACGCCTTGTAGTCTAAATAATAGAGCAAAACTTTACCTGCTGCTCCAGTTTGGCTCGCTCTTTCACTTCCTGCCAAGTCAACCAAATTCTATAAAAACAAAATAAAATAACAAATACACTTGATTTACCCTCACATAGGAGTAATATACATGTTTATAATATTCTAACTTAAATTAATTTGGTCTATAGATATTCGTCAAATAATAGAAGCATAACAAAGTATCATTGTTGTTTGTATTGCTTTTCTTTTTAAGTGGGTTCTTTTTATATATATATATATATATATATATATATATATATATATATATATATATATATATATATATATATATATATATATATTTTTTTTTATATAAATATATATATATTATTATATATTTTTTATTTATTATTTATTTTTAGCAGACGCCCTTATCCAGGGCTTACTTACAATCATAAGCAAATACATTCAAGTGTTACAATACAAGTAAAACAATAAGAGCAAGAAATACAATAATTTTTGTTCAAGTGTGACAAATCACAATTCAATAATACAGCAGATAATAGTGATAGTTACATCAGGATATGATTAAATAGTGATAGCTACATCAGGATATGATTAAGTACAAAATACTACAGGTTAAACACTTGGCAGATTACAATATTCTGAAGTACAGGATTAAATGCAGTAAAATAGGGGGCAGATAAGAGCAAAATAAAGCACATTTAAATGAAGGCTGATAGTGGCCCAGGATACAACAGAGGAGTTCTACAGGTGCTGTTTGAAGAGGTGAGTCTTAAGGAGGTGCCGGAATGTGGCCAGGGACTGGGCAGTCCTGACATCTGTAGGAAGGTCGTTCCACCACTGCGGAGCAAGGGTGGAGAAGGAGCGGGCTCGGGAGGCAGGGGGCGTGGCGGAGGGAGGTAGAGCCAGTCTTCTAGTGCAGGCGGAGCGGAGAGGTCGAGTGGGGGTAGGGAGAGATGAGGGTCTGGAGGTAGCTGGGTGCAGTCTGGTCAAGGCATCTGTAGGCTAGTACAAGAGTCTTGAACTGGATGCGAGCGTGATCGGGAGCCAGTGGAGCGAGCGGAGTAGTGGAGTAGCATGGGCGGCGAGGCAGAGAGAACACCAGGCGGGCAGCAGAGTTCTGGATGAGCTGGAGCGGACGGGTGGCGGACGAGGGAGGCCAGCCAGGAGGGAGTTGCAGTAGTCTAGGCGGGAGAGTACCAGGGCCTGGACCAGGAGCTGGGTAGCATAGTTGGTGAGGAAGGGTCGGATTCTTCGTATGTTGCTCAGGAAGAATCGGCAAGTGCGTGCCAGAGTGGAGATGTGACTCCTACATAATGCATCTATTGAACAGAATGGTCAAATGTTTTATTACTGTATTTAAAAATATTGTAGCTTACCAGATGGGAAACCATGACAGCTCCATCCACATTTTCTCCATTAGAAGGCTCGCTTTTTTCTCTGCTTTCCAAAATCTACAATAAAAAGCATTTAAAAAAAATAAATAAATAAATAGCTGGTAATAGATAATACTGCTATTGTATTGTTAAAGAACTTACCATTCTGAAAATTGTATGAGACCTGCTGCTTCGCTCATTCATTTTGGTCTCTCCGTAATGACGATTTTCTTTCAAAAGACAAAAAAAGAGAGAGAGAGAGAGAGAGAGAGAGAGAGAGAGAGAGAGAGAGAGAAAGAGAGGAGAAACACATTAGACCGTTTAATTCTAAACTACCTGTTACTTAGCCAGAACATTAGCCAGACATTTTATCTGAATGTTCCGCTGTCCTCTACAGTGGGTGCGTTAAGTAACTGAGCATCTCAGAGCGAGAATTTTTCTGCTCCCTAAGATCAATAAAATTTGCTCTGTAGCGCTCTGAGCTGCTCGAGGGGGAGGGGGGTGGAACTGAACATGCCGTTAATTCTACATTTTCTGATTCTGTATACTTTTAAGATTAAGTTGGTCCTTTATAAGGCCTAATAAAAGAGAAGCATAAGGAGGCAGTCTTTCTAACAATATAATCCCTTCCAATGTAATCACATTTTTATAGATGCATTGAGACCAAACACAAACAATCTGCTATTTTTGAAATGCATATATTTTGTACCTGTAGTAAACAACCCATACTATAGAACATTACATTTCCACATTAGAAGGGTACATAAGGACCTTTTTTTATTGTGTTACATGTTCCCATGTGTTGCTACAACTGTTTACTTAAGGTGTGTGTATTGTTTTATTTTTTTCCTGCTCACATATGTAACTGAGATGGATTTACCAGTGGAAGGAAGATGATGGAAAATGTAGTTCTGAGTGGTCAATGCGGGTACATGGGAAGCCATCTTGAGGCAGGGAATGCAATTTTAAAAAAGTGGTCAAAATGTAAAAAAAAATTAATTAAAATACACACACCTTACGTAAACAGTTTTAGCAACACATGGGAACATGTAATACAATAAAATAAAAAGGTCTTTATGTACCCTTTAAGCCTTCTTACACACAAAGTACAACCACAAAAAAGTCAAGTGCTTCTTACTCTCTCCTTTCTTTATCCACTCCAGAACATGCTTTGCGGTTACAACAACTTCTTCAGACAGATCAGCAACGTATACAGTTCTCTGAGGGAAAAAAAAATAAAAATCAATACAATAATCCAACTGTAAAAGCGTTTTTTTTTTTTTTTTTTATGGTGCATAATTAGTAACATATTAAAGGTTAAGAAATTACTCAGAAGAGTACAATCTGGTATCATGTGATCCTATTAACAAGAGTGACATTTCTAAATAACCGAGGAGTTTAAACCAAATTACAAAAAACTAAAAACATATAGGCCAATCAGTCCTGAAGAAACAAGTACAAAAAATAAAACACACTTACATTCATATCCTCACGAATTTCTAAAGGTTTCTTTTTCCTACTGTCACAGAGTAGATCTGTTACAGTCTCATTGTATATTTCCATGTAGGACACACGGAGCAGAAACTCCCTATTAGGGGTCTAAAAGAAACAAGCACATTAAAAAAAACATACCTTTAGCAAAAAAAAAAAAAAAGACAAAAACACAAGTGTTGCTTTAGGAACCGCAGCCTATGGATTTTTTTTTTTTTTTTTTTTTTTTTTTTTAACTCCAATAGCTATTGGAATGGTGGATGCAACTTACCGCATCAATTGTTTTAAATATATCTTGAATTGCTAAAGGTATGACTCCAAGTGAGCTTTGACTTCCCATCATTGTGAATGTCTTCCCTGAAGAGGTCTGACCATAGGCAAAAATAGTTCCTGTAAAAATAAAATTTATTTAAATATTACATACAGGTGCACTCCACTTGTAACAGATCCTGTTAGAACAGAGTTCAGTTTACAGCATATTGAGGAGGCATGTACCTGCCAAGCATGGGTTTTAATGGGGAATTACTTCCCTTGATTTGAATCCAACACTTTTCGCTATATATCCAAGCATTTTGTTGACTTTTTTTATAGCTTCCCCACACTGCATACATGAAGACATTTCTGCGTCAACATAAACACCATAGATTCCTTCTTCAATTTCAGTGTCTCCCATATGGTATTTATAATGTTAAATTATAAATGTTTATTGCCTGTGTGCAGTACCTTACACTTTTAGCTATTAAATGTAATTTGCCATGTGTCTGTCCAGTTCTGAATACTGTCTAGATCATTTCGGATAACCTTTACTGCTGCATCAGTGTTTGCCACTCTTGCTGTTTTTGTGTCATCTGCAAATTTAACAAGTTTCTTACTATACCAGAATCTAAATCATTAATGTAGACTAGGAATAGCAGAGGACCTAATACTGATCCTGTGATAAAGTGGCGTCTACCTGTCTACATTCTTTGAATGCTTGAAAAACATTCCCTGAGTCATAAGTACCCCCCTACGTATAACATTGCAGGTTCATTCTCAGCTCTATGCACAAAACTGCGGCGATCAGAACCGATAGCAAAAAAAACCCTGAGACAATGGAATACTACAATGCCACAAGGTTCGGTGTGGATGTGCTGGACCAGATGGCACAACAGTATTCAGTCACAGGCGGATCTCGTCGGTGGCCTGTTGCTGTATTTCGTAACATTTTGGACCTGGCAGCCATCAATGTGTATGGTTTTGTACAAGGAATGTACCAGGGAAAAGGGGCAGAGACAGATGCCCCTTCTGGCAGTGCTGTAGCCGCTGCACCCACACGCAAGAGGAAGCAGTGCCAGGTTGCAAATTGCAACGACAACGAAAAACGTTCGATGTCTGCAGCGGTTGTGGAAGGGCAGTGTGTGGTAAATGCTCAGGGAAAGTGGAGAAGCGTGTATTGTGTGCAGACTGTACAGGTTAGAAAGCTGCCAGGTATGCAGACTAAATAAAGATGTTATGTAAACAGTTTATTGTATTATAGTTATTTATGTTTTGAAGTAGTGCATTATATACTATTTTTGAAAAAAGACCCTTCGATGTTATTTTTCCAAACAAATAAAATGTTATACAATTTTGTATGTACAGAGACCCGTTACAAAATAGTTACTAGTGAAATGTTTATTTATGTTTTAAGTTTCTTGTTTTGTACTGCTCCTTTTGAAGTTTCTCCTCTAATCAGTACTTTCTGTTTTCTACATGTTAACCACTCCCTAATCCATGTGCATGCATTTCCTTGAATCCCTACTGCATTCAATTTGAGAAGTTATGCAGGATTTTGTCAAAAGCTTTCTAGAAATCTAAATAAACCATGTTGTATGCTTTGCAATTATCCATTGTTGATGTTGCATCCTCAAATAAATCAAGCAGGTTAGTTAGACATGATCTCCCTTTCTTAAAACTATGCTGGCTGTCTCCCAGGATACTGTTACCATATAGGTAATTCTCCATTTTGGATCTTCTTATAGTTTCCATAAGCTTACATATAACAGAAGTCAGGCTTATTGGTCTGTAGTTACCTGGTTCGGTTTTGTCTCCCTTTTTGTGGATCGGTATTACGTTTGCAATTCTCCAGCTGTGGGTACAACCCCTGTCTCGAGACTGTTGCATGATCTTGCTTAGACAACTTCTCTTATTTCTTTAAGAACTATCGGGAGGATCTCATCCAGCCCAGGGGATTTGTTTAAGAGCTTCTAGTCCCTTTAACACTTCTGCCTCTGTTACTCTAAAGATATTTAAAACTGGATAGGAACAGGTCTGCATGTTGTCCGTATCCTCCTTTGTAAAAAATAAATAATTTAATATATTTGCTGTTTTTTTCTCTTCATCTATGATTTTGCCATTTGTATCTGAGACATTTTACTTCCTCCTGGAATGTTCTTTTGCTGTTGTAATATTGGAAAAACTTTTTGTTATTGGTTTTAACCCCCTTGGCAATATTAATTTATATCTCTCTCTGTGTACTTTGTTCTTTGTCCCTTTTAAACGTTTTTTCTCTGAATTTTTTTTTTTTTTAAATTGATCCATTAAACCATTTTGTTTTAGGTTTTGATTTGTCTACTTTTGGGATGCAACTGTTTTGCGCCTCTAGTACTACATTTTTTAAAAATAGCCATGCTTTTTATTTGTTTATATTTCATTGAAAATCCTATTATTTTACAGGTAATCCATATAAATAGAATAAAACATTCACATGTAGTTTAAAAATACCTTGTATTAGAACAGTAACCATGTTTTTATGATGTAAATAAAAATACACGTTGTTTATTTACACTTGATGCTGCTTGCCATACAGTAAGCTTGCATTGCAGCAGCACCAACTGCAGCGGACTTAGGCAAAACAAAGCTTTATACAAGTCACCGTTCCAAACAGGTTATCAGTCACATTTTACTACTAGTAAAAATATTAATAATAATAATAATAATAATAATAATAACAACAACAACAACAACAACTTACGCTTGTCAGGTGACCGCGCAGATTGGTTGTTCCTCCATGACACAACAGTCGCTTGCAGTTTGCATTATACTTTTTTTTTTTTTTTTTTTTGGTCGTCTGAGCATTTAACAAAAACCCTAAACAGCATAAGGGTTTCAAGACATTTCTTTGAACTCATCTTACGTTATACAACGCTTTGCTGCCGAGATGGCGAATTAAGAAATGAAAGGTTTGCCTCTGGATAATAATACCAGCTGGAGAGGGAGGGGCGGACGGTGCTCAGTTTTCGAAATTAATTTTTAGTTTTAGCGTATATTTTGTATGTTTCAAACATATTCTACCATAGCACTTCTCTTACACTGTCTTGTACACAAGGTATTCAGTACATATTTTACTTATCGATTTTCCTCAAAGTGAGATTTTTACACGTGATATAGGCAAGTAAATAACTGTTAATCGGCCCATTCCTGGTATTTGACCAACGTGTCAGTTAATGCCACGAGATGTTGTTATTAAAGTAGACAAAATTATTGATATAATATTCATTGAACGGTTTTAAACATTCGTATTGGCATTATAGTTCAATGCTGTATTAGAATTACCAAAAAAATGTTTTGGTACAGATGCTGAAGCATTAGAACGTTTATGTTAAACTGCAACGGTATGTAACATTTAAGTTCCAAGATGTTTTTCAATGGTCATTTTATCTCAGGATTAAATTTGATACAACTTAATGGTAATGTATAAAGTGAGTCCTACTTTTTGTTTTTCAGCCGTTTGAACATTGCAGTTCAGCAGACGCAACTTGCAAATATTGTTAGTTACCAATATCTGATTTGTAGAAGAAAAAAAATACTCACCTGACAATTAGGAATTCTGTTCAAAATAATTTCATCTTCTCTCTATTTACAATTAGTTTACACAAATAACGCAGAAAAACATTCTAGCCAAAAATAACAAATTAATAACAAATGATGAGGCTAATGGTAAATTAGTAATATAATCCTATACATATTTAGGAATAGTTACTTATTTTATTATATTAAAATGCTGGTGAAAATGATACACTAAAAAAACTAATTCAATCTGATTGGAAATATCTATGTATTATCTTCTCTGTGTTGTCCAACATTTTATCTACAATTGTACATACTGTAGAATGTCCCCTGAAATTTGAAGCAACGAAGTAGAAGCAACAGATTTCATTCTCCTCTGTCCTAATTCTCCTCGACCTCTCTGCTGCCTTTGACACTGTTGATCACTCTATTCTACTATCATCTCTTGCTGACCGGGGGATCTCTGGCACTGCTCTGGCCTGGTTCTCCTCCTACCTCTCCAACCGCACTTACCAGGTAACCTGGCGTGGAGCAACCTCCACACCTCACCCACTCTTAACTGGAGTCCCCCAAGGGTCAGTCTTGGGTCCTCTCCTGTTCTCTCTACACCCGCTCCCGGGCCCCCTCATCGCATCCTATGGTTTCTCATACCATTTCTATGCTGATGATGCTCAGATTTTCCTCTCCTTCCCCACCTCTGACTCCACCATCTCCTCCCGTATCTCTACCTGTCTGTCTGCTATTTCCTCCTGGATGCACTCGCATCACCTCAAACTCAACCTCTCTAAATCTGACCTCTTTTTCTTTTCCCTCCTCTGATCTCTATCTCTGTTCCTCTGAATCTACCACACTCTCTCCCTCTTCCTCCACTAAGAACCTTGGAGTCACCCTGGACCCTTGCCTCTCTTATTCCCAGCACATCTCCACTCTGGCACGCACTTGCCGATTCTTCCTGAGCAACATACGAAGAATCCGACCCTTCCTCACCAACTATGCTACCCAGCTCCTGGTCCAGGCCCTGGTACTCTCCCGCCTAGACTACTGCAACTCCCTCCTGGCTGGCCTCCCTGCGTCCGCCACCCGTCCGCTCCAGCTCATCCAGAACTCTGCTGCCCACCTGGTGTTCTCTCTGCCTCGCCCGCCCACGCTACTCCACTACTACGCTCGCTCCACTGGCTCCCGATCACCGCCGCATCCAGTTCAAGACTCTTGTACTAGCCTACAGATGCCTTGACCAGACTGCACCCAGCTACCTCCAGACCCTCATCTCCCTACATCCCCACTCGACCTCTCCGCTCCGCCTGCACTAGAAGACTGGCTCTACCCCGCCACGCCCCCTGCCTCCCGAGCCCGCTCCTTCTCCACCCTTGCTCCGCAGTGGTGGAAACCACCTTCCCACAGATGTCAGGACTGCCCAGTCCCTGGCCACATTCCGGCACCTCCTTAAGACTCACCTCTTCAAACAGCACCTGTAGAACTCCTCTGTTGTATCCTGGGCCACTATCAGCCTTCATTTAAATGTGCTTTATTTTGCTCTTATCTGCCCCCTATTTTACTGCATTTAATCCTGTACTTCAGAATATTGTAATCTGCCAAGTGTTTAACCTGGAGTATTTTGTACTTAATCATATCCTGATGTAACTATATCACTATTATCTGCTGTATTATTGAATTGTGGTTTGTCACACTTGAACAAAAATTATTGTATTTCTTGCTCTTCTTGTATTACTTGTATTGTAACACTTGAATGTATTTGCTTGCGATTGTAAGTCGCCCTGGATAAGGGAGTCTGCTAAGAAATAAATAATAATAATAATTCTACATTTTCTAGCAACATGTAGACTAGTGTCCCCTTGGCTTTATTTTTATTCTTCTGTTTTTGTTGGCACAGCCGTTGTACAGTTTAAACGTATACAATTTTAATTGCATTTAGCGAAAATATTAATTCGTAAAATTGTACTACAGCACTTATTACATTGTACTGCCCACAGGGTGGTGTTTTGTACAAATAATACATTACCGTTATTTGGCAGTTAAGCTTTCTTGTATTGTTTATATTTAAGGTACTAACATTCGCATTTTGAATTGTGTTTACTACGTATAAAGTACTGCTTTCCATTGCCCCTTGGAGTCCATTATAAATGGAGTGCACCTGTATGTGGTACATCAATCTAACAGAAGTGCTAGAATGGTAATCATATTGAATATTCTATTTCAAAGCACATAGTAAATTCTTCATGTTTCTGTAAAGTATACTGGAGCATAAACATCTTACCATTGTAGCCATTCACAGCAGAGACCACAAGCGGTTGTGCTACATCTTGGTACACCTTATCTGTGGTTTCATCTGTATTAAACACTCGGTCTGTAATTAAAAAAAAAAAATATATATATATATATAAAAAGCTGGTTTGCTCGTATAAATTCGTCCATTCAACATGGTACAAATGATTTGACTACTGTATATTAAAACATGAATTACTCCCTTTCAAGACCCACTTTCCAAATACAGCAGTCGGTAAATTGCAACTAAACAATAACAGAGCGTTTAACTTACCAAAGTTAAAAGATTTTGTCCCATCCACCTGACAAACAGCATGTTTATCAGTTTTCCAATACAATGGAACCGCTTCTTCTGCATCCTGAATGGCACTCTTCTCTCTACAGAGAAAATATTAAAATGGTCAACTGGCTAATACCTTGCTTGCACATATTAAAACATGCAATTCATAAAACATGACACGCGTAATGTTAAGCCCCACTTTACAACACACGTTCAAAGGGTACAACAAAAGTTTTACAGGTCAAAATAAATGTTTGTAGCCACTCCAGTCCAAAAAGTGCACCTCAGTACATAAGATATAGGCCTATCACTTTTCTACTGAAGTATAATAGCCAGTCTTTACAGCTGACTTGTTGCCAAAGATAATGTATAGCGATACTGACAGCGTGGTGATGGTACTGGAATACACCTTTTTCATAATATACCAACACTTATTATAGTTCAGTTTAAAATATTGAAATTAAAGATACTTAAGTTATTATTAATGAGAATACAGCAATCTGCAAACTGGCGCCTAAAAAGTATCATACAACAATACACCTCGTTTTAACTACAAATCCCGTACTGTTGACCCGATATAATAAACCTGACAGCGACACACACACACAATATAATATATATATATATATATATATATATATATATATATATATAAACAAATAAAATACGGGCTGCACCGATACTAGCGTTAATTTAATAAAGACTAGTTTAGGAAATTCCTGGTAGAATGACGAACATAGTATGCCAAAATAAACTAAGAATCATCGTTAAATATGTAAAATAAATAACAACATTGTTTACCTTTGGATGAGCGGGCGAACCCTCACGCAAACCTTAACTGCGCTTTCTTCTGACATTTTAACATTTGTCTCTGCACATCCCTAACTTCCTACAACGTCTCCAATACGACAACTACCTCCTGTTTCAAAAATACCGCTCTGTCAGTATGAATTTAAAATTTCAATCTTCGACCTCATTGGTCATCATCATTCCATCGGTTGTACCAACTGTCGAACTGTGGGGGAGAGAGCAAAATATATTGCATTCCTTTGGTACATCCATTAATCTAGTAAATACGGTTCATTAGTACATGCTTGTTTATTTTTGACAAAATATAACTTAGAATGTATATTTTAATAAAGTGTGTTTTTAATGTATATATTAGCACAGCTTCCTGGATATGGACGCTTCCAAAAAAAAAAACTTTATTTAAAAAAGCTCAGGCTTTACAGACAAAGTTGCCAAGTCCGCTGTTTTCAGCTGAATTGGGTCCTTTGAAAAGCCAGTCGCGGGTTTCTATTTTTTTCTACTACTTTGCATGCTTCTGCAGATGTTGGCGCTTTTAAATATATATATTTTATATGCATGGTATTTAGACTCATCTCTCTCTGCATCCACAGAGTTTGCTGCTGGAATTGTCAGGCAGCGCTAAGCTAGGGACGGGCTGTAGCCTGTAGCTGGACAGTAATTTTGTCCTGCGGTGCTTTTAATGTGTTTTTCTGCTAGTACTACTACTTGGTATGTATTTGGCTTTCAAATTATTTTACACGATCCGCTGCAGTAATGATTGCAGCACTTTTAGCTTTTTTTTGACTCTCATTTTACAGTTTAGGTCTAATTTTCCACTGATGATACTACCAGTTGAGATCTGTATGTCATATTAAACCCGCCTCGGATGCCCGGGTCTACCAATTAGTGAGTAGAGCCCAGTTATTTGCTGTTGTCAAGTGTCAATCAATAAATCCTGTCCAGTTAATGATTTTTTTTTTTTTTTTTTTTTAAATTGAAACAAGCTAACAAAATCACATTAGGAATTTGTAAGGTAACATATAACTTCATTGGATTTTAGTGCAGGTCAAAAGTACACAAAACAGACCAGAGTTCACAGTTCGTGAAACGGCCGTGAAAAACGTGACACGGACCGTGAAATCTGGTCTGTTTTGTGAACTGGGTAGGGCCTTAATTATAACCTTTTTGTCAAAAAAAAAAATTGTGGTAACATTTTGGTTCAAGTATCGATATTAAAATTGAACAGTACCAATTGAAATAGCAATAAAACGTGGCTCTTGTTGTTATTAGGAAAACGTGAATAGTGGTGCTGTTAACAGAAGCACGCTCAATTATTCTCAAAACCAGGTGGTACAGCAGAGGGCACTCTAGCACTTGTGTGTAGAATAAATAACAGAATAATAACAGTCGACCTGCTGTGACAAAATTGTCATCCAACAGAAACTTCACTTCTGCATTTCCAAAAAATGCGGTCACGACGAGCTTCTTTATGTGCACACCCTGTCTTTTATAAAGTAATTGATAAGACAGTCATTTTAGCAGTATCATTTTTGCAGATGTATTTAAAGACTAGACCTGGGTTAGACAGAGGACCACATGAGTGGTACAGATATTTTTTAGAAAGCCATGGGTAAATGGCCAGCCATGAGTCAATAAGTGATAGAAAATGTTACCTCAGGAGATTATTACTCCTGGAGCACCTGCAAGCTTGTTAAATAAGTTATAGGAGCTGTAACAGAAATGGCTTACAGAAGAGGGTTCTCTTATGGAAGGAAAACAATATATTTTTTAAAACTATTCTTTATATACCATCAACCAATAGCAATAAAAACACTCCACATCATACATTATTTATTCTCTCTTCTATATGGGGGTAGTTTGGATGCAGTAAGATTTGTTGGGCCCTGCACAACCTCAATTCGGTTATGATGAATTTTGAAGTTGGGACGTCCTATTTGAAAAAAATACTAATCTACCATCAGTAAACTATAGTTTACCATACAGTAACCTAATTCTACCAACCCTTTGATGTATAGGCCTACCTAGTGTCTATTATTTCCTCTGGTAGTATTTAGAGTATACTGAGCAGAGCACAATAGAAGTATCTTTGCTGTTCACAGCATCTCACAGTGAAGAGAACATGTTGGTTATTATGCATTGAGTAATTTGAAAGTGGAAATGTGTCCTTTGAATAAACCAAATGCATGTTCCACTCTCAGAGTCAGAGACTTACATTCCTCATTATTGCTGTTCAAAGCACTAGCATCCCACGTATGGAATTTGAACACCATCCTTTTTGGTGGAGCTTCATTTCCTGTAATGGAACACATGTTTTTTTTTTTTTTTTTTTATTATAAAACTAAATCAAAATGAATAATGCTTTCCTCTATTGATTAACAAACAAGCTCTCAGCCAGTAACATCCTTTGACCAAGAAGGTGCTGCTGGTGAGAAATGACCCAGGAAGGGCAAGTGTAACCAATATCCTGAGAATAAGGCATAAAAACTTTGAACTTTATTTAATCCCAGTATTAAAGTTTACCAGATATCACGTTTTAAAATGAAAAAACATGTTTGTTATAACATGTCAGTTTCATAACTGCACATTTGAAACCTATGTGGATAACAGGTAAGATTTATTTTTAGCTGCAATGCATGACAGAATGCAGAAACTGAAAACACACATCAACATATGTTAGTTATAACCCCAAAAACGTAAAAAAAAAAATCACCGCCATTGACAAACACCTCTTTGGTTTGCAAGTGATGGTGCCTTTTGAAGAATGATCTTAGCCGTAGGTATTGTGGGAGGTGGGAGGTGTAATGCAAGGGCTGTCTAAAACATAAATGGGAAGGGAAAAAAAAAATGCATAGCTTACTAGTCAAGTAAACAGGAGGCTGTCCAACATTGACACACAAAAAATGGTACATTCTCCTGCTTTCAAGATTCAGCCATCCTAAATCATTGTATGCTTGACAGTTGGATGTGAGACTTCCAAGGGTTTTTTTTATCATATGTATCTGGCTCAATAAGGATACTGAAAAGTCTATGGCTATGTTTCAAAGAACTAGCTCCATTGGCTGACTACAGTACATTAATAACCTTCTTACCTTGCTAAATACCTTTCCTCAGATGGCCTATATGGCTTATGCTGTTACACAACTTGGTGGTTTTCTTACAAGTTCATGCATCTCCATAGCTCTTGTATACATTCATAACTACCACTTTATAAAGAAAACAACAAAATAACATGTTTGAAAACAAAATACTGTTTTTCAAGCATAAAAGCAAAAATCTTTTATATTAAAAAAACGACCTG
The DNA here is from genome assembly GCA_036884735.1 of Huso huso. NCBI lineage: Eukaryota > Metazoa > Chordata > Actinopteri > Acipenseriformes > Acipenseridae > Huso > Huso huso. The sequence continues at coordinate 76,774,749 of CM072663.1, read as the reverse complement.
GGTTAGATAAAAGAGATGTCTTGGCTACTGATATCTATCAATAAGACCTGTTTGATGGACATGAAAGGACAGCAGTGTTTAAAGTGCAGAACCATGATTCAAATCATCTTTGATTGATGTAGTTTAGGAACAGGGAAGAGGGAACAGGGAAGAGTTATGCATTGTCACAGCCCACAGTGTATCGCACTTGCTGAGGTACTGCTCTTTAGCTAATTTTCCATTCTTCGCTTCAATAAATTAAACAATGTACAGAAAGTAAGTAACAGACAGATACAATGAGAAGGATATTAATATCATAAGAGTAACCTATGCATGGATATCGTTTGTGGTCCTATGACAAGCTGTGTGAGAGCCAATTTGCTTTATTGTATTTTCAGGTGTCATTCATTTTAAAAATGAAAAGAACAGCTGTGCCATTATAAATATGGCATCAAAATGCAACAAATAGAAACAGCAGACACTACATTTGTTCTAATAAAACATCAGTTATATGTAAAAGATTAATTTTGTTGTCCTCATATGTCGAAACAGGTTTTGCCACATATTTTACCACATTCCAGCCCTGAGAACCAAAGACAGTGGTTTAGTAAGAAGTTAAAATAAATGTGCCTTTATAAAAGCCACCATATTAGCTAGGGTTATTTTCGAATACTAATCTGCATACAGTATATAAAGCCTGCTGGATCCAAGAAAAGTAATGTTAGTAGTTAGTTATATTTTTTAAATGAGTTGCATATTTTTTTTATTGTTTTTCAGGCCAAGACACTCTAACCATACTGAATTGCATTAGCCCAGCAGCTTTTACTATTTTTGTTTTTGACAATTTTTTTTATTATCCACATTTTAATTATACAGTAAAAACATAATAACAAACTGGGTCATGTGTTAACATTGCTCATTCATTCAAATGACAGTGATAAAGGTACAGTCAAAATATTCTGAAATATCATTACAGCTTTTATATTTGTGGATATAATACAGCAGGTTCTAAAGTGTCTAGATAGGATAACAAGGCAGCCCAGGTTTTATCAAATAAGTGTGGGCTACCTCTTAGCCCGTATGTTTTTTTCTCTAGGGGCAACACATATTTACTTTGTGGATACATTGAGAAAGGGTGGTGGGGGTCCTCCTGATTCCATTGAAATGCCATACAACTTTAGTTTTAGCAGCCACTATAGCTAGGTTTAAAGAGTTATTAATTCAGGTTAGAACGATTGAACTGTATAATCCTCCAGGATAGCAGTTAATGAGGTTAAATGTAGATTTTTTTTTTTTTTTGTAGTACGTTACTCATCGCTCTCTCTATGGCTTGCCACCAGGGTGAAGTTTGCAGCATTCCCATATCATGTGTAGAAAGCTGCCTTCCTGGATCTTACATCTGGGACAAAGTGACCAATTTTCTAACAAATGCAGCTTTTTTGGAGTTAAGTAGGTTCTGTGTATACATTTGTATTGTGTAAGTTTATATCTCGTATTGATACAGAGGATTTGGGATCTCGCTTATTTCTTGCCATTGCTCAATGGGAAGAGAAATCCCCAGTTTGCCCTCCTACTTATCTCTTAGGTGGTTTGTATTAGAGGTGGTGAGTTTCAAAAGTTGATTGTATAGTTCTGAAATGAGTTTAGCAGGGGTGGGTTTGAGTAGTGAGGATTCCAGTATAGAATATTTAGTCTAAAGAGCGCTCTTGTATAATTGGACATAATGACTAAAATATCTAAAAAAGTGCGTGGTTGGGATTTGATAATCGTTCCTCAGTTCTTGAAACGGCATAAAAATGTTACCTTTGTACAAATCACCTATTTTGTATAGTCCCTTCTGTTCCCATAGTTTAAAAGCTGGGTCTTGGGGTAAATTAGAATGAGGTGTAATTGGTGTCAGAATGGACGTGGAGTTAAAACAGTACAGAGTGTATGAGCGATCAGGTAATCTAAGAGCTTTTACTGTTTCTGCAGTGGTGTAGTCGAGTCGGAGCTCCATTCCGTTACTTTTTTTTTATAGGCAGAACCTTGACTTATCTTGCGGCCCACCAGGGATCCTCAACCCCCAGTTTGGGAACCCCTATATTATAATATTGTCTCCAAATGTATCCGAATACATTTAACACTACGAGCTGGGACTGAACAAGTTAATTGTTTCTTTATTGAGTCTAAAAAAATATTCCCAGAAGCTTGTGACACAGAAGAAAAGTAATTGTCTCCTGTATTAGGTTTTTAATCTAGCTGGCAATACCAAATGCTGGTTTGTATTCACACTCATTATGTTGCTTTGTTTATTTGTTTCCGTAAAGCTGCTAATATCAGTCGGTGTGACTAATTTAAATAGTACTTCATCTAAATGAATTCAGAAAGGACAACTTAACGTTCAAAAAAAAAAAAAAAAAAAAAAAAAACATGAACTACGTTGTTCATGGATTTTAGAAATGATTTTGTTCAGTCAAAGAGACTCACATTTTGATGGTCCTGTAGAAGGGTATCTGGTACGGTCAAAGCCAGCGACAGGAATCACACAAGAAAGAAAATGTGCTTAAGCGCATTTTTATTGGAAAACAAAATAATAAACCAAATGAACAATAAATAGTAGCCCAGCTCAGCATGCACAAGTAAGTACAAGCATGTACAAGCACGCCCCCACCTCCCCCCCATGTAAAGCCTCCATGGATCCAATAAATTGAATGTTGGTAGTTGGTAATATTTTTTAAATGAGTTGCATAGTTTGTACTGTTTTGCAGGTCAAAACATTCTAACCATACCAAATTCCATTTGCCCATACTGTTTCTGCAGGAGGTGAAATGTTGGTAACTAATGGTCTTTGACAAAATGTTTTTGTTATTTCCAGTGATAAAGTATAACATATACAGTACACGTTGCATATATTTATTATATATATATATATATATATATATATATATATATATATATATATATATATATATATATACGACTGGGCATTTCATGATATTAGGCACGGGCATAATTTACGTGGGGGACAGAGGGTTCATGTCCCACCCAATATTTAAAGGAGCTCAATCCGTCCCCCCCAATAATGTATGTGACGGTTACTTTAAATTATAGAGCAGACGGAGGAGAAAAGAATGTTGGTGCGCAGTGTATCAGAACGAAGAAAGTATGGGGAGGCGGGGCTGAGCACTAGCGCGAAAAGTGAGTGTGAGTCTGAGGTGATCGTCGGAGAGGAGAAGAAACAAAAATTAGTGTAACTAAATAGGTGTGATTTCTAATATAGCCAACACGGTTATAAATTATAATTTATTTTTATATTCCCCTGTACATACACTTGTTAAATCTCCCTTGTTTTAGTGTAGATACTAGATAGTATTATTTTATTTTTTCTTGTTACGTCGTCTGGAAGACTCTCCTCTCAGTTAGCGCTCGGGGTGACCGGCAAGCTCCGAGTTCCGCCAATACCAACCAAAGCAACCCGGTAACTTAGAGGTAGAATAAAGAGGCTGCTGAGAGCCCTTTATTCCATCGCCATCTCCTCTGGACCGACGGTAAATACAGTTTACTGGACGTAGTGGACAGTACTACCCTGCCTGAAGGGGGTTTAATTTTTTTTTACCACTACTGCACCCAAGCACCGCTCGGGCCCGCAACGTTTATTCATTGTTGTCTGTATGTGTTATTTTAGTTATCTGTTTACCTGGGTGTTAAATGTATCTCCCCTACGGAGATTAATACTACTGGCCAGTGGTAATTGTGTAAAAAAAAAAAAAGTCCTGTCACTCAAAGTCCTGCTCTGTATATATATAGTCTATATATACGCTAATCTGCTACGGGGTTGTTTTATTATCAGGGTTGCCTGTCCACCACGTTATTTTGTATACATTTTAATTTAATTTATATATATATATATATATATATATATATATATATATATATATATATATATATATATATATATATATAGAGAGAGAGAGAGAGATTATTTTATCTGCCTTATTGTCCCTAGACCCCCTACTGTTTAATATTTCACCTGGTAGCTTTATTTATTTATTTTTGTGACACAACCGTTATAATTATTATAATAATATTTACATTTAAGTTTTTTACACCCCCCAAAAAAAAAAAATCGAGTAAACATTGTTTATTTCAGAAGACAGCATTTTAGTATACTGTATATTTTATGTTCCTGGGGTTGTGCACAACTATATACTATCCCACATAACCATAACCACATAACCGACTTAACGTTACGTTTGTTCGCTAAATGCATGAGTTGACATGAAACCATGCTACAGTCCGCTGGCTAGGTACCGTTTTCTAACGTTATCAAGTTCAAATTCTGTGTTTTTAAATAGAATATTGTAACGTTAGCTAACGGCATGCCTCTTTCAACCTGTTTAGCTAACAGGCATGAATGTTAACGTAAATGGTAAGTTAACGTTAGCTATCTGGCTAATATACGTTTTTAGCGAGCTAGCTATGTTCTCATAATCATAATTTCCCCGGTCTTTGTTATAGCGACTGCAATACAATGTCCACGTCTGCCAAGCGGAAAAAGTCGGACATAAGGAATTTCTTTCATGGAGTGTTTGTATTGGCAGCCACCAGTTCCTTACATACACCTGATCTGGTGTTTCATACATCATTTACAAGTTCACTTGGACAAAAGTAGTGTTTTGAAACACATCCATAACATATCCATTTATCACTTTTGACACCTCACTTTTGGGGTTTCAGAACATTGAAATGGTGTATTGAAACATGTTCTTTTAATAGTATAGCAGAAGTATGATTTTACGTTTGCTTGACTATATTTTGTTAGTAGAGTTCCTATATGGGTTTTGCTCATAAGTCATAACACCTGGCATCTGCATATGATTTAACCTTTTTCATTACGTACTATTAATTATATTCTATAATACTAATTTATTTATTACATAACTCTATGATACTAGTAATACTATTCCAGAAGCACCTTTCCCCCACGAGGACGGATAGCTGATTTCAAGAATTGGCCCCCCCCCAATGTTCAAAAGAAAGTTACGCCCTTGATATTAGGCATCTTGACTGAGAACCCCCACCTGAAATATTGATTTTGATACCTTTAGTGAAAGAGGTTGTTCGTTTGTACTGGTAGAACTACTACTACTTTCATTATGTTCAGTGTCATTTCTCAGGCATTTGAGAAACTGCTCCATAATAATTACTCAGTTTTACTGTCAGAATTTTCCCACGTACACTTTTTATTTTTATATATGCTCTGAGCACACTCTTAAACTCAGGGGAGACGCTGAGGAGGACATAAAGATGTTCCGGACTCCTGTAAGTGGATCATTCGTGCATTGAGCTTACAACGTATCCAGATGACTTTTAAACAATCACACAGACTCATTTAATTTGAAGTTTTAACGAATCAGAGCAGTAGTGGTGCTCTTTTCGGTTTATTAAATGCTTAAAAATGGATTGAGTAGTCACAGACCACTTCGAATCCCAGCTGACAGGCAGTCTGGGCATTTCCAGTGCCTTTACAGGTTTAACAGCATCAATACTTCAATACAGTAATACAAATATGGTTATCATATATTTAGCTCTTAGGCTATAAAATGCAAAAAGCTAAAAAAACGCCTACTGCTAAATTTTAGAATATTATATATATATACTGTACATATCACTTCCAAGACTAAAACATAATTTCTATAACTTATAGCAATGCATCAATATAAAAGAGATATTAAATTCAAATATATGCTTACCTTCCAGTATATGGAACTCTAGTGTAAGATATATTGAAAAATAAGAACTGTCTTCAAAAGGCAATCAGTTTTTCAGAGATCCTCAGAGCATGGACCACACAACTTGTAGTTAGCAAGTCGCATGATACTTGACTGGGGTTTTACCTTGGTTTTTATAGGATTTTTCCCTCCATTGAATATATCAGAATAAATCTGATCATCAATCTGCCTTGACAGTTCCTATCTTTGAGTTAATTATATTTTCTAGAAGGATCTGGTCAACTCTGTTTTCAAAATTAACTGAATGTGAACTCATGGTTCACTATCTTCCACCCCTCATTTCCCTAAAAAATAGGTGAACTGGAGTCCACAGGGTCCTTGCTACCAAATACAATGCAAGTTTATGTGTATATATGAGGGATGTTTTTAATATGTAAAACCAGATCTATTTAATGATATTAACCTAGGTCAAAAAATATATATCTCCCTCTTAGCCGCATATTATGTTACCTTTTCAGTGTGTTGTCAATGGGTCAGTTTAACTTCATATACAAATGTGTGTTAACAAAGTATTTGACAAAGAGTGTAGGGGTTTACCATAAGCCTTTGAATAAGACCACTAAGCATACAGTGGCAAGTCCAGTTATTTTCATTTAAATTTAAGCTATAATGAAACATGTTAAATATAATAGTCTTATATTAACTTGTACCATGGTTGGACAAAGCCTGCCCTCTCTCTCTGTTTCTAAAAGTTGCCTGCACAGCAGGTTTCCACACACCTTGTTTACTTGCCAAGCCTAGCGTTTTAATGAATATGAAACTCCACTGTAAGCACTTTTCCAAATTCACTGCATTAAGTCATTTTTGGCCGATTCAATAGATGACTGGACCGGTATCTTTTCAGATAATACAAAAAAATACTTACATCCTAATTTTTATAACTCGGCTCTCATTATTTTCTTATAATATAATAAGATACATACTCCTGTCTTTCTTAAAGCACCTTCCGTTGGTTATCATTCAAGGTTGGCAAATCCCACTTTCAAGAGCCAACACCAAATCCTGATTTTTTGAAGGTCTAATGCCCTTATAGAATTCTACTGTGTGTCTGAGACAAACATTTAATTCTTTCACTTTTAAATTCTTCAGTTTCCCTGTAAATAAATACCTTTGTTTCTTACTGCAGCAAAACCTTTATATAAACTAAACAGGTGTATTCTTTGGTTTAATTGATAATGTTATGTCTTAAAGACTTTTTGTTTAGTTGGAGAAACTAAACTAATTCTTAAATTGATTAAATTAAATGAACATTATCGCAAATGTGTGTTAACAGTATGTTTGCAATATTGTCAGTGCCATGCTTCTGTTATTTCAACAGTTTATCTTTAAATGGCATTATAAGATGTATTTCTAGTTAAGTTACTTCAGTATAACAGTTGCTCCTAGAAATTGTAATATTATTTTACTCCATTGATTAATCTTTCAAGATTTTAACGGAAGGTCCAGTTATTTATATCTAAATACAGGCTAGCATTAATATACCAGAGTGCCATAGTGCTACAGTGACTGAACTAAGTCTGACCTTCTTCACTCTTCATACAAAATCCAGTCAAAGCAGGTGTGTTCGTCTTCGCCGCTCCTGAGTCAGCGCAGGGGTGGTAATTTGGAATAATTGGCCATTCCAAATTGGGAGAAAATAATAAAAATAATTGGCAACGACTAAAAAAAAAAAATCCCAGCTACATTGGCCAAAACCAATTAGTCATTTTCAACACTGCTTTTACTACAGGCAGGTAAGGACGAGGTTACAAATCGGTTCGCTGTATATGTAAAGTTACAGTTTATACTTTAAATGATTTTATAACATGTAGTTCTAATTCAGATATGTCAATATAGCAATCTCTTATAAACTGCAATTCTATTTTACTTCATTGATATACACAGAAGGCAATAGGTTAATTTTTAATTAGCAGAAAATGCAACCTTGAATATTAAAACTTAGGACTGCTCATACATTTACTTAATGTTCTTATATTAGGTTTCTTATTTATTTAAATATTTTTGTTTTTTTCTTACTATAATCAAACCTAGTTCGATTGCTTCTAGCATATTAACTGTGCTCCATAGATTCTGCCATTCTGCTCTCGCTGAATCAGAATGTTTTGAGACTAAAAGGATCTAATGACTTATAGCACAAAAGGGATGTACCAGAACTGTCTGTGACAGTACACTGACTGCAAATGCAACATAAACCTCCCCCCCCTCTCTCTCTCTCTCTCCCAAGTTCCTCCCTGAACTCCTCCAACCTGACTAGTCAAAACCCTTACTTATATCTGCCCGGTTAAACCAGGTAGATTATAAGATCTATAATTGCCTGTCCAATCACAGGCCTCAGCTTCTCTCACATTTCTATCATTCTCATACAGTTATTTATAATATCCGAATCTGGGGGTATATTGGTTTCACAAGACACTGATCTGTACATTTTCTGCAGTCCGGTCCATAGTCCCCTTATATGAAATATTGTATACCCAAGTGTTAATTAATACAGCTGTATAAATGTAATGAGACAGGTTTCTTAAATCTGATCTCTATATCACTAAATATTTTTGAAATGACTCTTGATGCTTTGTAGATCTTTGGTCTGGGTGTCCCAACAGCAGCAATGAACAACAGTCTTTATTACAGATTAAATTGCAAAATGTTTAATTCATTTCTGCTTTTGGTCTCAGCTTCAAGAACTGGAAATCATGCCTTTACATTTCATGATGGTAGAGCAGAACTCGAACCAAAAACAGCAATATTTGAAACCCATCTGTGATAGAGATGGCTGCAGGGGTGATGTCAGACAAGAAACAGAAACCAACACACAAGTACTGCCGGTTGAAACTGAGACGCTACAGCGCTCAGTGCTTTTATTAAATAATAATAAAACAAACAGGTTGAACAAAACAAAACTACACAAAACAAAAAGGCATGTCGGCCAAACAAACAAGTAAGTATCGTGCTGGTGCAGACCCAGCACGTTTTAGCAATTGTTTTCTATTCATTTTAAAGTTTTACTTTCCTTCACCACCCGACTCGTTCTGCCTCGCGAACACACTCATCACGGTGCAGCCAAAGCTGCAGGTCTTATGGCCGAGGGGTTAACTAGCTAGTAATTATCTTATTACCTCTTATCCATAGTCTGCACGAGTTTAATAAGTCTGCGTCGCTGTCAGGTAGTTAAGTAATCAGTAGCTGACAGTCACGCATTCTCATGAGGAATTTAAAACATATAACAATAACAAATAATGGCTGGGACTTTTCGTCCGCGCTGCAAACAATAATAAAACAATTAAATAAGGCTTTTCACTGGTCATATTTACATACATCATAATAATAATAATAATAAACTATAACTGCCAGGCAGTTTTACAGCTCCCAAGCCCTAGTACCAATACTAAACACTTAAGCAATTACTGGATGAAGCGGGTTTAGTTCTTGATATTTGACAATTTGAAATCAGTAACTTCACCAGTTCTCCAGAAGAAGATTTTGAAAGTTTTTTCCAAAAAATGCATCAGACGGCCATCTTGGTTCACACACAAACACCATTTTGGAAAAAGTCAATTGTACTGTGGCGGAGTGTCCGGCCCCTATATATATTTGTGCACTGTTTTATTATTATTTGTATTATTGTTTGCAGCGCGGATAAAAGCGCCACGTATTTGTTATTGTTTTTACCTGTGAGGATGCGTGACTGATCAGCTAGTGATTTATTTAACTAGCTGACAGTCACGCATCCTTATTAAACTCGTGCAGACGGTGACCATCTCCCGAGTTAATTCATTAATTGTTGCTAATCGGGAGATGGTCACTGTATATAAACCTGCAGCTCTCTACCCTCGGGGGGAGTGTACAGAGGAGAGTACGGGAGAGCGGAGAGAGCGAAGAGAAAGAAACAATTGCTATATAGAAAGTATACTTGTTTTGTTATTGTTTATTTGTTTGGCCAACGTGCCCTTTTGTTGTAGTGTTTCGTTTTGTTTAAACCTTTTGTTTATTTATTATTTAATAAAAGCACTGAACGCCGTAGTGTTCAGTTTCACCCACCACCATTCCTTGTTTTGGTTCATGTTTCTGGTCCATGACGTCACCACTCACACGCCACTCAACAGCACTCGGTCACATACTGACACAGGCATGATGGTTTTCAGGTTTGGAGTTAATCAAGTAAACCGTTTTTAAACTGAAGCAGTTTTAAATTTAAGTAGATGTAGGTCTGGCGGCCATCTTGTTTTACAGAAGAACACCATTTTGCCATATTTGAATTCCATTGTCCCCAGGATGATGCCTACCAAGTTAGGAGTTAGTTAATTAAATGGTTTGCAAACAGAAGCAGTTTGATGTTTGGGGTGCGTTTTGGCGAATTTGGTGGCAGACATTTTGATAGTAACATTTATCGCAGGAACTTCTGCTTTGCCAACTTGAAGCGGGTTTGGTTGCTGATGACATATGAGAAGTTTCAGATCAATCGGCTCACCGCTTCCCAAGAAGAAGATTTTGAAAGGTTTTTCCAAAAAATGCGTTAAGCCGCCATCTTGGTTGACGCAGGAGTGCAAGTGCAATTTTTTTTGCATCTGAACTGTAATCTACACGGGATGATACCTACCAAGTTTCATGTTGATTGGTTACACCGCGTGTGAACAGGCACAGTTTGAAGTTGATGGAAGAAGAAGAAGAAGAGGAAAGAAAGAAGAAGAAAGAAAGAAGAAAGAAGGGAAGAAGAAGAAGAAGAAGAAGAAGAAAGAAGAAAAAGAAAAATACAATAGGCTTCCCAGCCATTCTGGCTCCGCCACACCATCATACCATCAATACCGCTCAGACGATTATTATATTACTTTTCTCCCATTAGTCTCTGATGTTGTATGCGTATTTCTTTTAACAACTTGTGACGACCTCCTTCTTTGTGCTTTAACCCCTCGGACCTTATCTCAATGTTATCCAGACTCAACGTATTCTCCTGAGTTGGTTGTTAATTACAATGCAAGACTAGCAGTCCTAGCTTTCTTCATTTGTCAATCACAAAAAATGAATAGGAAAAAAAGAGGAACCAAGTGGCAAGGTTTCATAGTATGCCAACATTTTAATACTGCATGTTCAATGTGAATAACTATAATTTGATTTCTCTTTTCAGTTCAGGAGGTGTAAGGGGCCTTACCATGCTGATACCGAAATATAATACAGGCCTGTTGTCTTTTCTAAACGATTGATATTTTAATAGGCACAAACAAACCTTACATGCTTTGAAAAACCTTGAACATGCATATAATCATATAATTTAATTCCTATAAGCTTTTTAGTATTGTGACTGTATGTGATGCCTTGCCAGTCAAAAGGTACTCTCCTGATTAAATAAATAGTATCACAGCAATAGTAAATCTTTTTTGCGTGTAAGTGCTAACTAGTATTTTCACAGCCATACTAATCCATGCTACAATGTTTCCATATGGGTTCCCCAGTAGCTTTTCCAGGATAGGAACTATTACACTGGATTGTAGAGGGAGTCATAAAATCAAGTTTGCTGGTTCAAATCTGGTAATGCTGAGTTGGAGATTATGGCTGGATGTCCACAGGGATTGCTGCATTGGTTCTGTGGGTTAGGGAGGAAAATCCTCTGAGCACAGCTTTCCTCATAAGAGCTTCAACAACCTCCACTGGCCAGGTGCCCCATGAGTCTAGGCAGGCAATTCACAGGGTTCTATATCTTGGTAACAAACAAGGTATTAGAAATAGAAAAATGTTAAACTCATAAAATGACTCCAGCCTCATCTTAATTTTGAGAAATGTCAAATGTGTTTGAATTTCTTAAACATGTATTCATCTTTAGAGGTTTTATTCCAGTTGAGAAATGCATACATTAACAAAAACAGAATATTATTCTTTAATGAAATTACATATTATAATTGTATACATTTCTATCTTAGACTTATTCGCTATACTTTTCTTATCTTTTAATAAAAACTGTATGACCCATTGTTAACATGGCTAGGTCATCCTGCCCTGACAGGCAGACATAATAGAGTGAAAGGAAGTGGAACTGAAATTAATTAGAAGGACAGCTCCTTGAGTTCAATTGTGTTATTCAAGAATGACACTTGTTATTCTGGGATTTCTTGAACTTTATATTTATTAAACCTTGGTTTTAAAATCAAACTCATTCATTAAAACACCATCACATGCCTTGATCATTTTAAAGTATTATTTTTCAATACTGCACATTTGAGATCTATATAGAAGTGCAGCCCGGGTAAGATAAAGTAAACTTACTTCAGATCCATGATATATATACTGTATATAGTAGCACAGCAGGGGTGGGAGTTAAAATCCCCCCTGCCAAACACGCGTGCAAATGTGTGTTATTGTTACTTTTTCCATTGTTTTGTTAATTTGTTTAATTGTTTTGGCAGTTGGCAAATGATTGTAAATTAGCACCAGCTGCCTATACTTGTTTCTGGTGAAGAAGGAGCAGTGACGCTTTTAAGGAATGGCGTCACTGGGGAAAAAACTACACACCCCAGAAACCTCAGTGTTAATTAAAAAGGCGGGGTTATGCAGTTTAAAAGGAAGCAGAGCAGAACAATCGGGGGGTTGAGTGATTGTGGGGAACTCCGCCTGATTGTCCTGCCTGCGCAAGCCTTGGAAATTATTCCTGTGTCTTGGGATAGCGATAGTAAGTGCTTTACATTCCAGTCGTAGCTATTTTGTGAAAGTCTAGTATAGCGCGTTTTACCTCTTGGTGAGGCAGACTTTTATTTTGATTTGTTTTGGTTTTGTTTTGCTGTGGCAAATTAATTGAATTACTATGTTTACCGTTGTCTACGCCGTTGCTATTAGGTGACCCGCGGGGTTAGCCGGGGTACCTGTGTTGCGCAGTCATGGTGTATAATACTGTTTGGTTACCAGCTGCAGGAGCAGCGATATACAGACCAAGTGTGTTATTTATATGACCGGGACTGGTTAAAAAACTGTTTGGTTACCAGCTGCAGGAGCAGCGATTTACATGCCAAGTGTGTTATTTATAAGACCGGGACAGGTTAAAACACTGTATGGTTTCCAGCTGCAGGAGCAGTGATCGACAAACCAAGTGTGTGTTATTTATTTGACCGGGACTGGTTTAAAACACTGTTTGATTACCAGCTGCAGGAGCAGCGATCCGCATATCAGCGAGAAATGTTTATGGTTACAGAAAAATACAAAACAAGACCGTGGTGTTGGGACATTGTTTATTACTGTTTTGAACGTGGCACTTTTAAAACAGTCACGTCATTCCTGTTGAGGGGAATTCAGTTTTCATCTGTGTTTGTTCTGGAACCTGGCTGTAGTAGGAACACTTCTGCATATCTTGGATTCCCTTGCTGTCTTCCGGGCACACTCCTCCAGAGGGTGCCACTGTTCTCTGTTTCTCTGTGTTCCAGGAAATAATCATTTGAGGGAGCTCGACCACCACTGTTCCTGTGTTCCCGGCTCACTCCACCAGAGGAAGCCCAATTGCTACTTACCTGTGTTCCTGGCTCATTCCACCAGCGGGTGCCCAACCTCCACTTACCTGTGTTTCTGGCTCATTCCACTAGAGGGAGCCCAACCTCCACTTACCTGTGTTCCTGGCTCACTCCTCCAGAGGGAGCCCAACCCCAACTTACCTATCTTGCAGAATCGGGACATTTTACAGGCCAGGCCTGTCACAGCTTGGTCGTCTCGTAGTAGCATAGAGAGGGGAGAAGAAGTGAGGTAGTTAGTGGCCCGTACAGGGCGAATAAACGCTTCTGAATAAGTGTGTTTATGTGTAAATATTGTAAATAAAAGTATTCACCTGAATAAGCAACGAGTTCACTCCAGTCTGTGGGGAAGAAAATACCGGTGTCCAGCAGCACCACACTACCACTCTTTCACAATATATATATATATATATAAACAATTTCTCACTCAAAAATTTAGAAGAAATGTCGCTTCCCTTTTAAAATAAAAACAATTAACAATGTAAAACTATATTTTCTGGCCTCAATATTATTCCTTTGTTCCTTGTCCCCTCTTCTGTTTTCTGCATGCAATATTTATTTTTAATTTTATACAGCTATTCCACTGTGAAGAGTTTTTGAGCTGCTTTGATAAGCAGCATGCTCTGTGTCAAGTAACAATTAATCACTTCTAACATATGAATAACAATACAAACATTAGTTATATTATGTAAACACAGAATAATTAGTTATAATTATGTACACAAGAAATACCGATACAATTAATGAATTCCTAAACTGGTTAAATCCCCTTTCCTCTTTTTGGTAATTGTGGATATCTACAATCACACCTAGGCTTCTGGGCTTTGCAGCCTATGCTTGCTTCATTGACCTATGACTAATAGTCATTAAAGATTCAGGATTGTTTTGTTTTTTTAGAAGCTGTTGATGCCATGACTGGATTGCAGAAAAGACTTGCACTGCACACTTACATACACAAACTTATATTTACATACCATTTAGACAAAATCATTCCTGTGTCAACAGCAGGTACATTGTAAAAATAAGTACGTTTATAACTTGGTGTGACAGAGTGGTGAATGAATCCTAGTCAATAATCTCCCTGGGTCAGTCAGAAGCCAGCCATCCAGGAAGGAGGCGGAGTCACAATGCCCAAAGTCATCGCCCTGGAGGAGACGTGATTGAACGAGCTATCGCAGGGTGCATGACTAAGGGTATAACGGGGTGTGACGATGTAATCTGTTCCTTTTGATGTAGTTACTGAAAGGACCCTTTAAGGAAACGTAAGTAATTATAATTATCGTTAGTGTTTCATGTTTTGTTTGTTTGTTGTGCTAACTGTTTGTTATTTGTCTTTGTTAGACGGCTAAGCACTAGCTGGGAGCTGTCGCTACAAGCCAGCACTAAACCCGGACTACACTACAGCACTGTTTCACAAACTGTTTGTCTTTCACCACACCTGCACAAGAGCACTAACTATTGGGAGAAGTGACCGTGTCTGTGTTGTGTGTTAATTATTAGTGTCCTATTGTTTCGGGGCTGAAACCCTTAAGAACATAAGAAAATAAAGTTTACAAACGAGAGGAGGCCATTCAGCCCACCTTGCTCGTTTGGTTGTTAGTAGCTTATTGATCCCAGAATCTTATCAATCAGCTTCTTGAAGGATCCCAGGGTGTCAGCTTCAACAACATTACTGGGGAGTTGGTTCCAGACCCTCACAATTCTCTGTGTAAAAAAGTGCCTCCTATTTTCTGTTCTGAATGCCCCTTTATCTAATCTCCATTTGTGACCCCTGGTCCTTGTTTCTTTTTTCAGGTCAAAGAAGTCCCCTGGGTTGACATTGTCTATACCTTTTAGGATTTTGAATGTTTGAATCAGATCGCCGCGTAGTCTTCTTTGTTCAAGGCTGAAGAAATTCAATTCTTTTAGCCTGTCTGCATACGACATGCCTTTTAAACCCGGGATAATTCTGGTTGCTCTTCTTTGCACTCTTTCTAGAGCAGCAATATCCTTTTTGTAACGAGGTGACCAGAACTGAACACAATATTCTAGGTGAGGTCTTACTAATGCATTGTAGAGTTTTAACATTACTTCCCTTGGTTTAAATTCAACACTTCTCACAATATATCCGAGCATCTTGTTGGCCTTTTTTATAGCTTCCCCACATTGTCTAGATGAAGACATTTCTGAGTCAACATAAACTCCTAGGTCTTTTTCATAGTTCTCTTCTTCAATTTCAGTATCTCCCATATGATATTTATAATGCACATTTTTATTGCCTGCATGCAATACTTTAGAGCTCCTAGTCCCTTTAACACTTCTGCCTCTGTTATGCTAAAGTTATTTAAAATTGGATAGGAACAGGTCGACATGTCGGGCATGTTGTCCGTGTCCTCCTTTGTAAAAGCCTGTGAAAAGTAATCATTTAATATATTTGCTATTTTTTTTCTTCATCTATGATTTTGCCATTTGTGTCTCTTAGACATTTAACCTCCTCTTTGAATGTTCTCTTGCTGTTATAATATTGGAAAAATATTTTGGAATTGGTTTTAGCCCCCTTAGCAATATTGATTTCTATCTCTCTCTTGGCCTTTCTAACTTCCTTTTTTTTTGACTTGTGTTTGCAGTTCCAAGTACTCTTTCTGTGTACTTTGTTTTGGTCCCTTTAAATGCTCTGTAAAGTGCCTTTTTTCGCTGAGTATTTTTTTTAATTGATCTATTAAACCATTTTGGCCATTTTGTTTTAGATTTAGATTTGTCTATTTTTGGGATGTAATTGTTTTGCGCCTCAAATACTACATTTAAAAAAAAAAACAGCCATCCTTTTTCTGTGGATGTTTTCTCTATTTTACTCCAATCTACTTCTGTTAGTCTCTGTTTCATACCTTCATAGTTTGCTTTTCTAAAATTGTAAACCTTAGCTTTAGTCATTACCTTTGGGGTTTTTAAAAATATTTCAAATGAGACCATGTTGTGGTCTGAGTTTGCCAATGGCTCTCTGACCTCTGTTTTAGTTATTCTGTCTTCATTATTTGAAAAGACTAAATCAAGGCATGCCTCCACTCTAGTCGGTGCCTTGACAAATTGCGTTAGGAAGCAGTCATTTGTCATTTCCACCATTTCAATTTCGTCCGTCGTGCCCCCCATCGGGTTTTCCCATTTTATATGTAACACCTATCACATCGTAGTTACTTGTTAGTGCAGTAGCTTCAAATTCTAACATTTTGTTTCTGAGACTTCTAGCATTAAGATAAATACATTTAATAGTTGTCTTACCTGAGTTGTTGCCCTTGTTTTGATGTGGTCTCCCCTCTGTTTTTTTGTTTTCTCCCCCCTTCCTTTCTAGTTTCAATGCTTCTGGACCTCCTGAAGGATCCTTTCTCCGAGTAGATTGGTTCCCTTTCTGTTTAAGTGCAGTCCGTCCCACCTATATAGATAGTCCTTGTTGCAGTCCTTGTTTTGCACAAAGCGATACACATTGCTGTGTAGCATCCATGCTTAATATTTAAGTGTTGACACGCAACCCAGCCAAATAAAGGAGCTGTTTTATTGAACTTTCACTGTCTTGTGTGTGTTATTCCTTAGCACTGCACCAACTACACCTGTGCACGGCAAGCCACTTTGCCACACTTGGGCTATAGTTGTTTTTTTAAAACTACAGGGTGAGAATTCCAACTTTTAGGTGAAGAAACAGTGAATGCACCTCTACCTTATGATCAGAATAGAAATGACAGCAAAAAATTATTATACAAAGCAATTAGAAATGCATTCAGGGACAATAATACTGTAATCATGTGGCTTTTAATTTTCTTAATATAAACTGGGAAAACCCAGTGGGATATGGTAATGTAGAAATAACTGATTGATGCAGTAAAACCTGACAAGGGACAGAGTATAATTTAAAAGTGTATAATTGTAAAGTGTATAATTTCAGAAAGGCTAACTTTAAAGGGATGAGACAGGAACTGAGAGAAATAGACTGGGCCAGAGAATTGGAGACTATGACAGCTGAAGCTCAATGGAACAGATTTAAAGGTATAATGCAAGACAAGTGTATACCTAAAATGAAAAAGACCCGGTTTAACAAGCAGTCACCAAGATGGTGAAACAAATCAATAAAAAGTAATCTTAGAAACTTACAGGAAAGATGGAAGAATTGGGAAGAATATAGAAGTATGCTTAAATAGGTAGAAATGGATGTTAGTAAGGCCAAAAGAGATCTAGAAAGAAATATTGCCAGGAATACTACACATAATCCTGAAACTTTCTTCCAATATTTTAAAAGTAAAAGAGGATTCTGCTTGCAAATGTTGTGCCATTATTTAAAAAGGGGGATAAGACAGACACAGGTAATTATAGACTGTGGCAAAGTGGTTTGCAGTGCGCAGGTGCCGTGGTGATGCGGTGCTCAGGATAAACAGACACAAGACAGTTCACGGTAAAACAGCTCTTTATTTAGCTGGGTTGCATGCCGGCGACACTTAAATAATAAGCACGGGATCTACATAGCAATGTGTATCGCTCCGTGCAAAACAATGGGCTCAGTCCCAAAATAATATGACACGGTTTATAATACACACACAAACACAACACGGTCACAAGTCAACAGTGCTCTTAGTGTATATTATATACAGTTGTAGTCAAAAGTTTACATACCATAATGGAAATGTATCATTTCTAGAAATTTCTCAAAAACAAAGAATTTTAGGAAAAACCTTTTGTATTAAAAGTTTTGCTTTTGTAGATGAGGAAAAAAAGTTACAATTATTTATTTCAGCATTTGTTTTTGCAAAACTCCAAAAATGCTAATTCAAAAGTATTTATACCCTTTGATGCTATGATAGTATTGTACAAGGTGCTAGAAATTTCAATATGATGATGCAGAACCTAAGTCTAGAAAAGTCTAGAAAATGCTGGATTGTAGGTGAACATTCTTAAAGAGTATAAAAGGGTTAGGCATAGGATCATTGCTGTCATTACCAATAAGTCAATATGGGAAGAAGTAAAGGGCAGAAAATTATTTATTGTCATAAAGCTGGAGAAGGATACAAGAGGATTTCCAAGCATTTGAGTATCCCAATTTCAACTACTGTTTTCTATTAAGAAGTACAAGACTCATGGTACTGTCACAACACTCCCTCAGTCTGGAAGAAAGAAGGTTCTTTCAACAAGAACAAGTAGAAGATTTGTGAGAAAGGTTAATAACAATACGAGATTGACTGCCAGAGATATTCAGAGTGAATTGGCTGCAAGTGGGACTGGGGTTTCCATTTCAACCATAGGTTGAGTATTGCATGATGAAGGTCTTAATGGTTGCAGGGCAAGGAAAAAGTCCTGTGAAAACGTCACAAGGACAATCGCTTAAAGTTTGCAAAACAGCATTTGAATGATGGATATGAGTTCTGGTCAAAGGTTTTGTGGAGTAATGAAGCAAAAATAGAGCTATCTGGTCATGCTGATAGTCGTTATGTTTGGAGAAAGTCTGTCAAGCATGGAGGTGGTAATATTCTTCTATGGGGCTGTTTTTCCTCTAATTGCACAGGGAATTTAGTTCCAATACATGGTAAAATTGATTCCATAGCATACCAAAAAAATATTGGCCATCATCTGAAACCCCCTGCTACAAAACTTGGTTTAAAGCGTAACTGGACGTTCCAACACAACAACGATCCAAAGCACACATCAAAATCTATTTCAGAATGGTTAAAGAAGAATACAATCAAGGTTCTGGAATGATCTAGTCAAAGTCCCGATCTAAATCTGATTGAGAATCTTTGGTATGAGTTGAAGAAGGCTGTGCACAAGAGAAGTCCTTTACGTTGACGAATCAATCAATCAATCAATCTTAATTTTATAGCACCTTTCATAGTGGACCACCATCACAAAGCGCTTTACAAGATGCAGTAACAACAAGAAAATCCATAATACTTTAAATACAGAGAAATGCATAATACATAATTGTGGCAAAGTGGTTGATTGGGTACAGGTACAGGAGTGATGCAGTGCGTAATTAAGCAGACAGAGAGGTTTGTAATCCAGTTTGGAAATGTTTTTTATTTATATCCAGGTCTGGTGACCAAATAATAATCCCTGGCAATACACAACAATGTGTAGTGCATAGAGTATATAACAACAGGGTTGCAGTCCCAAATAATAAACACAAATATCCATCCCCCAATATACTAACACGGTTATAACAGTGACAATAGTGCAGTGCTGTTCCGGGTTTTGGTGCTGGCTCTTGGCGACAGCTCCGGAACGTGTTAGCCGTCTAATAATAACAAACAAGACAATTACAGACAAACAAACAAAACACTCACAATACGTATAATCACTGTTCTCTCACTGGTTCTTTCAAGTTCAAAATACAAACCTAAGCGAAGGAACAGATTTCGATTCTCCGCATGACCCCTTGGTAAACAAGTGCAATCGCCTCTCCAATCTGCAGCTGCCACGTCATTTCCCTTCCAGGTCAATGCGTTCTTGCAACGGAATCTCGCCTTCATCCAGACTGGGTGACTTCCCTTGAACCCTGGGAAAGAACTGTCAGACCAGCCTGTCCAAAGAACTCGCTGCTTAGCGCCCTCACAGGTCGGGAGGGAGATTTATAACCAAGATTCATTGTATTTCTGTCACAATGATATACAGTAAAAAAACAATGCATAATACAATACAATGAAAAATGCATAATACATGAAATACAGTAAAAAACAACAACAATGCATAATACATTAAATACAGTGTAAAATGCATAATACATGATATAGTAGCATAATACATGAATAGTAACAACAACACAGAAGCTAATAGCAGATATCAGGCTTAAAGAGCATGGAAAGCAAGAGAGAACAAGTGGGTCTTGAGAGTTGATTTAAAGCGAGCGACAGTGGGAGCATCACACACCAAAACCTGGAAAGAGTTCCAGAGTTGGAGCCATGAAGCTAAACGAGCGTTCTCCAAGTGTGGTGCACTTTTGTTTAGGGATAACAAGAGTTGGAGGACCTCAGTTTGCAGGCAGGGACATAGCAGGTCAGCAGTTTGAGGAGGTACTCGGGACCTGTGTGAGAAAGGGCATTGTAGGGGAGCAGTTTTGAAAGTAATCTTGAACTTTACAGGTAGCCAGTGCAGCTGGGCAAGACGGGGGGTGATGTGTTCACATTTTTTATATCTGGTAAGGATCCTGGCAGCGGCATTCTGAACTAGCTGCAGCTGCAGAATGGTCAAAAATCACTAAAGGATCATGCCAAAAGCTCATTGACAGATACTCTAATTGTTTAAAAGAGGTTATTATTGCTAAAGGTGCCACAACTAGCTATTAATTCCAAAATAAAAAAAAACACACTGCAGAATTTGTGTGACCTGAAATCACAACCAAACTACCTGATGAGTCTGAAGTGCCTGGCAGTAGAAAGGTTACATTTATTTGATAAGAAATTAGTCAGCTATTAAAATCACTTGGAGGGGTCCCCGAGTGGCTCGCCTGGTAGAAGAGTAGCCACAACGTGCGCAGGGTGAGTCAAACAGTGCAGTTTCACATCCTGGCTGAGCGGAGTAGGCTGGTCTTCGCTGGGGACTCCGAAGGGAGTGTCACATTGGTCCAGGTACTCCCATGGGTTAGGGAGGTAAAACCGTCAGGGACTGTTTCGCCTCATCGCTCTACAGCGAACCCTGCTGGCCAGGCGTCCAGCGAGCTCACAGCGGACACCTGCAGGGCTGGTCTTTGTCCTCCAGAGGTCGGTAGATCGCTGACATCAGCACTCGAGTTCCTGGGTGAAAACGGAAGCTGGCTTGGTCGTGGGATTGGAGGACGCCCACTAAATTCTCCTGAGCCATGTTGGAATTGCTGCGGTGAGGAGAAAAGCGATTGGGCATTGCAAATTGGGAGAAAACTGTAATTATAATTGGACACACTAAATTAAATAAATAAATAAATAAATAAAAATCATTATAAAATCACTTGGAGAATAATGTTGTAAAGCTAGGGGATTAGGAGGAAGACAAATGCATTAAAATCTGACTTAAACTAAAACTGACTGGGTCCTGTTGGGGCTTGCAAGACATAATCCTCAGGGTTCATTAATTGTTGCATCTCAAATGCTAAGATGTGGTTAGCATAAACTACCTTAAAATGTAACTGTAACTGAAATACAATGATTCTTGGTAGTAAACCTCCCGACCTGTGAGGGCGCCAAGCAGCGAGAACAGAGTGCCTTGGACGGGCTGGCCCAACAGTTCTTTCCCATGGTTCAGGTCAAGTCGGTCGGCTAGAAAGGGGTGGAACTCCGTTGCATTAACGCATTGACCCGGAAGGGAAACGACGTGGTAGTCGTGGATTGGAGGGATGGCTGCACTCGTTTACCAAGGAGTTATATGTGACGGCATAAAAGGGGACGGAGAGAAGAAATCTGTTCCTTCACTTTGGTTTATGAGTTAAACCTGCAAGGACCCATGAGAGAACCAGTGATAAAAAGTATTGTGAGTGTTTGTTTGTTTTGTCTATAATTGTTCTTGTTTGTTATTATTAGACGGCTAACACGTTCCGGAGCTGTTGCCAAGGGCCAGCACAAAACCTTGAACAGCACTGCACTATTGTCACTTATAAACCTGTATCACCCACCACGAGCACTACTGCACGCACCCAGGACTGGTGACCATGGTAGTATATTGTGGGATGGAAATTTGTGTTTATTGTTTCGGACTGCAACCCTGTTATTATTTACTCCGTGCACTACACATTGTTGTGTATTGCCGGGGATTATTATTTTTGTGCATGATTTGTAAACAATGAACAGGGTTAATATAACTAATTTCGTTGTACCTTCTTTTCCAAAGGCTACAATAACCATTTTGTCCTTTGAGGGAGATGTATTTCCATACATATCTTCAAATTAAAAACATTCATTTTTTAAGAGTCGCCAATTATGTTTTGTATTTTTGCCCGTCCCCAATTTGGTTATGCCCAATAGTTGTGTTTTACTGAACTGTAGAATCTCAGGACACATCGTACCAATTTTAATATTATATTATGGTTTATTGAGAAGGCTGGTATTGCTTTGAGGCAAATACCACGGAAATGCTGTATCAATTGTAACATAACACTGACATGGGCGATTAGCATGGGAGTAAAAAGACACAAGACGCCTGAGCCTGAAATGTACAGAAGATCCCAAAGTCCTGTAAAATAATTAGAGCACCTCTGAGAAAATTATCTGGCATAAAAAGAAATGGACGGTTTGCACGGGACTAAATTTCACCGATGTCGGTAAAAATTCCGAAACCACCTGTTTATGTGGTGATTTTTTAGTCTCATGCGAATCAGGCTATAGTTACTGGTACACTGGTGGTCCCTACTGGAAACACTAGTACTTGAGATGAAAAGGTTGAAAACCACTGGCTTAAAGACAGTAGGACAAATGAAAAAAATCACAGATTTTTTAGTTCTTCATTCTTTTTCCCGTAATACTAGTATTAGCTGAGGCTATAATTCATCTTCGACTTCGACGTCTCAATGTACGTCGGTTTGAATAGTACGTGCACGTTGTCCAATCAAAAGAGTCGAAGGCTGAATCTGGTGTAAAAATGACAGGATTCTGCCCAATCACAACTAGATATGTGTTTGACTGAATTGTTTATTTATTTTATTTTTTTTCAAGTGTGCTTAGGTAGGCAGAGAAGCAAACAGCACACGGGTCAGAGCTTGCATTGGCTGGGACGGGTTTACAGTGTTGCAGGTGGCTGACATTTTTTTCTCTCCGACGTTGTTGAATAATGAATTTCGGGGGGTATATAATTTGCAATTATTGTGTGTAGTTGTGTTCTTTTGTGTAATTTGTTATTATCATTTAAGATATTGGTTGCATTTTGCTGTGTGATTTATTTTGATTCATGTATTGTTTTGAATATGTGTGCATATTGTTTATTTTTTTGTTTGTTTCACTAATTAATAATTGAGCACAATCAGTCACATACCTTTCCTAGGATCCAGACTTAAATTGCCACAGATGCACAGACTGCTATAAAACGAGTCGAACAAGAGCGCGCAAGAAGTCGAGTTGGGCAGGAGTGAGGACAAGAGCACAGGAGCAAAGACAAGAGCACAGGAGCAAGGACAAGGGCTCAGGAGCGAGAACAAGGGCGAGCAGGAAGTCGAGTTGGGCAGGAGTGAGGACAAGAGCACAGGAGTGAGGACAAGGGCTCAGGAGTGGAAAGGGAGAAACAGGAAGTCGATTTTTTTGTTGGGCAGGAGTGAGGACAAAACTTGTTGCAAAGGAAAAAGGACAAGGGCTCAGGATGGTTATTGCACTGAAAGAAACATATCAGTGAGGAAATTCGGACATTTTTTCTAAAATTTCTGAAGCAAGGGGATTGCAGGAAAAAAGAATATATCTCACTGAACAGAAAAGAATCGTTGAGGACCGGTTTTGTGTGCAATTCTGATACCTGCTTTAGTTTTTTTGTACAGGATCCTCCCCCCCCACCCAGACTCAATGACTCGAACGGGAAATGGCGTGGCATCCAAGGATTGGAGGAGCGGATGCGCTCGTTAACCTAGGGGTCATGAGCGAGGGTATAAATAGGGATTGTAGTGTAAGTGATCTGTTCCTTTGTAAATGGTTAGAACAACCTGAAAGGAGAACCAGTGATTAAAAACGCAAGTGTTGTGTGTTCGTTTGTCTAAGTAAACTGTTTGTTTGTTTGTTTCGAAGACTACTAACACGATCCGAGCTGTAGCGGAAGCCAGCATAAACCCAGACATCACTTTCACCCCTGCATTCACGGAGAACTGTAATACACCACTAGCACCTATTCACTGTCACTAAAAACTTTGTTTGTGTTTGTGTTTTATGTTTAGTGTTGGTGTACGAAACTGGACTTTTTGGTTACGGGTCAAACCCGGGGATTACAATTACCGAGTGATACACGCCACTGTATCACTCCATCATTATTATTTACAGGTGTTCGCCATAAGGCTCTGGGCATTGTTTAATAAATCAATAAACACCCTTGCACCTGGAAATCATTGTCTGTCTGTTTTGTATCCGCTCTGCACTGCACACAACTGTAACCACTCACCACTTTGCCACAGAGATATTTTGAGAATTTTTCTTTTTTTATTATTTCTCGTGCCATCTAAGCTGATCAACTGAGCAAGTCATGGAAACGCAATGTAATGTAGCGCTGCAGCTTTCCTGCAACACAGAGAATGTTTTAAAAGCTGTGCAGTTATTTTAACAGACACCTCAACACTGCTTTCATCCCTTGTTGTTTTTAGGGTGAGGGGAATCTACTTGCTTTTAAAGTGTTTTTGTTTTTTAAGTTGGCCATAGCCGTCTCTTCAGAACTGCAGACAATGCAAAATGAATTCAGAATGATAATTTCTGCTGTTCTACCCAAACAAGAAAAGGGGTCTGGTTCCATGAAAGGATTAGCTCTGCGAGATCCACAGGGTGGTGCAGATTCTGACAGTTAAGCAGAAAGCCTTTATTACAGAACCGAAGTTCTGTTGTATATACTGTAAATATCTACTGGCCATATTAAAACTGAAGGTCATATTTGGCGACCGGGCGACCTGATTTGAACCACCCTGGTAGAACCTCATACAAGACAGGGATGTTGATGGGAGTGGAAACTATGAGGAGGGATGATTGTCAAGTTGAAAGGTGAAGGGGAGATCTGATTTTACTTGCAGAATGGAGCGATGACAGCGGCCATATAATCTCCCATATGATATTTATAATGCACATTTGTTTTGCCTGCGTGCACTATCTTACACTTTTCTCTATTAAATGTCATTTGCCATGTGTCTGCCCAGTTCTGAATGCTGTCTAGATCATTTTGAATGACCTGCTGCAACAGTGTTTGCCACTCCTCCTATTTTTGTGTCGTCTGCAAATTTAACAAGTTTGCTTACTATACCAGAATCTAAATAAAAAAATGGCCATTTTGTTTTAGATTTAGATTTGTCTACTTTTGGGATGTAATTCTTTTGTGCCTCTGGTACTACATTTTTAAAAAACAGCCATCCTTTTTCTGTGGATGTTTTCTCTATTTTACTCCAATCTACTTCTGTTAGTCTCTGTTTCATACCTTCATAATTTTATAAAGAAGATGGGTCAACAGCGTTGTCAGCGGTAGGATGGACAGATTTCTTTGAAAATGTTTTGCTTGGATTTTGAGTTGAAGGATGTCCAGAAGGAGAAATGCAGTCACCAATCGAGAATTTGGATTCTGAAGAGAAAGGAAAGTGCAATGTGTGAGTAGCCATTTATATCTAAATTGATAATCTTACATTTAATTGACTGAGTCAGAGTCTGCAGGGCTATGTGTGTAGTGACACACAAATGAAAATGCAAGACAGCCCATTCAGATTCAGCATTCAAGAATTTGGCGCAAGAAAAGCTTTGAGAGTACTCAGGGAGAAGATTGACAGGTTGACAGGGGCGGGCACTGTGGGCACAGCGGGATTAGTGGTGTCAAGAGTTGATGGGCCAGAACAGTTTGTCAGCTGTGTAGAGATACATGTGTAGTTATCCAGCCTCTGCCTAGGAGGTTTGGTCCTGAGCCTGTCACCATTACTAGTGGCAGTTTTTTTTAACTGTACCTTGGTATGTCACAGTTACTTGTGCTGCTCCAAGAATCTCTACTATTTCTCCTGTGTAGGTCTTCAGGTTAACTGCACATGTTCCATGCTCAGGAACTATTGCATTATTCCATAATTCTGAATACTCTGCTTGATTCATAATAGTTACACTGCATCCTGTGTCTACCTCGAATTTAAGATTTTTGTTATTAATATCCAGCATCAGAGTGATTGGCGTTATTTTTAGAATGTCTGATTCCTTCATGCTATACATGTATATGCTTCCTCTTCCTCACCTTGCTCTTTCTCTTCCTCTTCCCTCAGGTGGTGAGCACTATGACAGCTTTTGGACTTGCGGATCTTTGTCTGCCTTCCTCTTCCTGGAGTTTGCCCTTGATATTCACTTTTTTTTTTTTTTTTTTAAATGTAGTGGTCGCCAATTATTTTTTATTATTTTGTCCCCAATTTAGTAATGTCCAATTATTTTTAGGGTCAGCTCACCACTACCAGCCCTGCGCTGACTAGGGAAGTCGAAGTCGAACACACGCTGTCCTCTGAAGCGTGTGCCGTCAGCCGACCGCTTTTTTACACACTGCGGACTCACAATGCAGCCGCCTCAGAGCTACAGCGTCGGAGGGCAACGCAACTCTCGGGCAGCTTACAGGCAAGCCTGCAGGCGCCTGGCCAGACTACAGGGGTCGCTGGTGCACGGTGAGCCGAGGACATCCTGGCCGACCTAAACCCTCCCTCCCCCCGGGTGGCGCTCGGCCAATTGAGCGCCACCCCCTGGAAGCTCCCGTCCTCGCGACGTCCAGACTATAGGACGCATCCTGCACTCACTTATAACTTTATTTCTGCAGGCTTTTTATGTGGCCTTTTATTCCACAGTTATGGCATATCTCATTTATAAACCTACACTCTTGAGGTGTTTGCCCCCACAGTGGTAGCAATCTCTTGTCAATGGCTGTTTCTGTTGCATTTTGTTGCTGAACATTTTGTTTACAGACCTTTGGGAAATACAACTAACATTTGAGACTTCTTTTTAAAGTGTATCTTTACTTCAAAAAGAGGTATTAAAATAATCTGGGTATATAAATTAGTACAAGCAAATTGAACAAAAATAGAAAAACAGTTACAATAATCAAAAATAGTGCCTTGCTACAATCAGTTTTCATACTGAGTCAACTTTCATATTCAAATCAGTTGCCATATATTAAAACAAGGCTTTAAGTTAAATTACCATACAGCAATAAACCATCCTTTAAACCATCCAAAAAAACAAACTAAAACAAGCCAAAATAAAAACTAGTAAGCATTACTAAACAAACCAATATTCAACCTATAACAGTAAAAGAAAACCACACAATTGACACACAATGTTTGAGTGTAAAACAATCACACGCCTTTCAATTATAAAACAACACAATATATACAGTATATATATATATATATATATATGGTAATTATACCAAAATTAAAGTTAGGTTAATTGCTGCAAGATACAACAGCAAACTCAGTCAATAAGCACATAATTACTAGATCAAAATCATTAGGCTGAAATTAGTATTTCAAGAACTATTCAGAGTTTTACACAGGCCTACTTTAGTTTACAAACCCAGTTATATCAGTAATTCATAAACTATTCAAAGTGTTTTCACATAGCAACAATATAGACTAATAAGATAAGCAATACATACACTTAATGAGGTCAGTAATAGTGTTCAATTATCCACAATTATAATCACACATAAGCCCAGCGAAAACGTAAACACAAACGATATAATAGAACAATGATAAAAATACAAAAGAAAACTTCCCGTCAATAACAAGTCCCCCCAGAGTCTCGCAACAGCACACAGTTCAGTTTAGTTAGTTTAGTTTCGAGCTCCACAGGCAGATTTGGACCCCGTCAGCGACCCCTCAGCAGCAACATGGAAGCCAAATGGAAGTAAATCCCAGAAAAGGTTCTCCAAATCCGTCTTACACATCGCCTTTATACAGTCCTATTTGTTTATAACAACAAGTGTCCCGCCATTGGTCACAATGAGTCCATTTAAAGTTAACAAGGATTCAAGTAATGCATGACTGAGCCTGCTGGCTTGTCACTCTATCTATCTATCTATCTATCTATATAAGGAAGTGAAAATATGGCTTGCCAACAGAGATTCTTTTCACCTGGTGTTGTACTAGATCATGTTTTAAATCTATATAAGGTGTTTCTTTCAAAGCTACACATCTGAAACCTGTACGTCGAATGGAAGTTCACAACAAGAATAGTTATGCAAAGCAGGGCTTTTTAATCAAGACTCTTTGTATCTCTACACTCTCATATGGTCCTTTAATGGCAGCAAGTACAGGAACTCTACAGTAGACAAACAAAAAGAGACGGACTTGAGAGAGCATTGTGATTACTAAAATGCCTTCAAAGGGCGCAATAGCTATAGTATTGAAAAGGTAGATACTTCTGTCTTGTCTTTGAACAAAGTCTGAAAAAAGAAATGTGTCATGTTCATGAATTGATTTTGTCAGAACAAACACCGGCATAAATTAAGACAGTAACCTTCCTGGCCCCAAACACGACATTTAGAAAACTAGCTAGGCAGATAAAAACAGCCAGATGTCTTCCTTTATGTTTGAAATGTTTCATCTTCCAACTTACAGACACAGTACCACTTGGCTATTCAAGGGTTTCACTTCAACTGACCACCGGGCCAAACAATCTAGATAATCCCTTAGCTAGACAGATTTTAGCTGGGCATTAACAGATACTGCTGTCAAAGTACCTCATGATATATAGGTAGAGGAAAGGTAGAGGTGAAGCTATATATTGGTGAAACAAAACGACGCTTGGCTGATCGCTTCGTGGAACATCTGAGAATTATACGAATTAACACCTCTACCTTTCCTGTCGCCAGACATTTTAACAGAAATGACCACACTATAGAAGACATCACAATTTGTGGGATGGTTCAATGCTATGGAACTAATAGTGGGCGTGTTAAGTAAGTGATCCGCTCAGAGTGAGAGCGCTCAGAAAGCACACTGAGCAGATTTAAATGACTTAACGCTCTGCTCCACGAGAGCGCTGAGCGACTTTTAAAAATGGCGAATAATAATTATTTGCTTGTTTGTGTTTGAGGTGATGGTAGATAAAATGGCCCCGTGTGAAGTTACTGTCCCCTGCTGTACCTCGCTGAGTTCGGCGCTCTGTTTGGACTGAACCTCATATCTGGCTGTGTTTAATACCAGCAATACCGACATAATAATGAAAATTGTGAATAATACTAATACTACGAGCCTAATAATAATACATTAATAACTATAAAACAGCTCTACATTTAAAAAAAAAAATGAAATTAAATGATACAAATTCGAAAACAACAATTTTTACCATCTTATTTAGCCAATTTAATACATAACTTCATAAGTCGAAACCAGTTCATCGTTCTTGACAAACGTATTTGTCAATCCTGCCTGTGATCTCCACTTGTTTCCTGCAGGTGTCCATTCAGTCCGTTCACTCTGATCACTGATGAAAAATGCTCAGGAGCGCTCTGAGCGGCTCAGCGGGAGCGGAACTGAGCGAGTCGTTAAGTTGATTCTTTTACTGAGCCGCTCTGAGCCGCTCACTTACTTAACGCACCCACTGTCAGGAAACAAAAGGAATGTGAACTTATTTTCAAACTAGGCACTTTGGAGCCATTTGGAATGAACATTCTATTCTGAGGTCATCATCATCATCATCATCATCATCATCATCATCATCATCATCATCATCAACATTCTGGAATTTTGTTTAAAAGACTACTTGTTTGTTTTTTATCAACTTCTTAAAGCACTGTTTTTTTGTATTCAGCCGATGAAGGACTTGTGGTCCAAAACGTCCTGATAATTGATTTGTAATCAATTATTCTACCTTTTTAAGTACCTGAAATATCCTTTTCTTTTTTTCTTTTTTCTTATTGATCATTTTGGTACACAGCAGTTTTCCTTTTTCTCAAACTTTATATATACAGTATATATATACAGTACTGTGCAAAAGTTTTAGGCAGGTGTGAAAAAATGCTGTAAAGTAAGAATGCTTTCAAAAATAGACATGTTAATAGTTTATATTTATCAATTAACAAAATGCAAAGTGAGTGAACAGAAGAAAAATCTACATCAAATCAATATTTGGTGTGACCACCCTTTGCCTTCAAAACAGCATCAATTCTTCTAGGTACACTTGCACACAGTTTTTGAAGGAACTCAGCAGGTAGGTTGGCCCAAACATCTTGGAGAACTAACCACAGTTCTTCTGTGGATTTAGGCAGCCTCAGTTGCTTCTCTCTCTTCATGTAATCCCAGACAGACTCGATGATGTTGAGATCAGGGCTCTGTGGGGGCCATACCATCACTTCCAGGACTCCTTGTTCTTCTTTACGCTGAAGATAGTTCTTAATGACTTTCGCTGTATGTTTGGGGTCGTTGTCATGCTGCAGAATAAATTTGGGGCCAATCAGATGCCTCCCTGATGGTATTGCATGATGGATAAGTATCTGCCTGTACTTCTCAGCATTGAGGAGACCATTAATTCTGACCAAATCCCCAACTCCATTTGCAGAAATGCAGCCCCAAACTTGCAAGGAACCTCCACCATGCTTCACTGTTGCCTGCAGACACTCATTCGTGTACCACTCTCCAGCCCTTCTGCGAACAAACTGCCTTCTGCTACAGCCAAATATTTCAAATTTTGACTCATCAGTCCAGAGCACCTGCCATTTTTCTGCACCCCAGTTCCTGTGTTTTCGTGCATAGTTGAGTCGCTTGGCCTTGTTTCCACGTCGGAGGTATGGCTTTTTGGCATAAGTCTTCCATGAAGGCCACTTCTGACCAGACTTCTCCGGACAGTAGATGGGTGTACCAGGGTCCCACTGTTTTCTGCCAATTCTGAGCTGATGGCACTGCTGGACATCTTCCGATTGCGAAGGGAAGTAAGCATGATGTGTCTTTCATCTGCTGCAGTAAGTTTCCTTGGCCGACCACTGCGTCTCACGGTCCTCAACGTTGCCCGTTTCTTTGTGCTTCTTCAAAAGAGCTTGGACAGCACATCTGGAAACCCCTGTCTGCCTTGAAATTTCTGCCTGGGAGAGACCTTGCTGATGCAGTATAACTACCTTGTGTCTTGTTGCTGTGCTCAGTCTTGCCATGGTGTATGACTTTTGACAGTAAACTGTCTTCAGCAACCTCACCTTGTTAGCTGAGTTTGGCTGTTCCTCACCCAGTTTTATTCCTCCTACACAGCTGTTTCTGTTTCAGTTAATGATTGTGTTTCAACCTACATATTGAATTGATGATCATTAGCACCTGTCTGGTATAATTGTTTAATCATACACCTGACTATATGCCTACAAAATCCCTGACTTTGTGCAAGTGTACCTAGAAGAATTGATGCTGTTTTGAAGGCAAAGGGTGGTCACACCAAATATGGATTTGATTTAGATTTTTCTTCTGTTCACTCACTTTGCATTTAGTTAATTGATAAATATAATCTATTAACATGTCTATTTTTGAAAGCATTCTTACTTTACAGCATTTTTTCACACCTGCCTAAAACTTTTGCACAGTACTGTATATATATATATGTATAATGTGGCAAAGTGCCCCAGCCAAGGCTGGTCTGCGCCCTTGAAATACTAGGCGCAGCCACAGAATATGTTGAAGACAGGGCAGTGCCTGTATATTTTTATTCGACAACATAAACAAAACTTTTAATCTATAACCCGGACAGCTATCCGGTAACCAAAAAACACTTGTTATACACAGTACACAAGTTAAACATAATACACAGGACACAATACCTTTCTTAAAGTTGTCTCGCACAGGTCCCACACTGGTTACCCCCAGGCTCCACACAGACCTCACACATAGACAGACAGCCTCGAACAAACATTTTGACCTACTTTTATATACAGGTATCCCATCCTGGCTCTAATTCTAACCCCAGGGCATTCTGGGGGATGTAGCAATGTTACCATTTTCATTATTTCCCCAACATAGATAAAACTGGGGCAACTAGTGATAGACTTTCAACTCTGTTTGATAGGAGCCTTAGATTAACAACTATTTACAAACTCAATAATTTAGTCTGACAAGATTGTCTTTGGTAATTTTAGAACTACTGTAAGGCTATAGCCAAGGGTCTAATACTTATGCTAAAATGCATATCAGCAGTTTCTTCACATCTTTGATATGCTATTACAATTGACTGTTTTCTGGATAGTTAATCCAGGACATAGTCACTAGAAAGCCCACTGTACTGTTGTTTGTCTTCTTGTCTATATGCCTTGCACAGACTTAGCCCTTCTAATTTAAATTATTTCTATTATGTATATACCTGTGCAGACACTAAAATCACAGCATGATACTAGAGATGCCCAGGTTCCAAATGAGTTCAGAAGGTTCTTTTGGATGACTATTTATAAAAAGATGAAGGTAGAATTATATTTTATTTCATAAGTGGTTTAGGGCCGGGACTGAATGTTAATTTTATTTAGCTGTTATATCGTGTCCATTGAAATTCAGTAGCACTTTGCGGGTAAGCAGAAGCTGCTCTTCAATTCTAGTTGCCAGCCATAGATGTACTTCCACCAACACCAACTTGGAATCAAGTGTTCTTTTTCTGGCAGCACGGAGTAAGTATTCACTAGTTGAAAATGCTGCTGCCCCTGATATTGCGTTTAGCTAATTCGAATTGAGTACCAATCCAAGCTGCCCCTGATTTTTTTTCTGACCCTTTCCCAAAGCGGGCCAAAGCAATCAAATAATGAGTGGGCATAAACATTTAATCCACATCTGGGCTGAGCAGGTTTCTCCGTGATTGAATATTCTCGTATCGTTTTTTTTTAGTAACAAAAAGCTCCAAAGACTTGTTAGGATTATCGGAAGCAAAGCAATAGCTTCCGTCCTTTCGGTTTTGTAAACAATGAATGCCATCTTAACCCCAAGGCTTGCTGGGAAAGAACCGCCAACATCCGTCAAAAACTTGCTTGCTTGGAGTCTTTTCATTTGCTTGGAGTCTTTCAACTCGGGTAAACTGTCAGTGGTGGTTCAGGAGGAATGCAGGAGAACCCGGAACAGCTCGGACTGGCGGTCAATCAGTGCTCATGGAAACAAGGAATAGGTAGTTTTCAATAATGTTCATTTATGGGATGAAAAGGCTAAGCCCCTCCAGGGACATATTCCAATGTGTTACCTTACTGCACTTAATATTCATATTTAGTTTTTCTTATCAATTAATTTTATTCAGCCCCTTGTTTAAATTCACGGCGAAGGTGCGCCATCTTGTGTTCGGACATTGTTGACATTCCTTGGCGTGTGTTGTAATCAGATCGGAGAGGGCTGCATTTCTTTAGCCCTCAGATTTGTGCTATGCATTCATCAATTCATTAGTTAGGGCTCGCAGGGACTCCCGAGTATTTACGGAAACTACCGATGTACCCTTCAGCCCGCCAAATACTTATTCAGCGAGTGTGGTGTGTTTATAAATACTTATTCAGCGAGTGCGATGTGTGTTTATAAATACTTATTCAGAGAGTGCGAAGTGTGTTTATAAATACTTATTCAGAGAGTGCGAAGTGTGTTTATAAATACTTATTCAGAGAGTGCGAAGTGTGTTTATAAATGGCTAGTACAATGAATTGCATTGACAATTTGCTTCAGTAGCATTTTTCTGTGTCACTAGAAGAGAAGTTGGGGGTTAAAAGGTCTACACCAACTGCATGATACTGAAATGACACAAAATGACAAGAAACAAAACCAAAGCTTTTGTGTGTCATGTTTTGACAGGAAGGATTGGCTGACGGTGAGCAAAACATTGTTTTGCTCCTTATCCATCTTGTTTGGAGGAGATACAGCTTGGACCAAAACCAGAATTAAAGTTTTAATACACGGATCAGAGAAGTTAAGAAAAAGGAATGCAGTGTTTCTCATATAGGGAACTGTGTTGGACTGACAATGACAGGAAATGTTAATATTGCTACTCAGACTGATGAATGTTACCGTATTTCGTGCAAAGGCATAATGAGGTTGTACATAAGATTAGGTGTGTTCTTTCCCAGATAATTGACTGCATCAGATTCTGTGGAAGTCATGAGTTGCCACTGAAAGGTCATGATGAGAGTGTGCTGTGTATGAAAATCAAAAGGCTCTACACCAGTGCTTTGAGAATTCAGAAGGAGGACGGTTGGAATGAGCTAAATTGCTTAAATGCTGGAGGAGAACAACCCTTTTTCAGAAACCTTCCAAATGACGGCCATTACTTCCCCAGTAACAACAGCGGAATCAGAGAGATGTTTCAGTACGCTGAAACGTGTAGAGACTTTCCTGCACAATAAAAGGAGCTTATCTGCAGTATTACTGACAATAAGGTAGGCTTTCATTTAATATGCTTATGATGTAATTATTTACAACCAGCATTTTAACCGAGCACAATATTAGTCAACTATGAAAAGATGTGTTGGTTTTAGTAGCCCAGCCCCTCTAGTTTCTTAGGCTACCAACAGCCACTGAAACCAGCAGTAGTTAAAAAAGAATTCAATAAAGTCCATGTTATCCTACATTAGTAAGCAGTCTATTATGTTCTTCTTTTCTACCTCACTGGTCATTTAGCTTTTTAATAATGTAATGAAAGGACATGAAGAATGAAAACCCCTATTGATTGTTCATTATTTGACCGCAATAAAGTAATTTGTGAGAATTTAATTATTGTAACACCACAGTACCGTGTGGGACATATTCCCTGAATATGATAATAAATGAACGTGTATTAGAAATGTAACTGGATTCATTAATGAAACTGTGTGTCTTGAGAAACAGGGCACACTGCTGTGTCTTGAGAAGAGGGCCTCTGGCTTGCAGACATCCAGAACTATGGTGACCTACTGATTAGAGGACCGGTACCTGAACTGGATTAGGCTGTGCAGACAGTTGAATTATGTACAGATAATTCACACCTGCAACAACAATCGTTTTGACGCAAGGAAGGCATAAACCAGAGATGTCCCAGTGGAAAATGACATTAAAAACATTAAAACATCAAAGGACTGTGTGTTTAAAAAAAGGCAAGATACACAAATGATCTCATGAAAGTGGCTATTTAGCAGAGTGAAAAAGACTATAAATATCCAAGAAAAACTAAACATTTTGTGCTCCACATCGAATGCTAAAGAAGGTGCTATCACTCTGCTAAGCAAAGCTGCAACTCCGGGACTCTACGACTAACTTTGCAGTGGGGGCTCACTTTAACGAGACGGTGGTGGTAGTTTGGTAACAAGAGCAATTCCTTAAAGTCAGAGTGGTTAATAATTGGATTTATGTGGTATTATAATGGGATAGAATTGGGTCTTGCTGTATTTATTTTGTAACAGAAGCACGCCGGGAGGCATTCTGCGAGGAGGGCGATTGACATTGCAGCTGCGGCCCACTTTAAAAGAGCAGTGGTGGTAGTCTGATGCTGACCCGAGAGACGAGGAAATGGAGTGGGCATGAAACTGAGGAGGGCCCATGCCAGATTGCAGGATACTGGGATGGAAAACCTCAACGAAAGATTGTGAAACTATTTTGTCTCTTGTGTAGGGTGTCGGATGGAGAAGCAGTGGGTGCTGGTAATGGGTTTGGCACAATTGTTTTATTCACTTTAATTTATTTTTAAAACGTGAGGACACGTTTGGGAAAAGTGGGCAATGGTGTAACAGGGTCAAGAATGTCCTGTTCACATTTATTTTACACTTGTGTCTTATTATTTTTGTAACTTTATAGTATTGATTTGATTATGGCACGCTTTATGTTGTCTGACATTTTGTTATTAATTTCTATCCTGTTATATTGGCTTCTCCACCCATTTCCCTTTATCTGCCTTATTGGGCACTGACTAATTGAATTATTGATCAATTTACGCACCTGAATATAAATAGCACATGTTTTTACAGACGGGATGGCCATCCTGGGGTTTGTTTGTCTGTGCATTAGTGGGAACGCAGCATTTGGATCTTGGAACGACGAGTAAGAGAGATTGAAACGGATCAGTAAATGGAGCATGTGTTGGGCTGATATGCCAGTGTTGAATAATGAATGTGAGCGGCTTGGTGTTTTTAACCTGGCGGTAGCCGACAGGAATTTAAGAAGTGTAACAGAAAAGGCTATACTGTGATGCTGGTTTCTCTCTCTCTGTCTATCTCTGTGTTCCCTCCCCTCCCCTCCCCTGCACGGACATGGTGTTTGTATATATATAGTGTGTGTGTATCTTGTTTTTTATTAGTACTATTTTGTTTCACTATTTCATGAAAATGTGTATTCCCTTTTATTTGCTGGGTAGCAATGTTATTGCACTGGCACATTGTTTAATACGTGACCTCCATTGATTTGAACCTTGTTTACTCGTTTTGAAGTCTAATTACTTGCATGTGAATAGAATGATTGTCTCATTATACAAGTACTTTTTAAACACTATAAAAATGATTTCCGTTACACGAGAGTAGATGTTAAAACTTCATGCTGATTTGAACTCGGCTCTCGTCAAGATAAGCACCAACTAAGACGTAGCTTTGCAGTAAACTAATGTGATCAGCTTATTTTGCCTCCCTAGCGCATCAGCACACACAACGGCTGCGATGCTGGCTCCGGGGATCAACCACAGTGCGGTCTCCCCAGCGCATCAGCATGACAACCGTCTGGATTGAGCTAAGTAGGGTACATCTCTGGGGTCTTCAAGTGAGCACCTTCCATCCTCGGTGTTTTGTCGACTAGCCCACGACACCTCAAGAGGGCTCGACGGTGATTCTGGCGTCCCAGCATCACCCCCCTCCGTCCCCCACTCAACTCAGCCCAGCTTACTTACCTGTACATCAGCGTTTCTTTCTTTCTATTGTGCTTGAGATCCCCAGCCAGAATCTTTCCGTCTCAACCACAGCCAGTTGCTGCTCCTCTCTGCTGCTTCAGATAAGTTCTTCACTGTGCGACGCAACTCATGGCCACTGAATCCGACGTCTCTGAGAAACCGGGTTGTAGAGTGTGCCACAAATCCTCGACAACCCACCTCCACTGGGTAAACCCAGACTCTCCATCCTCGCTGTTCCGCTTCAGTGGCTAGTTGAGCATACCGCAGTTTCTTCCTCTCATACACCTCATCTACAGCATCCTCCCATGGCACTGTTAACTCTACCAGGTGAACAAGGCGTGCTGATCCAGACCACAAGACAATATCTGGTCGAAGGTTAGTGGTGGCAATCTCAGGTGGAAAAATAAGCCGTTGTCCAACATCTGCCAGCATTTTCCAGTCTCTAGCAGCTTCCAGTTGTCCTGGGCGAGGATTGGTTTTAACACCTTTTCTTGGTGGTTGCTCTCCTGGGCGGAGGAATGTTGTCTTTTTGTGTGTAATGTTTTGATGGAACAGGTGGCAACTTATTGGTCATGTTACGCTTGTCTTCCAATGCTAAGGCCAAACATCGCAGCACCTGGTCATGGCGCCAAGTAAACCGTCCTTGGCTAAGAGCCACCTTACATCCTGTCAAAATGTGCCTTAATGTTGCAGGTGATGAACACAAAGGACATGAGGGATCCTCTCCTACCCAGAGGTTTAGGTTCTGTGGTGATGGGAGAACATCATATGTTGACCTGATGAGGAAACTGATCCTGCTCTGTTCCATTGACCATAGGTCTTGCCAGCCAATCTTGCGTTGTTCCACACTCTCCCATCTCATCCATTCTCCCTGCTTGGCCTGGGAAATGGCCTTTATACACCTCATCCTCTCCTCCTGCTTTTGCACCTCGTTGACTACCAGCTTCCTCCTTTGAGCTGGGGCTGCCTTGTGCCATGTAGGAGGAGCTGAACTGAGACCAAGACCCCCTCTTCCATGCTGAACTTGCCCCATGTTATCACTAATTCGAAGGGCAGACTTTGCATCTTCCACAGCTTTCTTTGCCGCCCACTTTCTTCAGTTTTCAACACAGGTGCTGCATCCCTTACGCATTTGTCTCGTGACTCTACTAATGTCATTTCCAGTCTGACCTTGGCGCACTTAAACTCCTCGGTTAGAGCGGAGACTGGTAGCTGCAGTATTCCTTTACCATAAAGTCCCACTCTGCTGAGGCAGCGTGGAACTCCCAACCATTTCCTGATGTATGAACTGATTAAAGCTTCCAGCTTCTCTACTGTTGTCAAAGAAACCTCATTACACAGTCAGTGGCCACAGCAACCTCGGCAGTAGACCAAACTGAAAGCACCAGAGTTTTAGTTTGCCTGGTAGAGCGCAGCTGTCTATGCTCTTCAACCCTTCCACTGCTTGTTGTCTAACTTCTCCCACACGAACTGTGTCTTTTAGATCCCCGTCGTACCATCTCCCAAGACTCTTCACTGGCTTCTCAGACACTGTTGGTATTGCCTCACCGTTAATGAAGAACGTTTTATCTACTACTTTACCTTTAATTATAGAGATGCTCCTTGATTTAGTGGGCTTGAATTGCATTCGTGCCCATTCAATGTTATTGGTTAATTTGTCCAATAACCGATTAGTGCAGGCTACTGTTGTAGTCATGGTTGTCATGTCATCCATGTATGATCGAATTGGTGGTAGTCGCATTCTAGAAGCCAAGCGCTCTCCTCCTACTACCCATTTTGATGCCCTAATGATTACTTCCATTGCCATGGTAAAAGCCAGTGGAGAAATGGTGCATCCTGCCATTATTCCAACCTCTAGGCATTGCCATGTAGTGCTGAATTCTGAAGTTGAAAAACTAAATTGCAAATCTCCAAAGTAGGCTTTCACTAAATTTGTTATTGTCATCGGTACACTGAAAAAATCAAATGCTGCCCAAAGAAGTTCATGTGGCACTGAACCATATGCATTAGCCAAATCCAGGAATGTCACATGGAGCTCCTTCCTCTCCTTTTTAGCTGATTGAATTTGTTGCCAGATCACATTGATGTGTTCTAAGCAACCTGGGAAACCTGGAATGCCCGCTTTTTGTATTGAAGTGTCAATGAAGCAGTTCTTTAATAGGTAAGTTGACAATCTCTGAGCAATAATGCTGAAGAAAATCTTCAGCCTTCTACGTTTAATAGGGAAATAGGACGAAACTGACTGACGCTTGTAGAATCTTTTTCTTTAGGTATAAAGACTCCACCTGCTCGGCGCCATGCTCTTGGTACAACCTGTTTTTCCCATGCCACTTTCATCAATTTCCACAGAATTCGTAGAACTCCTGAAGCACTCTTGTACACTCTGTACGGAACTCCATTAGGCCCTGGAGATGATGAAGCCCTTGCTTTTTTCACAGCTTGCTCTACTTCTTTCCACTTAGGTGCACAGTCCTCCATTTGGTATTCTGGTGGATTGATAGGTGGGATGTCTGACGGAGTTGACATAGGCTCCTGCCTTTTTGAATCTGTATGTGTTTCCTCCAAATATCTCTCCAGCTCAACCTTAGATGCTTTTAGTGTGCCATTCTTCTCACTGGTGAATAACTTCTTTACAAATTTGAATGGGTCTTTATAAAAGTTAGCTCGTGACGCTCCTTCTTTTGTAGCGTTTCCGTGGCGCTCAGCTCTGCGCAATGTTGCAAGCTTATCTTTTATGACCCTTTGTAAGAGATTGAGTCCCTCCTTCTGACTTTGTTCTGCTCTTCTCCATTGCTTCCTCAGCTGTCTCCTTTCTCTAACTAAGCGTTCAATCTCCTGCTGCCGTCTAGACTTTCCAGGAATAGTTTGTACTTTTTTTCTTCCTTTTTCAACTCCAAACCTCTCACTTCCATATCGTAGATGATGTCCCCAAATTTATCCAGCTTCTTTTCAACTGTTCCACTTAATCTTTCCAATGCAAAGCAGAGATCCGTGTTTACTGTGTCCCATGCAGTTTTCTCACAAGCTCTTGGCCATTTAACTCCAGGCTTGTGCCCGTTGAGGTTCTTTTCTCTCTTATGCTGGTTTGTCTGACCGGGTTCACAAGGATCATTAGGTTCATCACTAACTGTGTCCATGCAAGTCCTCCTCACGTCTATGACAGGGGTGCTGATATCCTGCGAACTGTGGTTTGCTTCCTGTCGCTGGATTTCAATCGACTGACTTGA
The DNA here is from genome assembly GCA_036884735.1 of Huso huso. Taxonomy (NCBI): domain Eukaryota; kingdom Metazoa; phylum Chordata; class Actinopteri; order Acipenseriformes; family Acipenseridae; genus Huso; species Huso huso. The sequence goes on along the minus strand of CM072663.1, from coordinate 76,734,853 downwards.
CTGACTTCGTAAGAAGTACTGATCAATGCGAGGCCCTTGTCCCTTCTCCCTCAAGCATTTGGGTGGGGGAAGCCCTCCTAATTGTTTGTTTGGCGCCCTAGGCAGCTGCCTATGTCACCTACCCCTAACGCCGGCCCTGACCAAATACAAGACCTTTCTGGATTACAAAATTACTTTTCTCTCTGACCCTTACCTGGGGTGGAACTTCATCAAGGAACTTCATCACGGTGACTTCAGCTATCCGGTGTTTATCGGGAAAAACTGGACTGAACTAAAACAGGGCCCAAGTGGGCAGGTTTTCTTTTATTTATTTTTTATTTTTCAGATGCCACATTGCTATGTATTCACAGCATACAATAATAAAAGTGACCACTTGAATTGCATTTTTCTGTCTGTGGTGTTCTCTTTCATACCAACAGTTCAGTGTTCACACCATTATCCACCCCTCTCTGACACAGATCTTGAACAAATTACTGAAATCCGAGATGTCGTTGAATATATTTTTATTCCTCACATCTGTTCTGCTCAGTGTGTCTGCATTGACAGGAAGGAAAAAAAATAACTTGCCATCTCAACTCCGCCCCGTGGTGTATTGGAACGTGAAATAGGTGTTACAGAAACTTGGTTGTCTGACAGTGATGGAGACGAATATAATATTAGTGGGTACACACTGTATAGGAAAGACAGGCAGGACAGGAGGCAGAGGGGTAGCGCTATACATAAGAAATAGTTTTGAAGCCCAGGTGTTAAATCTGGACAAAGAGAACAACGCCGAATCAATATGGGTCAGAATAATGGACAAAAATTCAAAGGGCATAATAATAGGAGCATGCTATAGACCACCAAATTCAGACGCCGAGCAAAATAATCTGTTATACAATGACATTAGAAATGTGTGTAGCAAAGGAAAAGCCATACTAATGGGGGATTTCAACTTCCCCCATATAAAATGGGAAAACTTGGTGGGGAGCACGACGGACGAAATTGAAATGGTGGAAATGACAAATGACTAACACAATTTGTCAAGGCACCGACTAGAGGGGAGGCATGCCTTGATTTAGTCTTTTCAAATAACGAAGACAGAATAACTAAAACAGAGGTCAGCGAGCCATTGGCAAACTCAGACCACAACATGGTCTCATTTGAAGTGATTTTTAAAACCCAAAAAGTAATGACTAAAGCTAAGGTTTACAATTTTAGAAAAGCAAACTATGAAGGTATGAAACAGAGACTAATAGAAGTAGATTGGAGTAAAATAGAGAAAACATCCACAGAAAACGGATGGCTGTTTTTTTTTTTTTAAATGTAGTACTTGAGGCGCAAAACAATTACATCCCAAAAGTAGACAAATCTAAATCTAAAACAAAATGGCCAAAGTGGTTTAATAGATCAATTTAAAAAAAAATTCAGCGAAAAAAGGCACTTTACAGAGCGTTTAAAAGGGGCCAAAAACAAAGTACACAGAAAGAGTACTTGGAACTGCAAACGCAAGTCAGAAAGGCAAAGAGAGATATAAAAATGAACATTGCTAAGGGGGCTAAAACCAATTCCAAAAAGTTTTTCCAATATTATAACATTCAAAAAGGAGGTTAAATGTTTAAGAGACACAAATGGCAAAATCATAGATAAAGAAAAAAAAATAGCAAATATATTAAATGATTACTTTTCACAGGTTTTTACAAAGGAGGATATGGACAACATGCCCCACATGTCGACCTGTTCCTATCCAGTTTTAAATAACTTTAGCATAACAGAGGTAGAAGTGTTAAAGGGACTAGGAGCTCTTAAAATAAACAAATCCCCTGAGCCGGATGAGATCCTCCCAATAGTACTCAAAGAAATTAAAGAAGTTATTTACAAACCGCTAACCAAGATCATTATTATTATTATTTATTTCTTAGCAGACGCCCTTATGCAGCCTGTGAGGTCAGCTGCCGTCTTCAATTATGTGTAATTAGCAAACTAATACAATGTAAAAAATGATCGCATTTATTAGTGTAAAACACAAATAGTGAATATAAATTGCAGATAAAAGCAACAAGTAGTCATCTGTCAATGGCTGTCCTCATCTCGGTTCAGTCCTCTGCTGGTATCTGTGCATGCAGTTGTCTTATGCCCTTGGGAGGCGGGCAGCTTTGGTATATCTATTCAGGTTTGGGGTCTGTGAATGGGGAGATCTGTACTGGCTATCGTGCGCATGCGTGATCCTGCACGGGGGGGTTGCAAGCCCTGTTTTGACCCACCTGTCAATCATGGCGTTGACACAAAGAGGCTGAGCGAGGGTGTGTTGCTCAGACCTCTTTGATTGGTTGAGGCGGTCGACCCATAAAAATGATGCTCTCCTGTTCCTTGGGTGGCCCACAGCAGGACACCATTCATTGGAAACTCTGGCCAGAGAACTTGAGTAACCACAGAGAGCGAAAGTCTGAGGACAAAGAAATAAATTAAGAAAGAAAGAAACTGCCGGTGCCTGATACAGCAGCTGAAAGGCAGCAGAGGCGGCTGAAGAAGACGGCCGCTCGGTTTGAGTTTATTTACGTTCCCAAACGGGTAAAGTACAGTCCCTGGGACGTTAATTATTTTATCTCAGGGGGATCTGGGCAACCCCATAAAAGTATACTGAGGAAATAGAACAGCGCCACTTTACATTGTGTTTCTCAGGCTAGCAGAGGCTGCGAGACCCTGCTTAGAGCAGCCCTTTTCTTTGTAGTTTTATTTACAGTGTTTTCATTTTTGTTTTTCTTTTTGATTATAAACTACACATACAGTACCTCAGGGTGATACCATTGCTGGTAGCAACCCTGAGAGTGTCAAATATAAACACACCCAGTGTAAATAAGAAATCCTGTGCACCTGTGTGGCATCTCAAAGATATTTCTGACTCCTTTGTAATCAGTGAACCACCCACACACCCTACGTCTTTAGGAGGTAAATACCCATTAGGTAATGGTTACATTTCATACTTGAAAGGGAACGTGCATTTACAAAATCTAGAAAAGTATATATAGTACAATAACGGTATACTAATATTAAGAAACTAGAAAAAGAATGTTTCATTCTGGGTGCCAAAACATAGCCAATGTAGCTACGGTATGTGTATCTTTTTTTTTTTTTTTAAGATAAAACAGGAATTGTCACTAAAGTCAATGCTTATGGTCCATCAGATCTCTTATGATTTGCACAGGAATAAGAGCAGGAAAATGAAAATAAGCACGTACTTACCAAAATAGTTCAGGTTGAAAGCCTGTTGAATATAGACGAAAGTTATTTCAAAAAGATGAGGGAAAAAAATCAATTACACTTCAGTATGTGAACAATTTGATATCTTCTCATACATGATGGATGTGTAAAAAGTATTGCCACAATTATATTGTATTTTTTACAATACAGTATTTGTGACAATACCATTTACACATCCATCATGTAAGAGAAGATATTAAATTGTTCACATACTGAAGTGTAAATTATTTTTTTCCCATTTTTTTAAATAACATTCATCTACATTTATCATACACTACACCATTTTTTATTATCTCTGGTGTGCAATTCTTTTCCTGTCAGAGTTTGGTCTGTACAAAGAGTTATGATGCTGTAAACCAAAGTAAACAGTTTAAACTTGTAACTTTAAAACAGCAAGTTTCCTGTGGTTTTCAGGGAATCTACTGTGCTTTGCCAGTTATGTTTTTTTTTTTTTTTTTTTTGCAGTCAGGTTTCCGTGGCAATCTGTTTTTCTTCATGAAGACTGAAAAAAAGTTTAGGGAGCGTGTTAATTACAAGCTTTAAATCTTTTTTCATACAACTATTTTGCCATTTTTATGTTCACTAGGTGTTTGTGTTTGCTAACATTTCCGTGTAGCTTTTTGTGGAAGTGGCTTCCCTTATGTCAAAATCAAAGTGTATTACAAAGCATCTTTGTCTGTGGATGGGAGATTTTTCGGGTGGTCGTTTTATAGATGTTTACAGTGACTCCTTGAGGCAGCATGTGAGTGGTGTGGTAATGAAGGGAATGTCCAGACAGTATTTGAGTGCAAAACGTCTGTGTTTATTTACAATAAATAATAAACGCCGCCCCTCTACCAGCGGGGTGTACATGGCGGGTTATAGTCACGTACAGCAAATACAATACAAATCCACTCCACGGTACACAAAACTGTGCTCTCCAAACAGGAGATGTGGTGGCGGCAGCTCCCATTTCCTAATCCTCATCTGCAACAACAAACAAAAATAACAACAAGCAGTGCTCCAGCTTGTCAGCGTGTCAGTGTAAGGGGCCTGTGACCGGGTCTTACGTCACTTGCGTGGATAGCCGCTGTGTTTAGCAAAACAGAGAGACAACTGGGGGTGGATTTGAAACGCCGGCACAGGCGCGCAGGTTTTATTCACAAACAAACAGAAAACGAAAGTAAAATAAAGGTGGTCATGTGACATTACCAACGATGGTAACGCACAGAGGACTAGTACATCAAGCTGTACAAAAAGTGCAAAATAAAACACAATACCACAAACTATAAATCAAAGGTGCCGTGAAAACGGCAGGCCTTGCAGCAGCCCTGAGCCATCTCCCGCGGATGTTTTTAACCTGACGGACACTCGATCAAGACCCGCCCACCTGCTGATTGAGGTCCAGCCCAGCCAATCACCTGCTACCCTTCCCCTCAACCAAGCCTAGCAGGCAGCAAGTCTCAATCGAGCGTCCGTCTGTAAACAATAATTCAATCAAACAAATCAACTCCCAAAACGACACAAAATAAACCCATTTCCCCATACAAATGATATCAACACTAAATACACATATGCAGGGCAATCGCCCTGCTACAGGGCCGTACTCACGTAGCTGCATCCCCTTTGTACTACAAAACTCCTCCCTGTTATCAAACCCGGCGCCACGGTCTATCCAATCGCTGCATGCCCATGGCTGACCACAATGGACTTGCTAGCTCCCCTGCGGTGAAGTGCCTCCATTATGTCCTGGTGTTATAATTTCTCTTCTGCTGGCAGCCTGCAACTGGTTCCTGGCGAAGCCGTGGGCCAACTCCAGGCGGTCCGGCAGCAGCCTGGCATACTCCGGTCAGGGTGGTTCAGTGGAGGGGTCCGCTGGCTGGCCGAACACCATCAGGAGGTGTCTATGGAGGAGTGGCAGGCCAGGAGGACAAGGGGCAGTTGGGCATCCAAGTTGTGGTGGTGATGGCCAGCTGGACCGCGAGCAGGCGGTTAAACTGCTTGACCAAGCCATCTCTCTGCGGGTGAAGGGGGATTGTCCATGTCTTGCTGATGCGCAGCCGTCGGCATATCTCCGCGAACACAGTTGATTCAAAGTTCTACCCCTGGTCGCTGTGGAGCTCTTGGGGGACCCCTAATTGGCTGAAGAACCCCTCCAGCAGTGCTTCAGCAACTGCAGAGCTTCAGTGCACAGGCTTCAGGCCACTTGGTAAAGCAGTTGAGTCCTACCAGGATGTATCGGTTTCCCCTGGTCTGAGCGGGTGAACAGGCCCAAGATGTCGACCCCAACCCTCTTCATGGGTCAGCCGATGGGAAACTGTTGGAGGGGGGCGTGTATCCAATCCATGGGTCCTTTGCGGGCGGTGCAGCTGTCGCAGAGGCGGCAGTATTAACACCTAAACGAAAAAGGAGAAACTACCAGAAAAATAGCAGAAAGACTTGGTTTACTGAAAAGCACTCTGTGGTTGATTATTGACAAACACATGATAACAGGCAATACAGTGGCGTGTATTGCTCTGTTTTAATCCACGGGTTGGTCCTGAAATAATAATAGTCCCGATCTTTAACACCAACACGTAAAAACACAAACACAAGTCCACAGTGAGTGATATTGTGCTCGTGGTGTAAATACAGTTTACTCGTGAAACAATTGGTGCAGTGATGTCCGGGTAAGTGCTGGTCTTTGGCGGCAGCTCCAGATCGTGTTCAGCCGTCTAATAACAACAAACAATGTGGTTCCTTAGACACAACAGAAACAAACAAACACTCACGATTACAATTCACGTTCTCCTTCCGGTTCAGCTTTAACCATACAAAGGAACAGATCATGTCGCTACGTCCCCTTTTGTACCGTCAATCATGACCCTTTGGTTAACTAGTGCAACCACTCCTCCAATCTGCGGCTGCCACATCGTTTCCCTTCCGGGTTGATGATTTAGAGTACAGTAGCTCCGCCCCCTTTCGAAATGGCCACCTTCCGTCTAACCTTGGGAATGAATTGTCTGGCCATCCAGTCCAGGGCACCCTAACCCGAACCCTAACCCTTTACACAGCGCCCTCACAAGTCGGGAGGGAGATTTATCACAAAGAATCATTCTGTCTTTGTCACAAAGACCAAGAAAGATTTCTGCAAAATCTGGAAGAAGAATCGTTTGAGCAGCACGGTAAAATCCTCAGATTACCGCTAAAGATTTGACACAAGAATTGAGAGAAGATGGTCAAGAAATTCACGAGCGAACAATTCATTGTCAATACCATTTAGAATTCTGAATGCTTGAATCAGATTGTCTTCTTTATTCAAGACTGAATAGATTCAATTATTTAAGCCTGTCTGCATATTACATGCCTTTTAAACCCTAGAGCAGCAATATCCTTTTTGTAGCGAGGTGACTAGAACACAATATTCTAGATTAGGTCTTAATAATGCATTGTAAAGTTTTAACATTACTTCCCTTGATTTAAATTCAACACTTTTCACTATATATTCGAGCATCTTGTTGGCGGTTTTTTTATAGCTTCCCCACATTGTCTAGATGAAGACATTTCTGAGTCAACATTAACTCCTAGATCTTTTTTCTAGATTCCTTCTTCAATTTCAGTATCTCCCATATGGTATTTATAATGCATATTTTTATTGCCTGCGTGCAGTACCTTACACTTTTTCTCTATTAAATGTCATTTGCCATGTGTCTGCCCAGTTCTGAATGCTGTCTAGATCATTTTGAATGACATTTGCTGCTGCACAGTGTTTGCCGCTCCTCCTATTTTTGTGTCATCTGCAAATTTAACAAGTTTGGTTACTATACCAGAATCTAAGTCATTAATATAGATTAGGAATAGCAGAGGACCTAATTCTGATCCCTGTGGTACTCCACTTGTTACCTCGCTCCATTTTGAGGTTTCTCCTCTAATCAGTACTTTGTTTTTTACATGTTAACCACTCCCTAATCCATGTGCATGCATTTCCTTGAATCCCTACTGCGTTCAGGTTGAGAATTAATCTTTTATGCGGGACTTTGTATCCTCAAAAAAGTCAAGCAGGTTAGTTAGACACAATCTCCCTTTCCTAAAACCATGCTGTCTCCAAGGATACTCTTACCATATAGGTAATTTTCCATTTTAGATCTTATTATAGTTTCCATAAGTTTACATATAATAGAAGTCTGGCTTATTGGTCTGTAGTTATCTGGTTCGGTTTTGTCTCCCTTTTTGTGGATCGGTATTACGTTTGCAATTCTCCAGTCTGTCGGTACAACCCCTGTGTCAAGAGACTGTTGCATGATCTTGGTTAGCGGTTTGTAAATAACTTATTTCATTTCTTTGAGTACTATTGGGAGGATCTCATCTGGCCCAGGGGATTTGTTTATTTTAAGAGCTCCTAGTCCCTTTAACACTTCTGCCTCTGTTATACTAAAGTTATTTAAAACTGGATATGAACAGGTCGACATGTGGGGCATGTTGCCCGTATCCTCCTTTGTAAAAACTTGTGAAAAGTAATTATTTAATATATTTGCTATTTTTTCTCTTCATCTATGATTTTGCAGTTTGTATCTCTCAGACATTTTGCCTCCTCTTTGAATGTTCTCTTGCTGTTATAATATTGGAAAAACTTTTTGGAATTGGTTTTAGCCCCCTTAGCAATGCTCATTTCTATCTCTCTCTTGGCCTTTCTGACTTCCTTTTTGACTTGCGCTTGCAGTTTCAAGTACTCTTTCTGTGTACTTTGTTCTTGGTCCCTTTTAAATGCTCTGTAAAGTGCCTTTTTTCTCTGAATATTTTTTTTAATTGAACTATTAACCCTTTGCAGTCCAATGTCGGACCAGGTCCGACATTACAATTTTCCCTTTCCGGTCCGATGTCGGACCCTGTCTGACATCATCAAAAAGACTTAAAACACAGGTCTCTAGTCGTTTTTTCTCCTGACAAAGCCTAGAAAACCATTCAATGGCCGAGTGAGACCGATAGGAGCCAAAAAAAAGGGGGGGGCAGACCTGAGCAATACACATAGCCCCGGCACCACAGAGATAACACAGACATAAACAAACAAGATAGCTGCTTCTACATCCAGCGCTCAAAGAATATCACTGACATTTGCAGAGCTTTTTGAGATGTTATAGTAATAATGACTTGGATTGCATTATTGATGGGTTTGGTGATAAAACGAGTGATCAGGAGATGATTTATCGGTATGCACGACTATGAAAAGGTATGTGAAAAAGGTACAGCGAACAAGGGGTGGGGCGGGGCTGGAGATGCAGTACTGAGTGTCCTGTTGACATGCAGTGCCTTTTAAACCTGTTTTACTGTGAAAAAAAATACTTTTAAACAGCGCGTCTAAAATAAACTGCATGTGTGAAAATAAATTGGACCTGACGTGCCTGAGACGTGCTGAATAAATGGACTGCAAAGGGTTAAACCATTTTGGCCATTTTGTTTTAGGTTTAGATTTGTCTACTTTTGGGATGTAATTGTTTTGCGCCTCCTAGTACTTTTTAAAAAACAGCCATCCTTTTTTCCGTGGATGTTTTCTCTATTTTACTCCAATCTACTTCTGTTAGTCTCTGTTTCATTCCTTCATAGTTTGCCTTCCTAAAATTGTAAACCTTAGCTTTAGTCATTACTTTTGGGGGTTTTAAAAAGCACTTCAAATGAGATCATGTTGTGGTCTGAGTTTGCCAATGGTTCTCTGACCTGTTTTATATGTTTCATATCTGCTTAAACAATAAATAAAATTTACAATAAATATGTTTATTTTAAATTTGTACCTAAAATCTGTAAAAAAAATTAAATAAATAAAAATAATAAAATAACCAAAGGCAACAAGCCCCAGTGATAAGGTGGCTCTTACTAATAAGAATTAAGAAAATAAGACACGGCTGAGATTCAACTTCCAGCACATCAAACATCATCAGATATAATGTTCATGGGCCACAATGATGAAAAAACAACCATCACATTTCAGACCTAGTTTTGTGTTCTTGTCTGTTCAATGCCATTCTAGTCTGTCTTGAACTATTCTTTAATAATGTACCCCTTCACAGCAATTTCTGGATAAATGGTGAGTTTTGATTGCCAAGTGCATTTTTTTTAAAGGTCAGAATCTCTGAATATGTCTGAGAAATAACCTCATTCCAAGTGGGATGACTGTCACACTTCCTCCGATAGACTAAAAGGAAAGGACTACGAGGAGATTACTGACCTTCCAGACTAGTCTTAAGATCAGCTGGGTCTTTCATTCAGAAAGGCCACCTATCATTGCCTTTCACTTATTGTTTGGTGAGTGAAGTATATCCTTTTACAACAGGCAAGGGAGAAGATCATTCCAATGAAACTCTATATTATGTTTGAGCAGTCTATTCCATAAACACGTTACTCCCTAACTGGGCTTTTAGCTGCCTTGCTCAATTTTCTGAAACTAAATCTCAATAACTCATTTGCTGGCTACAAATAAAATATTGTCTCTGTTGATTTCTGTTGGATGCAGCACTATCCTTATATCAATGGATCAATGAAGATTATATCAGACTGTATTAAATAGTAAAAACAGAACTTTATTAATGGAATACATTAATAAACTCCGTCAAAGTGAATGTGGAGGGACTGTAGGTTATACACTTAGGGGCTGATGTAAGGATACATGCAGTGATTTGCAGCTGCATAACACCCATATTGCTGCCAAAAAAAACTGTTCAGATGGCATAAAGTGGGTATTTAGCGGTCAATAAAAATGCGGTGTATGTAAGAATGCTTTTCACCTGCCGTTCTGCACCCGCTATCAAATTAGCACTTTCCACCGTTAATCCGTTTAAATTATATTGAAATATATTAAAATGAAGACGAGCATGGAATTGTCATAAGTCCATTTGGTTACCGCTGTAAATTGAACTTTCATATTTGTGTTGCGTTAAATACCTGTCTTTGCTGCCCAGTATACCGTAATGTTACCGAGTTGCTGTACTGGTGTTTTATGAACTTTCTTGTTTTCTCCATTTTCTTCCAGTTACGTTTTTACTAAAAGTTTTAGTAAATTTATATTACTCAATGTCTTTTTTTCTTGTGGCAGCATTTTCCTGTTTTTCAATGAACACGTCTCTGTTTTCATCAGTAACATTTGTAAATCTGGTCGTCATTTTCATTAAACTGCCAGTTTGTGTGCTGTGGTGAAGTCAGTTAAGATGCCCACGCGACCTGTACATAATAAACCTTATAATCTTACAGCTGTACATAATAAACCTTATAATCTTACAGCTGCCTGTACATAGTAAGACTGTAAACTCTGGGAGTTCTAATAATCTACAGGGCTGTACAAGGCTACTACTGATTATTATTATTATATAATAATAATAATCATCACACAACTTGGCAATTATGTGTTAATGATTAGGAAAATGTATTATTCATTTTAATATAAAAAACTGATAAAATTAAAATACAAATTAAACTTTAAATGTGCACTTACCGTGCTCAATCCTGGAAGAGCAGCAGAATTCAAATCATGCAGTAGTACTGTACTAACATTCAATGCCACCAAGAAACGGGTTTGTGCTTTTACTGATTTTTTTCCCTCTGACATTCTGGATCATCAGAAGAGAGATATTTACTATTTTTGAAGTCTTCAACCAAACGTATCTGCTTCCGTTTGCTCATTACCACCACTAAATAAACAGTATTGGTATCAATAGTTATGCAAGACCAAATTAAAATGCTGACAGACACATTGATATTTTAATATTAATTGAATCCTGTGACAGGGTAGGGTCTCGGCCCAGGATGCTATTTAGCAGGGAGAGAGACTCAGATACAGAAAGCTGCAAGTTAGCGCTTATTCAGACCCAGATAGCACAACGACATTGGGCCAACGTAACAAGTAAGGTTGGGCCAACGGTGACTTCCAACGTTGGCCCAGTGTCAGTGGCCAACCATGTATTGACCATGGGCCAACATGAATCCAATTATTATCCAACCTTGTCAAATGGCTCTCTGTATATGTAATATACAGACGTGCTCAAATTTGTTGGTACCCTTACAGCTCATTGAAATAATGCTTCATTCCTCCTGAAAAGTGATGAAATTAAAAGCTATTTTATCATGTATACTTGCATGCCTTTGGTATGTCATAGAATAAAGCAAAGAAGCTGTGAAAAGAGATGAATTATTGCTTATTCTACAAAGATATTCTAAAATGGCCTGGACACATTTGTTGGTACCCCTTAGAAAAGATAATAAATAATTGGATTATAGTGATATTTCAAACTAATTAGTTTCTTTAATTAGTATCACACATGTCTCCAATCTTGTAATCAGTCATTCAGCCTATTTAAATGGAGAAAAGTAGTCACTGTGCTGTTTGGTATCATTGTGTGCACCACACTGAACATGGACCAGAGAAAGCAAAGGAGAGAGTTGTCTGAGGAGATCAGAAAGAAAATAATAGACAAGCATGGTAAAGGTAAAGGCTACAAGACCATCTCCAAGCAGCTTCATGTTTCTGTGACAACAGTTGCAAATATTATTAAAAGTTTAAGGTCCATGGAACTGTAGCCAACCTCCTGGCGCGGCCGCAAGAGGAAAATCGACCCCAGAGTGAACAGAAGGATAGTGCGAATGGTAGAAAAAAGAACCAAGGATAACTGCCAAAGAGATACAAGCTGAACTCCAAGGTGAAGGTACGTCAGTTTCTGATTGCACCATCCGTCGCTTTTTTGAGCGAAAGTGGGCTCCATGGAAGAAGACCCAGGAGGACTCCACTTTTGAAAGAAAAACAAAAAAAAGCCAGACTGGAATTTGCTAAAATGCATATTGACAAGCCACAATCCTTCTGGGAGAATGTCCTTTGGCCAGATGAGTCAAAACTGGAGCTTTTGGCAAGTCACATCAGCTCTATGTTCACAGACGAAAAAAATGAAGCTTTCAAAGAACACCATACCTACAGTGAAACATGGAGGAGGCTCGGTTATGTTTTGGGGCTGCTTTGCTGCGCCTGGCACAGGGTGCCTTGAATCTGTGCAGGGCACAATGAAATCTCAAGACTATCAAGGCATTCTGGGCGAAACGTACTGCCCAGTGTCAGAAAGCTCTGTCTCAGTCGCAGGTCATGGGTCCTCCAACAGGATAATGACCCAAAACACACAGCTAAAAGCACCCAAGAATGGATAAGAACAAAACATTGGACTATTCTGAAGTGGCCTTCTATGAGTCCTGATCTGAATCCTATCGAACATCTATGGAAAGAGCTGAAACTTGCAGTCTGGAGAAGGCACCCATCAAACCTGAGACAGCTGGAGCAGTTTGCTCAGGAAGAGTGGGCCAAACTACCTGTTAACAGGTGCAGAAGTCTCATTGAGAGCTACAGAAAACGTTTGATTGCAGTGATTGCCTCTAAAGGTTGTGCAACAAAATATTAGGTTAGCGGTCCCATCATTTTTGTCCATGCCATTTTCATTTGTTTTATTATTTACAATATTATGTTGAATAAAAAATCAAAAGCAAAGTCTGATTTCTATTAAATATGGAATAAACAATGGTGGATGCCAGTTACTTTTGTCAGTTTCAAGTTATTTCAGAGAAAATTGTGCATTCTTTGTTTTTTGTGGAGGGGTACCAACAAATTTGAGCACGTCTGTACATCATTGTTTGTATTTTGCCCCATTATCACCCAGACAGTCTTCAATATGTAATATTGCAACATTTGAACTAGTATGATAAAATAACCAAAATAACAAAATCTGCAAATTAATAAATATTGATACTGCCAACGCTATTTAGCAAGTAATTGAGATGAGTGTAAAAACAAAACAATACCCAATTAACTGCCCTGTAAATAATGTTAGCAGTGCATATACTGTACCTTCACACTAAACAAAACGCACAAGGGCCAGAACAAAAGGGTGTACAAAAAACTCACGAATACAGGACGGAAGAGAACAACATGGTAACATAAACATTACCCTCCACCTCTATCACCAACATTAACTCTAAATTAACACCTGTGAACCCGTGATACACCTGTGGCTTTCCCAACCCAATATCCCCCCCCCCCAAAAAAGAATTTCTCTCCCTAAAAAAAAACTACATGTAAACCGAAATTGCCAAAAAAGGTACTATGTAAAAGACTTTTTTCTATCAGGATTTTGATTGTCACTGGCTTCAAATGATTTGCAGTAAAGTGCTGCATGTATATATTTGAATAACATTGTGCATCTGTACATTTCTGATTTACTGATGGAATATTGATTAGCAATAACATAAATAATGCACAGATACCAAAGGCGAGAACCTCCAATAGATATATGAATCACTGTCACTGCTGTATGGTGTTGAGATACCTTGAGGTGCTTTGGATCAATTTATGAATGTGTAACTTTTCCAACTATTTAAAAGGCCAGCCTGCAATTGTCGTTGCAAACACAACAATGCAGTGTAATAATCCCCAATCAATCAATATAACATGCGATTATTATTACAGTCTAAACCTAGTAATGTTTTTATAAGTAGCTTGTTATGAATTATTGAACAAAAATCTAATCAGTACTAACCCTTTCACAACCAAGCCGTTTTTCATAGATGTCACCCCACAACCAAGCATCTTGTGACTGTTTTTACTACAATAAAGCATGTATTTGACAGTAGATTGAATTTTTGTTTTCATCCTAACAAAAAAAGTGAAAAAAATGTAAAACTGTTTTTTTTTTTTAAATTATATATACACTGAGTGTACAAAACATTAGAAACACCTGCTCTTTCCATGAAATAGACTGACGAGGTGAATCCAGGTGAACGCTATGATCCCTTATTGATGTAACCTGTTAAATCCACTTCAATCAGTGTAGATGAAGGGGAGACAGGTTAAGGAAGGATTTTTAAGCCTTGACACAATTGAGACATGGATTGTGTATGTGTGCCATTCAGAGGGTAAATGGGCAAGACAAAAGATTTACAGTAAGTGCCTTTGAACGGGGTATGGTAGTAGGTGCCAGGCGCGCCGGTTTGAGTGTGTCAAGAACTGCAACTGCAGCTGGGTTTTTCATGCTCAACAGTTTCCCGTGTGTATCAAGGATGGTCCACCACCCAAAGGACATCCAGCCAACGGCAGGCCAGTGGTCGAAAATGGCTCATTGATGAAAGAGGCCAAAGGAGGCTGACACGAATTGTGCAGAGCAACAGACGGGCTAGAGTTAGTCAACTGACAGTCCAGTACAACATTGGTGCCGAAAGACCCATAAAAGAATGCACAACTCATCGTACCTTGACACGAATGGGGTATGGCAGCCGACGACCTAACAGAGTTCCACTTCTTTCAGCAAAACACAAGAAACTGCAGTTGCAGTGGGCTAAGGAACAAAAACACTGGACACTGGAGGATTGGAAAAATATTGCCTGGTCTGATGAATCCCGGTTCCTGCTGTTTCACGCTGATGGGAGGACTAGGGTATGGAGAAAACCACATGAGTACATGCATCCATCATGCCGCGTGTCAACATTGCAGGCTGGTGGTGGTGGTGTGATGGTGTGGTGTGTATTTTCATGGCACATATTGGGCCCCTTGATAAAAGTGGAGCAACGTTTGAATGCTACAGGATATCTGAACATCATTGCCAATCAGGTGCATCCCTTCATGGCAGCAGTGTATCCATCAGCTAATGGATTTTTTCAGCAGGATAATGCCCCATGCCACAAGGCTAGGATTGTCCAGGAATGGTTCCACGAACATGACAGCGAATTCAGCTTACTGCAGTGGCCTGCCCAGTCACCAGATTTCAATCCAATTGAGCATCTGTGGGATGAGATGGAACGAGCTATTCGGAGTAGAGATCCACTACCAGCCAACTTGACACAACTGTGGGAAGCATTGGAGTCAGCATGGGCCAGCATCCCTGTGGGCGCTTTCGACACCTTTGTAGAGTCCATGCCCGACCAATTGAGGCTGTTCTGAGGGCAAAAGGGGTGCAACTCAATATTAGGAAGGTGTTCCTAATGTTTTGTACACTCAGTGTATATATATATATATATATATATATATATATATATATATATATATATATATATATATATATATATATACACTACCGGTCAAAAGTTTTAGAACACCTCCATTTTTCCAGTTTTTATTGAAATTTACACAGTTTAATGTCTCAATGTACTCTGAAATTAAAGCATAGAACAAATAAACAATTGGAGATAAAAAAGAAATCATGGAATCGTTTTGTTTAACAAAATTTAATCTAAATTTTTGACTCAAAGTAGCCACCTTTTGCAGATATAACAGCCGAACACACTCGTGGCATTCTTTCTACAATGGAAATCAAATATTGTTGGAAAGTTCTTCCCAACACTGTTGCAGAAGTTCCCACAAATGTGTTGCACTTGTAGGTTGCTTTGCTTTCACCCTTCTGTCCAGTTCATCCCAAACCATCTCGATGGGGTTTAAGTCTGGAGACTGTGCTGGCCATTCCATGATTTGAAGCCTACCGTCTTGTTCTTTTCTTCTAAGGTAGTTCTGACATAGCCTGGAGGTATGTTTTGGGTCATTATCTTGCTGTAGGATGAACCCCTGACCAACTAGGCGTATACCAGAGGGTATTGCATGGCGCTGCAAAATGCTGTGGTAGCAGTTTTGGTTCAGGGTGCCACTCACTCTGTGCAAGTCGCCGACTCTGGATCCAGCAAAAGAGCCCCAGACCATCACACTTCCTCCTCCATGTTTGACAGTTGGTGTCACACCGAGGAACCATCCTTTCGCCTACTCGACGGCGTACAAAAACCCTGCGTGATGAACCGAAGATTTCAAATTTTGATTCATCGGTCCATAAGACCTTCTTCCAGTCTTCAGTAGTCCACTGGCGGTGCTTCATGGCCCAGGCAAGCCTCTTTTTCTTATTTTGCCATCTTAGCAATGGCTTTCTTACTGCCACTCGACCTGTCAAACCTGCAGCTCGAAGTCTTCTCTTCACAGTTGAAACTGAGACTTGCTTACTTCGACCAGTGTTAAGCTGTGCTTGAAGCTGTTGTCCTGTGAGCCGCCTATCACGCAAGCTGTTGACTCTCAGAAACTTGTCTTCTGATTCTGTTGTGGCTTTGGGTCTGCCAGACCTCTTCCTGTCAGAGTTTCCTCCAGTTTCCAAGTGCCTTTTGATGGTGTAGTAAACTGTACTCACTGTCACCTTGGCTTTCTTTGCAATTTCTCTAAAGGAAAGACCTACACTTTTAAGGGTTATAATGGTCTGTCGGTCTTCCTTTGTTAATCGCCTTTTTCTTGCCATTATGAGAGCAATATACTACTTCCTGCAGTACAATACTGTCCAAATAATGCTTAAGAGGGTGTAGTAACACAGTCTGTTCCAACACTGCTTTTATACAGACAGAGGGTTTGTAAGTAATCAACAAAAGTTGGGACACCTGTAGGAATTGTTAGCATCAACTTTCAAGACTTAATTTACTTCCATTGCTGCAGAACAGCTGTAAGTTGTTAACCCATTACTTGTTCCCTGAAAAAGGCCTTTTTGTATAACTCTGAAATGTACATTATTTTTCAGTTTTTGGTAACCTAAACTTTTTTTTTTTAACCTCTGGCAGTTTACCGCTTACCTTTGTACCATTTCAGGTTATTCACTGGACTTGAACTGCTTAAATTTCAATAAAAACTGGAAAAATGGGGGTGTTCTAAAACTTTTGACCGGTAGTGTATATATATATGTAGCTATTTCAGGTTTTTCACGCCATCTTATTCATATGATTCTGTATGAATTCACATCCTAGCCTTGTATTTAATGTAATATGCCTGTATTTAATGTATTTGCATTATGTTTTACTGTTTGTATTTAATGTACTATGCGCTGTATTTCACTGTATTTAATTTATATGCACTGTTCCTCACTATCTTGTAAAGCGCTTTGTGATGGTGGTCCACTATGAAAAGCGCTATATAAAATAAAGATTGATTGATTGATTGATACCAGTTTAATACCATGCCCTTTGGGTTGCATGGAGTACCAGCAACTTTCCACAGGATGATAGATCGCATTTTGCGACCCCATCAGCAGTATGCCACTGCTTACATTGTTAACGTGGTCATCCACAGTGAGGATTGGGCTGATCATCTGTATAAGGTAGGGGCAGTACTGCAATCTTTGCAGGAGGCTGGGCTCACTGCTAACCCAAAGAAGTGTGCAATTGGGAAGAGTGAGTCAGAGTACTTGGGGTATCGAGTAGGGAGCGGCCAGATTAGATTGCAAAGGTGAAAACTTTGGCTGACTGGCTGATTCCTACGACCTTCTTGGGATTAGAGGGCTACTATAGGAAGTTCATCCCGAACTTCTCCATGCTCGCTGCTCCCTTGACGGACCTCACCTGGAAGGTTGCCTGAAATACAGAGCCGTGTCAGAGGGCCTTTCTCGCTTTGAAGAGTAGACTTTGTAGCAAACCAGTGCTGTGCAGTCTGGATTTCAGTAGGAGCTTCACCGTGCAGATGGATTCGTCAGACAGGTTTCGGTGCAGTGCTTTCTCAGGAGGTGCGGGGAAGCGAGCACCCGGTCCTGTAAATCAACAGATAGCTCCTTCCCCGCGAGAAAAACTATAGTACCATCGAGAAGGAGTGCCTGGCAGTAAAATGGGCAGTCGAGGCATCTGGGACGACACTTCACCCTGGTTACAGATTATGTCCCCTTAGCATGACTTCACTGCATGAAGGACAACAACGCCAGGATCACATGGTGGTACTGTAGCCCTCTGCCTTCCGGGAAGTGCACAGAGCAGGAAAACTGCATCAGAACGCAGATCTTTTCTCTCGGGAAGGCATGGGGGTGTAGGATTTTTGAACGGACTGGTGGTGCCATTCTGAGGGGGAGGGTATGTAACAGGAAGAGATCTGTGCTGACTGTCAGGCGCATGCATTCTCCTGCAAGGGGGGGGGGAGGTAGGAAGCCATGTAGGACCCGGGTGAGCAGCATTCCCTCTAAGGTTAAAATGTGCGCATTTTTCGCATTAAGTGGCAACAACCTTCGCACTCAGTTTACTAACTTTTGCAAGTTATTATCATAAATATCAACCTCAAATTGAGACTCCAGCCTCTCGAGGCAAATCTGTTATTTTGAGACCATTCTTACAAAGCATTAACATAAGCATATCTGTGTCTGTCTTGCAGCTGATTCTCTGATTTCCCTCTGTAAAAATGCACGTCACATTAGTACAGAGCTAGCTCGGGCATCAGCGGATCTACTGGTACAGGGTGGGCGAAGCAGGCATCTGGCAATTCTGCCTCTATAGAGAGTGCTGCTCAGTGCTGCTCATGAACTTTAAAGTTTTTAACTCGTTGTATAATTGAATACTAAAATCAGTGAAGCACAATCTTCCTGCATTATTTAGAAGTATAAATACTCTGGTAAACATAAATAAAAATCACAATACTCACACTTTGACGGTTTTTTGTTTTATTTCCCATTTCAGAAATCATCTCAAGCGTTTTGAAACTGGTAAAAGTGTAATCAGCACATTAGTCGAAAATACAAATTTATGTGTATAGTAATTGAAGAAGACACACCATGTCCATTATTATTATTATTATTATTATTTTTGCGAGTTTAATCATCATGTGACTTCACTCCATATCTCAGCTGAAATGCAACATGGCGGCTGCACCAATGAAGAAAAAAAACAATGTTTCAGTAGGACAGTTTAAAGAAATCTGATTGTCTATATGACAGGGTTCGTACGCTAGTCTGGAAAAATGCCAAACTCATTACCAAGGCTTAAAAATGCTTGAAAAACCATGTCTCCGTTATGAAAGTCTTGAAAAAGTCTGGAATTTTACTAGTATAATAATTGATTTCGAAAGAGGTTCAGCAGCTCTAGCGTCAACTGTCTAGGCAATTTACTAGTAGCAACTATATTGCTTGCGATCAAATCCCGCGAGGATTGCCCCGTGTAACACCCCTGGCAACGTACTGACAACTCAAGCAAACCTACCCAGTCAGCGCACAGGTATATGTCACATGACTCTGTCTGCTCCAGTAAAACGAAGGGTTAAATAGACACTACGACAGCCGAAATATATACATTTATATTGAAGGCTATGTTTTCTAAACAAAGTTACAAACTGGAATTACAAGCTACTGTACTCTGCTCACCACGATTCACATTGTGTTACCTTGTTGTTACCTTTATTAAAGCGTAAACGTAATTTCCCAACCCGGGGGGAAAAGAAATCGAATACAAAACAATAGTTATTATCATCACTGACTCGGATTTAAAAAAAAAAAAACGCTTTCTGTAGCCCCTATGGTGTGTATAAACATAGCATGTTAACATCGCTTTTTCATTTCTTTAATATGATTAATAAAATGTACTGGTAATTTTATTTTAAATGTATGGTCCTTGCTAACTATCAAGTGCAGCAACAGTCTCGGGTCCAAACCATCAGCCGAGTGTAGATATACTATTTACATCCTCGCTATATTATTATTATTATTATTATTTATTTCTTAGCAGACGCCCTTATCCAGGGCGACTTACAATCGTAAGCAAATACATTTCAAGTGTTACAATACAAGTAATACAATAAGAGCAAGAAATACAATAACTTTTGTTCAAGTGTGACAAACCACAATTCAATAATACAGCAGATAATAGTGATAGTTACATCAGGATATGATTAAATAGTGATAGTTACATCAGGATGTGATTAAATACAAAGTACTACAGGTTAAACACTTGGCAGATTACAGTATTCTGAAGTACAGGATTAAATGCAGTAAAATAGGGGGCAGATAAGAGCAGAATAAAGCACATTTACATGAAGGGTGATAGTGTCCCAGGATACAAACAGAGGAGTTCTACAGGTGCTGTTTGAAGAGGTGAGTCTTAAGGGGCCCGGAATGTGGTGAGGGACTGGGCAGTCCTGACATCTGTAGGAAGGTCATTCCACCACTGCGGACAAGGGTGGAGAAGGAGCGGGCTCTGGAGACAGGGGCGCGGCGGAGGTAGAGCTAGTCTTCTAGTGCAGGCGGGGCGGAGAGGTCGAGTGGGGTTGTAGGGAGAGATGAGGGTCTGGAGGTAGCTGGGTGCAGTCTGGTCAAGGCATCTGTAGGCTAGTACAAGAGTCTTGAACTGGATGCGGCGGTGATCGGGAGCCAGTGGGCCAGCGGAGTAGTGGAGATGGCGTGGGCGGCGAGGCAGAGAGAACACCAGGTGGGCAGCAGAGTTCTGGATGAGCTGGAGCGGACGGGTGGCGGACGCGGGGAGGCCAGCCAGGAGGGAGTTGCAGTAGTCTAGGAGGGAGAGTACCAGGGCCTGGACCAGGAGCTGGGTAGCATAGTTGGTGAGGAAGGTCGGATTCTTCGGATGTTGCTCAGGAAGAATCGGCAAGTGCGTGCCAGAGTGGAGATGTGCTGGGAATAAGAGAGGCAGGGGTCCAGGGTGACTCAAGGTTCTTAGCTGAGGAAGAGGGAGAGAGTGTGGTAGATTCAGAGGAACAGAGATGGAGAGATCAGAGGAGGGGGAGGAGGAGGAAAGAAAAGGAGGTCAGATTTAGAGAGGTTGAGTTTGAGGTGATGAGAGTGCATCCAGGAGGAAATAGCAGACAGACAGGTAGAGATACGGGAGGAGATGGTGGAGTCAGAGGTGGGGAAGGAGAGGAAAATCTGAGCATCATCAGCATAGAAATGGTATGAGAACCCATAGGATGCGATGAGGGGGCCCAGGGAGCGGGTGTAGAGAGAGAACAGGAGAGGACCCAAGACTGACCCTTGGGGGACTCCAGTTAAGAGAGGGTGAGGTGTGGAGGTTGCTCCACGCCAGGTTACCTGGTAAGTGCGGTTGGAGAGGTAGGAGGAGAACCAGGCCAGAGCAGTGCCAGAGATCCCCAGGTCAGCAAGAGATGATAGTAGAATAGAGTGATCAACAGTGTCAAAGGCAGCAGAGAGGTCGAGGAGAATTAGGACAGAGGAGAGAGAGGCAGCTCGGGCACACTTAAGTGAGTTGGGGACAGACAGGAGGGCGGTTTCAGTGGAGTGAGCAGAGCGGAAGCCAGATTGGAGAGGGTCAAGCAGAGAGTGGTTGGACAGGAAAGCAGAGAGCTGGCGGTGTACAGTCCGCTCGAGGGTTTTGGAGAGGAAGGGTAGGAGGGAGACAGGACGGTAGCTCTGGAGGGAGGTGGGGTCGAGGGTAGGTTTTTTGAGGAGGGGCCTTCATTATATGATTAAATACTGATTTAAAAAAAAAAATCAAACTGCTGCTGATGTTGGCTCGTACAGCTCTATGCAACCGGCACGGCAAAGCAACATTGATGTTTTTTTTTTTTGTTTGTTTTTTTTTTAAATAAGGAACCAAGATTTCAATTAACATTTGCAATTGAAACAAACAATTTATTAGTGGTAGTAGTGACAACTGTAATAATAAAGGAAATCAAAGAATAAAAACAGTACTAATATTATTAATAATTTAGCTAATGGTTTTATCCAAGGTGACTTCCAGCAGCTTATATTTTTTGTTTTGGATTGTCCTTTTTGTTATATATGTTATGGCGAATCTGCTGATGCAAATTAATGCTACGTCTATGTACACCCCCTAGTGGTTGATTGTTGAATCTACACAAGTGAATGCAAGTGTATTTGTACTTTTCAAGAACGTAACAGATAAAAAATATCTGAAGGTTAACGGATCTCCTGCCCCTGTGTGTTTCATTAATAACACATCTTAGTTGTAGTACAAAACACAACACTTTTACTATAGCGAACAAAATTCTTTGGACCCAAACAGGGTTGTTATAGCGAGGGTGTACTGTATTTAGTATTTCACTTGTATGTTTAATATACTACAGTTGCATTGCTTCCACACGCTGTCGCTGTGAACACTGGCTGGCTTTTGTTTGTTTTCTGTTTGCTGCTGGCTCCGCCCCTCCCCCCCGTGCCTCAGAACGGCGGCGAATTTGAATCAGCTGTTCTGAGTTTCAGCTTGTTATCAGAAAAAGACACGCAGCTGTTAGACTTTAAGCTGTTGTGTTTTCTGATCAAAGCAATTCAAGATGTAATTTAGAGATGTTATTTCTCCTTACTGCTTCTAACTGCTCTGTACTTGTCCACTTATACTTCTCCCACGCTGTCGCTTCCATAACAGTTCTAGTGTTAATAGAGACGTTTGTAAATGGTTCAGTACCAATCAGCTTCCAGCTCTAGAAGGTTTCTTTCTACCGCTGTGATGTAGGCACAAATCAACCTGTGTATGTTATTTCATTTTCATGTCCCTGATTCGTAAGTCTGTCAGTTTCATTGGCCGGGTTTTATTATTATTTGTGTAACACTATGTCTTTGTTTTTTTTTGTTTTTCTTTTTTGGTCGCCAAATGAGGCAGGCTGCACTTTCAGTGTTTTAACACAACTTTGTTGAAACCCAATCAGTAGTCGTGCAAGGCCAAATTGGAACTCAGACACAAACATTTAAATATACCCTCCCGTAATTGAATATTAATTGAGTTATTTGCATTTGGGAGGAGAATTTCTTTGGCTAAAAGAAAACTACATGAAAACACACACAACCTGAAAGTACTACCAAAATAGAGTGAGAAAAAATGTGAAACTTATCTTAATTTTTCCATGGAAATTGCCCCATTGTCAGCTCTTTCTCTTGTTGTAGTACACATCAGCATTGGTTAGAAACGGATGCGATGCTGCTGGTCAAAAAGCTTTTACTACAGCCTCAGTACAGGCGCAGATTATGTTTTGCAACCATTTTTCATCAACAAAAACAGGATGCAGCTCAACAATGTAATAAGACTTTTCATCCACCAATCAGGAATTGCAGGTAACTACCACACAGTTGATTATGTAAGACATCCAGTATAGCTTTAGAAAAAAAATAAAGAAATGCTTAAAGAAACTTAATAAGCTCAATGACAAATGTTTCAACCAGTCTTTGAGAAAGACTTCTAGTTGAAAAGTTTGTCATTTAACTTATTTTAGTATTTCTAAATTTAGCAGTATTGAGTATTTAATAGTTATGGATGATATAGCTTTTTAAAAAGCCAGTGGAAGGAAAACAAAACATGGAAAAGGTAAATAAATATGAATATTAAAAATGTAAACAGGTTACAATAAAAATAAAGCCACGGTATCCATTCGTAATAATGTTTTTTATTCTATTTTATTTTATTTTATTTATTTATTTTATTATCGGGCATTACCTTAGTTGTCCTGTACATTGTTTTAAACTCTCCTTTACATTTGCCTATTATTACAGTAAGAACCATTTCTAGATCTAAGCACCAAAATAACTATGGATTTCTTAATAAGAGTTGTCGTATTTCAACAGAGTGTGATCAAAGGGGCTTTGAAAATGAGTCTTTAGAGCGAGCAATTAAACTGTTGCATACTGAATACCAGTTGGAGGTTACTAGAAGTTCTCTTTCAGTTCTCCACTTGATTAATAATACAAATAAATGCAAATATGAAATATATAATTGAACCCCTTGCTACCTACCCTATACACTTGCAACAATGGGTATACATTTAACAGGGTATTTATACAGTGATGGGAAGTTGTAAATAACACAACATAGCTACATTTTAGTATTGTATATGTACAGAAGGCTATTGATGGACAAACTGACACAATTAGTGTATAAATGTCCCATTTTTTTAATGAGGTCCCTGAAACAGGAGTCTTAAAAATGGGATATTAAACAGTCAGTATAATGATTCAAACATATCTCTGCACCTTCTCATTTTCAAAGTCTGTTTGAGGCAGAGCAAAAGCTCTGCCTATAAATAGTGTAGTGTTTTGTAGTGTTTGTGGTGTTTTGGTGGTGGTTGGCAGGGATGGGGTTAATTCCCGTCCCTGCCAAAAACATGTGAGAATGTGGCTGCTCCTTAATTGAATGATTAAGTGATAATTGGGAGCAGCTACATCATATAAAAGGAGAGCTCAGAGCTGCACTGGTGGAGACTACTAAAGAGCTGAAACCAGAGAACGGCACGGCACGGCACGGCACGACCACGGCACGAGCACGACACGACACGAGCTCTGGCTTTTTTGTTCCGTACCACATCCTGGATTGTTATTGCTGTGTCACCTGTTTGACAATGTGGGCAATAATCCTTGCAATACTGTGACAGAAATTTAATGAATCTTGGTTGTAAATCTCCCTCCCGGCCTGCGAGGGCGCTAAGCAGCGAAAGTAGAGTTCTTTGGACGGGATGGCCTGACAGTTCTTTCCCCGGGCCAGGAAGTCAGTCAGTCTGGAAGAAGGTGAGACTCCGCTGCAGGAACGCATTGACTTGGAAGGGAAACGGCGTAGCAGCTGCAGATTGTAGAGACAGCTGCACTCGTTTACAAAGGGGTCATGCGTGATAGCATAAAAGGGGATGGAGAATCGCAATCTACTCCTTCGCTTAGTTTTTAGCGACAGCGGACCGGGAGAAACCCCAAAAAGAGTGAGTGTTTTGTGTTTGTTGTTGCTGTTAGTAATTGTCTTTTGTTTTGTAAATCACTAGACGGCTAACACGTATCCGGAGCTGTCGCCTTGGGCCAGCACTACCCGGAACAACACTACACCACAATCGCTATATAATTGTTATCATCCACCACGAGCACTACTGCATGCACCCAGACTGGTGACCGTGTACTGTATTATTGTGGGGCGGATAACGTTTGTTTATTATTTGGGCTGCAACCCATTTATTATTGCTACCTCCGTGCTTTACACATTGGTGTGTATTGCCGGAAGTTTATTGTTTGGTCGCCAGACCGGGAATTACAAAATAAAGACCCCTTTTCCAAAACTGATTATAGTTTCCTGGCTTGTGATTATTTCTGCACTGCATCGCTTCTGCACCTGTTTTCAATCAGCAGCCACTTTGCCACAACTACTTACTGACAGTCACTTTGTTTCCAGCTTGCTGTATTCACACTCCACTGGGTTTTAAATTACACTCGGGGAGGGGTTGAATAGTTTGTTTCTGTACTTAATTTTTAGGTGTATTAAATTAGCCTCTTTAAGTGGTCCCCAGTGGCAGGGCCGGATTAACGCAAGGGATTTAGGGGCTGCAGCCCAGGGCCTCAGATTTTGAGGGACCCCTAAATATATATATAAATTATAATACAATATCTGAAAAATGAATTGGTAGCGAGTGACTGTATGGATTGGAACAACAGGTCTGTTTAACTACGCTGTATTGCATTGGAGGAGCAGGGACTACAGTGGATTACAGTGGGGCAATCTCCATGAAAAATAAAAATATGTCTCACCTTTTTCTCACTCTATATTGGTAGTAGTTATCGGGTTGTGTTTCCATGTAGTTTTCTTTTACTGGAGGCAGTGTCTGAGTTCCAATTTGGCCTTGCGCGACTTATCGTACAGCTTTCTTAAACCGGGTTTCCATTAAGTTTTTAGGTTGTCTTAAAACAAAGCCTGCCTCATTTGATCCCCAAAAAAACAAAAACAAACAAAAAAAAAGACAAGCTGTAGCTACACAAAACATTACATAAGAAAGCGCTGTGCACTATCCTTGTATTATTTGCTAAACATTTTTTGACTGCATATATATTTACTACAAACCTATTGTACACATACATATTTGTAAGAGATAAGGACAACACATTTCCAGATAACTTCCTTTTACGACAAAGGAGCCTGCAGTTTGCACTTCCCATTTTGTATTTGAAACTGCCAGTAACTAACGCTGTGGCCAATGCTCATTTTCAAAACTGTAACTAATTCAAACATCGAATTGGGTAAAATATGGATCAGCTATGGCATATGGCTGATGGTAGTAAGTAAAAGGGAAGCAAATTAATATGCAAAGAGGGCCCACCAAAACGATAACAGCCCCGGGCCCCCATTAAACTTAATCCGGCCCAGCCCAGTGGGTCTAGTAAAACACTGATGTTTGAAGTGCCAGTTGCTGATCTAGGCTGGGGACCTCCATGGTGTGCTAAATTGGTCTTTCTGCTATCGTGGGTTGGTGGGTAAATTGTCAGACCAGTACTTGCCTCCAGGGAGCAGAAGCTTGGTACATCTGTTGCTTAACTTTGGTGGATAAAAAGAGGCAATTTGCTTGACAGCCAAAACAGAGGTTAACTGTTCATCTCCAATCTTCTTGATTGGTAAGTGGATAGCAGTAATACCAGTACTGGGCATTTCAAATAGAAAAAACGGGGGTAACATTGAGAAAAAAAAAATTGTCCCTTTTGCCTACCAAATTCAACTCTGTGTTTTCTGTACATTGGAACTTTTATACTATTAATTTATGTTAGAGTGAAGTCTGTATCTAACCTGTAGTCTATTAGACTATTACGCTAGATTCCTTATTCTTAATTTGCCCCTTTTAAACATCATGATACTGTTTATTAAACAAAATAACATATTAGAAAAGTATTTGTGAAAAGTTTCTACTTGTAAACTTGTTGGTCAAGGTTAAGGTGTATGACCTAAATTATTTCAGACATTTTAAGGAAGCCTAAATCCCTTTCTCTTCAGCAATGTGCAAGGTGTCCCGATCAATGTTTCAAAATAACGGCATGGTTTTCCCCTGGCGCACTTTTTCTGTCAGGATAATTAGCTATAAAAGGAGAGTATAATCTTTGAAGAAAAATGTTGACAATATTTCTTGTGGGGATGATCGAATAAACAGGACTGGATTTCATAAGGATTTTCTAGTTCATTAATTCATGCATACCAAAATGCCTGCAGTGACAGTTTTACAAACCACAGTGAGCTCAAGTGATACTATTGTTATTTTTGATCCATTGTGGCAAGGCCCCCTGGAGGAAGGGCGGTCCGTCTCGCCACAGACTCCCAAAGGTTTTATTTCCTCTACTAACCTGGGGGGGGAGCCCTTGTTTTTCCTCTCCTGAGTGCTAACTGACTACGCTGGCACCAAAGCAAGCGAGCATAAGTGGGCAGAATGGTCTTTTCATGTTCTGGAATTTCTTATGTTCTTAAATTTAGAAGGGATTTTGTGATAAGCATATGTGGTGGGTGGGCACGAGTTGTTCATAGAAGAAGGATCCACAATATCAGGTACAACAAAATCTGCCTACTTACTACAGATTGGCTGTGTGTTTTGGATTACTCAATCCAGTCCATTGTGAAGGAGAGTAAAGCAGCACCGTTTTTTTCCCCCATTAAATTACATATTTTTTGTAGGTTATTTTATTTATTTTTTTCACGGGGAATGGGGTCAAGTCAACATGAATTAAGTAACCATTTCCAGTGTTTTTCTGGTGTTTATTGGATATAGACCAATTTCATTTTTTGTATCGGGTGTTTTGTCGTTTTTTACGGTTAAAACCGAAAATCAGAAGCTCTAGTTATAATTAATTGTTTGCTGCCTGTAACAGGGCGAGGTGCCCTGTACAGTGTTTTGTTTATTTATTTTTAGAACGGGGTCTCCCCCTCCACCCCTGTGCAGTTTATTATTTTATATTTGTTTTGTTGTATTTGTGGTTTATTATTATTATTTATTTATGGTGTATGGTTTTGTAAATATGATGGTGAAGCGCCACGGGTTTTGTTTTGTTATTTATAAATGTGACGGCGTAGCCGTGTGTTTTATTTATTGTTTTGTTTGGTAGTGTGGATGGGAAGCCCATCCACGGTAATTTAAAAACCTTGTGCAGAAGGTGGCCATCTCCCGAATTAAGTGATTAATTTATTGCTAATCGGGAGAGAGAGAGAGAGAGAGAAAAAAAAACGAAACTTAAACTTATAGGGTCAGTGAAGACGTTTGCCCAGCCTGACCTGGGTTTTGTTTATTTTTTTTGTGTTCGTGATTATTTTTGTTTAAACCTTTTATTTTGCTCTGTGAGCACAGTGTTTTTGTTAAAACCTTTTATTTTATTTTTGTATTTAAATAAACAGCGTCGCCGCATCTTTCTTTTTTGAACTACAGTACTGCCTGATGTCAGTGTTTTCCCTTCCTGCATCTGGCCTGACGTCACTAATCAGCCACCCTGTCACACT
Organism: Huso huso; assembly: GCA_036884735.1. Lineage (NCBI taxonomy): Eukaryota > Metazoa > Chordata > Actinopteri > Acipenseriformes > Acipenseridae > Huso > Huso huso. The sequence goes on along the minus strand of CM072663.1, from coordinate 76,706,686 downwards.
GCCATATTCCTGTTTAGAGGAAGAAGCAAACAATAGCTATGTTTATAACAACTTTAGGCGCCTGAGTGGAACATTCTTTTTCTAAATTTTTGATGTCATCATACTGTTATTGTACTATAGTTTTCTAGATTTTGGAGGTGCGTTTCAAGCGTGGAGCGCCTAGACATGGGTAGGCCAGTGACATTTTGGTTACATAGGTCAAGATGCGTCAAATTCCAGGGATATATTGAAGAAATCATCTTTCGGAGACAGAACTACTTTCTCATCTACTGTAATCCTCTTGCAAATTGTCACAAAACAATTTAATCTGTTTATACATGTATTTATATAGAAAAATGACAAATACATGATATATTTAAGATATACGTGCCTTGCTGATATTACCCACTGGAATATCAGCAGTAAACAAACTCTGTGTGGCCCACTCAAGTATTTTAATACAAATACAACCATTTGCCTTCTGAGAAGAATTCCAAAGCAACCACTAAAACAAAAAGATTAACTGTGAACTGACCATAGGAGGCTGTGTGGTCCAGTGGTTAACCAGGAGGTCCCCGGTTCAAATCCTGGCTCACTAACTGAGTCACCCTGAGCAAGTCACTTAACCTCCTTGTGCTTTCGGGTGAGACGTTGTTGTAAGTCACTCTGCAGCTGATGCACAGTTCACACACCCTAGTCTCTGTAAGTTGTATAAAGGTGTCTGCTAAATAATAATAACAAAAATAGGAAGACTTTTTGGAAAATCAGGAAAGGGTTAAGGGAATAGTGATTTCAGATTTCTTTAAAATGTCCCCTGAAATAAGGCACATGTGCAGGAGGAGCTGTTGTTAATAGGGAGATCCCACTTAAATGCAATTTCTGCTAAATCACATCAATTTGGCTTCTTTTTATATATTTGAATGGTAATATTATTATTATTATTATTATTATTATTATTATTATTGTAGCAGCTTTTCCATGTAAAACCCACTCCTAAATCTCCTTTAAACAGTCTTTAACTGACTGAAACCATGCTCCTTCTCCATACTGTATTGCATGAATCAACTTGGCAAATCTCATAAACGTTAACAGGATCTATTGTAAAACTAAAATGCTTTGATGTTTGCTCAATAACTAGTACTTCATTAGAGAACCGTACCTTCATGTAGTTATAAAAGACCCTGGGCAACGTGGTTCAATTTGTATTTAAATATGGTGTTCCATAGGAACTGCACAGCCACATTTCTGAAATGCTGAAGTTAAAAATCCAAGGTCTATCTGTGTCTTAAAATAAAAGAACATGTCAAACTTAAGAAAGGAATTGGAAGGAAGTCATTCAGGGAAGAATATAAATGCCCCTACTTTTATTCAATCAAAGTGATTATACTTCTGATGACCTAAATACATTTTTTTTTTAAAGCCTTTCTGAAATGTGAAATTAATAAAGACAGAAAACTTGAAAAACTCATTTTTCCAACCTAGTTCAAATTCACATTAATGGAATATTTTAAGAATATGTAATTTACTGAGATAGCAGGTAGAATACAACTTTTGGGCCTCATCACCAAACTAATTCCATGTAATTTACTATGCAATCAGAGAGAGCTAAGAATTCTAAACTTCATACATTTGAAAACTGCAGTGCTGCATTGCGTGCTTACCTTATAGCTAACAAAATAATTCCATTAAAAAATACCTGTTTTGCACTTTCATTGGCAAATATTTGAGTTATGTTAATGTTAAATATGTACACTGCACACTGAGACCAGAAAGTAAGGTCCCAGGTAAAGTTATGACTAGGGTATTTTTATTTTTTTTTACCTTTACCAAATAATGAACACTGCAGTGGTTCGTTATTAAGCTACAATGGTATGAGCTAACATGGTAATTTATTGTAGTACCATGGTACCATATCAGAACCACTGTGCAATATTTGTTCTAAATCCACTGTGTTGCCATTGCTGGAAATGCTGTTATCTTCTATCTGTTGGATCTGTCAATACACTAGTATTATAAATGTACCCAATGTGTTTTTGTCTAGGCAATAAACTACAGCTAAATCCATCTAAATATTTCTGTTTAGTGGGTCCACGGATACCCCTTTTAACTAAAAGATAAACAGAGAACTGTTTTAGGCAGTTTAGATTAATTAGACAAAACTGTTCTTTAGACCTTGATATCCATTGTATAATGTGACAGCTTATAAAAACAGCTGATAACATCCATGATGATATTTGCATTACTTCTTTATCATTGCTTTCAGATCATGTTAGAATAAGGTGACGAGAGCCTAATGATGAAGGTGCCGTCACAAGTCTAATCCAATCTCCAACTGTTCCTATTGTGAAAGGTACTTGAAAATAATATTATAATGCTTCACCTAGTGTTCAGATTAAATCGGAATTTAAATCCCTTAGGTCACAAATACCATACAGTGTTCTAAAAAAAAAAAATGCAGGAGATGCTAGTAGCCCTTGCATTTTTAAAGGGAGTCTGCATGTTTATGAGGAAAGCTTCTTTGAATTGGATTAAACCAGGCTTGGTTTTCATTATATAGTAACAAGCTAAGATTATAATTTTAAGGAGACATAGATCCGTGGCCTCAATTTTCCTAAAATAGCCTTAAAATGAAAACTATTTTGATCTGTATTTATGATATTCAAGTGTTTGTTCCTTAAAATATTTCATTGGACTGAAGTCCACAATATAGTCTCTGTCACCTTGGATAAAGGCATCTGCTAAATAAACTAATAATAATAATAATATAGAGCTTGGAGCTGGTAGGTCAGGTCATATTTCAATATTTATAACAGACCGCTTTGTCTCACAATAAAGTAATTAATAATAAAATAACATGTTTGATTGTTTAGCATCCTGTTGTACTATTAAACTATTTATAATTATATTGCTGTGATAACAAATGTTGGTATTTTTATGTGGCATCCCTTCCCAACATATGCCATAAACTACTGGGATTATCAATACAAATGAAATACGTATAAAATTACTTATCACTATAAATTGATTTGAAGATTTGATACTGTTTTTTAGATTACCATATATGTAAGACAAGTTTTCAGGTGCAAGTGAACGATATATAGAAACAGGTAAATTATTACAGTAACAATGGGAAAACATTAAAACTATACAGCAACTATGGGAAATCATTCTTCACTATTCAAATCTACTTCTGAATCCAAGAGAAATCTGATGACTACTTGCTGCTGTTTTTTGATGTTTAATAGCTATTATAGTACTTTATCAGCTTGATGTAAAAACTTTCCCATTTAATTAAACGTTCCCATATTGCCAATTTTCTACCTGACCTTAACTTAAGTAACTTAAAAGCATGCTTATCTTATTTAGCATCTGCAGTAATTATCAATCCATTTGCGTATATTAAAAAAAAAAAAAAAAACTTTATGCAGCGGTCCATATAAGCTGTGTACAAAATACAAAATACGCACAAAATTTAAATTTAATGTGTAAAAATACACATAGCAATTTTGCTGCACAGCTTGTCTGCCTCCCCTCCCGCCTCTCCTAAAACTTCCACTAACAACTACATCTCCCAGAATACAATGTCTTCAGTTACTAGGAAACTGTACACAAGAAAAAACAACCCAACAAACATTATCCAATCTCTGGCTAGCCCTGTTGTTTTAGCAGCCAATCACAGTAAGAATAAGAAAAATTTGAAGTTACACATGTTGATGCATAGACACCCCAGTCCAGCTACAAATCCAACTGGAACCATCGTCAGAGGCAACCGCTAAAAAAAGGTGTCTAAATTATTAAACTTTTATAATTTATTAATGCATTTCCTTATTTTATTTATCTGTAGGGCTTTATATTGAAGTTTCAAAATGTTCACTGAGTTTAAGAATTTAATGTTAAAATATAACGTAATTAATTTGCAGAGTCAGTGTGATACCTCCGAAAAAATGAGCTGAGCCGATAAAGAACCTTGTAGAACACACGTGTGTTTGTACAGTAGTTCAAAGTAACACTGCAGTTAAAATGGAAGGCTCTTTTTAATGCCTACTCCATTAGCATTAAAGATTGTACAGTATTGAGATTACTCATGACTTCAAAGTAATGTTGCATTTTACCCCATGAAAATAAATTTTACTCTCTGTGTTAAAATTAGAGGGTAAGTTACTCCCAGTTACTCTCTGGAGCACTGACTGTATGTCTGCTTAAGGATGTGAGTATTTTTTTCATTAACATACTGTAGCCTTGTTAATTATGATATATAAAATTAAAAGTACTAGTACTGTAGCCTACCTTCTGTGATGAACTCAACCCTCATCAGCACACACTGTACAGCTGATGTTTGTTCATACAGTTGTAGTCAAAAGTTTTCATACCCCAATGGAAATGTTATAATTTCTAGAAATTTCTCAAACAAAGAATTTTAGGAAAAATCTTTTGTTGCAAAAGTTTTGCTTTTGTGGATGAGGTAAATTTACAAGAAATAGATTTACTATTTATTCAGCTTTTTTTTTTTTTTTTTTTTTTTTTTTGCAAAACTCCAAAAATGCAAATTCAAAAGTATTCATACCCTTTGATGCAATGATAGTGTTTTCTACAAGTTGCTAGAAATTTCAATATGATGATGCAGAACATTCTTAGAGAGTATAAAAGGGTTAGGCATAGGATGATTGCTGTCATTACCAATAAGTCAATATAGGAAAAAGTAAAGAGCTATCTGCAGACCTTAAGCCCGCCGCACACAGCCTGACTCAAGCTGTCCCGACTCATCTCAACTGGCCGTACAGAGTCTGGATGAAACCTAGCAGTGTGCGTGCCTTTAAAACCAAGATTATGCAGATTTCAGTCGGGATGTCTTCAGATTTGGAGATTGAACATGTTGAATCTTTTTCAGACGCAGTTTCATTCAAATGTGATCAGTCTGTCTGTGTGCGGCGGTTGCTGACCAAGACTGACAGACCGATTAGTCATAAGGGTGTCAACCAATGGTGAAGCAAGTTTAAGTGATGTAGTTTGTCATGTAAGTTTTCATACAAGATGGTGTAATATTGTCAGCTTTAGTTCCACAGGTAAAAATACATTAGTCTTGAATTGCTCTGAATTCAATAATTCAAAAATACCAGATATGCACTAAAACAGAAGTAACCGGTGCGTTGATCTCCAATAGGTCACAAATCACAAACCTCTAGATCCACACGCTGAGAAAAAAACGCCAAAGTCATATAACAATCAACAGCTTGGATTTTATTTACCACAGTCTAAAGTGTAATAGACAAACTATACAAAAAGTCAAACACTGCCTGAAACGTTTGCATGGTGTAAATGGTCAATAGCTAAATGAATAGGCTAAGCGCTTCTTTTGGTTGCCTCGCGGCGCTGTCTCCACCGTCTAATCAGCAGACGATGCCATGCATAACACAAGGGTCGCTATGTTGGGCTAAGTTAATACAAAAACGTGTACAGGGCAGTATTAATTAAATTTGCATACATAGTAATCACCAGGATCTAGTTGTGGTCAGTAATTCAGTCTTAGCAGTGTGCGACACCCAGTCGGGAAAAACTCAATTGTGACGTCAAACCAAAACTGAGCACAACTGATTGCAGAACCTGTGCATTCTCAGATGAGATTAGTCGGGATGGCTTGAGTCGGGCTATGTGCAGCGGGCTTTAGGCAGAAATTTATTTATTGTCATAAAGCTGGAGAAGGATACAAGAAGATTTCCAAGCATCTGAGTATCCCAATTTCAACTATTGTTTCAATTATCAAGAAATACAAGACTCATGGTACTGTCACAACGCTTCCTTGGTCTGGAAGAAAGAAGATTCTTTCACTAAGAACAAGTAGAAGAATTGTGAGGAAGGTTAATAACAATCCAAGATTGACTGCCAAAGATATTCAAAGTGAATTTGCTGCAAGTGGGACTGGGTAAAAGTCTCGATGGTCACAGGCCAAGGAAAAAGCCACTCTAAGGAAAACGTCACAAAGACAATCACTTAAAGTTTGCAAAATGACATTTGAATTTGAGTTCTGGTCAAAGGTTTGGTGGAGTGATGAAACAAAAATCGAGCTATTTGGTCACGCTGATAGTTAGTTAATGATGGAGTTAAATTAAATGTGTCTGGTAAAAGATATACGATTCAACTCCAAACCAAATCAAGTTTTTAAAGAAAGAACTACTATAATTATTGCCTATCAAATACCACTACATTCATGAGAAATCATTTTTCTTTTCAAACTGTCTTGAAATGTTTAGTTCTAGACCCAGTTCACATTTGCGGTTTAAGGTGCCTTTGCATGTTCACACATGTGACTGAAGAGCAGATCTAAAATGTGACGAATTGCTTTTTTTTTATAGCCTGCACTCACAATGGAATAGCTACAGTAATTTTTGATTTGTAGCAGATCTTTCTTATTAATATATATTTTTTCAATGCAGCACAGTAGCAATTTTATGGTATATATTAATAAATATATAAATATTATTGACTATTTTGACTTAATGTTATGGTGCATCAACGATCTTAATATTTGTGGATGAGAACAGTATTTTATGTGTGTGTAAAAGCAAGCAGCTAAAATAAATGATGTAAAGACACATACTTCTGTAGCTATGTATATCGTTGCGTGCAAAATAAACAATGGTGGCTGAATATGCCAAGTTGCTGCATTATTGAGATCATTGAGATTGCAGTTTTTATATGTATATATTAGTTGCTAAATAACAGGAAGAAAAGGTAATTGTGACAAATTAAACTTAATTATGAATGCACTGCAGCTCATTATGTGAAAGAAACAACCTGAACGTTAACCCGCTAGATGACTGTTTTAAGTTGTATTTATCTGTTTATTTTCTCTGCTGACTGTGCTTGGTTCAGGATTTAAAGTGGTTTTAAAAAAAAAAAAAAAAAAAAAGGTACATCTCTTTGTAACATAAATATCCTCAGCCAAGGAAACCATGTATTGCAAGCTTCATCGTGAAAATCATCATGTTGTTGAAGCTGACACCCTGGGATCCTTCAAGAAGCTGCTTGATGAGATTCTGGTATCAATAAGCTACTAACAACGAAACGAGCAAGATGGGCCGAATGGCCTCCTCTCGTTTGTAAACTTTCTTATGTTCTTAAAATGGCCAAAATTCACATCAAATCACATAAAACTTTACCAAAGGGACTCTGTATAACTCTGTTGCTTTACACTTTCTGTAGACTCTGGTGATTTCTTCCTTTGTTTTTCTTGTGCAAGTAAGAAATGTATCCATTTCAAACACCGAAAACAAATTCAACCAGCTGTTACTAAAATGCAGCCGCGTCTAACAAATAAAAATCATCAAAGTATGAGTATTGTGATTATTATTTGTGTTTATCGGAGCATTTATACTTATAAAAATGCAGAAAGATTGTGCTTCACTGATACAGCGCTCTCCATAGAATTGGCAGACGCAATAATATATCAGAGTGGAAATCTACTCAATCAAAGTCACACATACGTACAGGTGGAAAGTGCGGCTTCAAAGTTTTTGTGGTTTTTTTTTCATCTGCCGTTTCACTTTGAGCTGCTAAACAAAAATGCTTTATTTATGCACAGTGGATTATAGATCACATATAATACTGTTAAAAAATCAATTCAAGATCATTAATTTCTTTTACATTTCTCCTGCATACCCCATGTGACCCTTAGAAGTACCCCAGGGGTACGCGTGGGTTTTAGTATTTGTTTGTTTCATACAAATAAAGTGTCTCACAAACTTCAAACAAGAGGATTCGTGAAATCTTATAAATGAGCTTCATTTAATTTAAACATGTAGGAATTAATGCCATGTATTGAATTAATTTTTTTATAAACACCCAGTATGGAAGGTCTGATGTCATCATGCCACCATCTTACTGCTTTTAATAGATATTTGGAAATGGCTGGAGGGGGTAGGCCAGTGCCAGTTAGGGTTGATTAACATTGTATAATGGGTTAAAATGCATGATATTCCAAGGACAAACTGAAGACATTGTACTGAGACATAAAGGTCCTTTTCTTCTGTAATCCCGTTTCAAATCTTGTGTAAAGAAATACTTGTCGCACATCTTCAAAACAAACACTGCAAGGGCAAATGAAACTGTATTTAAAAAAAAAAGTATGCCAACCAGGGTAAGGGCACAGTGCTACATTACCCCCACCCCCACTATTGTCAACAGTACATTTTTAGGAATTTTATAACTGGTTAATCTGTTTCTCCATGTAGCTCAATCAACACAACCTTTGCTTGTGGTCCTTATAATCGTACCATTGACTCCTGCTGATAAAGTATTTTAATACAAAAGCACTTCTCTTAAAATAATGATAGTAGTTCTTTCTTTAAAAACTTGATTTGGTTTGGAGTTAAGAATCGTATATCTTTTACCAGATACATTTAATTTAACTCCATATTACAGTGATGGTTGTATATTAATAGAACATAGTTAGGGCTTGAAGTTTTCGATTTTAACCGATAATAAATGAAAAAAACACTCCTGAAGACCTATTTAGAAAATTCTTTTTTTTATTTTTTTAAACTGATAAACCTGGGTTTTAGCAATATATTTTAAATAATGTCAATCATCCACTACTGTGTTTCTACATAAGAAAATGGCTTTCAGAAGGTGGTCAATGTGCAAAGACATTGCTACTGACCAATCATCCATTTTTAGAGACTGACGTAATAGAATACAGTCATTAGGGTGACTTGTGACACATGTTGACAGTGTGTAACATTTTAATGGCCTTTGCTATATACAGTAAATGGTCATTTGTCTTTGGCACATGCAGTTAATGGTGTTAAATTCTACAACATTAGTCATGTAATGCTCATGATTGGGGGGACAAATAATCATTATCATGAATGAATTTAGGACTTTCTCGACACAATCTTTATGGTGCACAGACTTAGGTTATTTGAAGAACTGATCAATAATCCAAACCTATTATTTGTTACCTCCAACCTACCCAGATTGATATGCCTACCCAAGCCTAAATGCCCTTCTAAGAAATTACAGTACTTTTTCATTGAGAAATTATATTTCCTGGATCTCTGGGGGAAAAAGGGAACAAAGATTTTAAATGACAAATGCATGTGTTTTTAAATTCTGATCCAGTGGTTCCAGTTTAGCAAGCAGTCTCTCCTGCTGCTCTCCATGGGCAGCTGTGTCAGCATGAATTAAATTACTTTAAGTTACTTAAATGGTTCTAAACAGATACTGACCATTTCTCAATCATTATTGCTTTTTATTCCTGCAGGGAATTGAAGACTGTTCCTTAACGAAGTCAACATTTGTTTTGTTAAAGGCATTTGCTAATCAGACATGCTATTAGCCCTCAATGAAAGTCACATATATGGTCTTGGGAATCAAATCTAAAATCAATCTGCACTTTTTCATTTTTCACTGGAATATTATTACAGTGAAGCAATTATTGATGGTGGGATTAGTTGAGTGGTAGCCATAAAATTATACACAATATAATAGTGCATAGTTAAAATAATAAACTTCAGTGGCATTAGTAGTTTTGGCACAACCTTTGCACAGCAAAGAAAGAAAAAAAGCACATATGTCAAGTAGAAGACTTTAGTTACATTATTAGGTAAATAAAAATGGAATATCTCTGTAGTACTAGTCTAAAATCTTTATTTTATTTATTTATTTTTAGGAATAATAGCGTTACTATCATAGCTTTGTTGTAAACAAATCCTTTAATGACACAAAAAGCCCTTGTGGGATACTATGTTTAGGCTAGTTCTTCAGCAGATATGCTTGTGGTGATGCACCTTGCTGTGCTTACAGTTTTAAAAAAGGTTCAATGATGTTATGAAAATAAGAATAATATGTAGATTAGAGAATAATAAGCCATGTCCATTCTATGCCTAATGTAAAAACATAGAATTACAAGCCATGTCATCTCCTGCATGCTCTGGCTGTCCTTCTCAGTAACAAAATATCTTTGCATTCCTTGTTGTGACCTTTTCACCCTGGTATGTGGAGGAGCAGCATTGAAATATGTGAAGGATTTATTGCTTCAGAAAAAACACCATAAATAAAATACAATCATGTTTACCATAATGGGTGCGTCTTTCATATAGAAAAATATGAGACCTATAAAACGGGTGGTAATGCAAATTAGATTTACTAGAACATTTTTGAATTGCAGAACAATGTTGTTATAGCACTTGTATATTACTACACTTTTGCCTCAGGTAATAGAAGTATCATACTATAATTGGTACATAAATATAACTAAATCAATAACGTTAGTGAGAAAACTTTACAGACATGTTGCATAATAATATCATAATACACAATTCTGTATCTCATTGGTTAAGTTAAAGTCTTGAGTATAGAAACCAGTTTGTATCTCAACTTAATGTATGTCCCGAAAAGCTCTCTATGTCTTTTATTATTGTTATTATTCATTTTTATAAAATTCTACCCAACAGTTCAGGGCTAAAGTGCCATTTTAACAATATTTATGTTTAGATTTTAGTTGGGCCTCTTAAACTTAAAGGTAGCTTAGTGTAGAAGAATTATATTGTAAGGTTTAAGACGATATGATTATATTATAGATTTAATAAAACTACTGTACTGTCTATTAAACAAATACATTATGTTTTTAATAGAATACATTTAATTTATATTTTCAGCTGAGAAGCATATTTGGACTATTCAAAGGTAATTATCTGTCAACCACCTTAGTTTGTATGGGTGCAGTTTTCTCCTATGATAGACTTCAAGTGCCTTACATGTAGGAAAACTAAGAACATTTTCCTTTCTTTAATGAAGGCAAGCCAGATGAAAAATATCTATCCTTGGAACTCTTGCTCGGTTGCCTCAGCTGGTTTATATGTAGTGCTGTAAAACCTAAAACCTGTCAAGTTGTTAAAAGATAATTTAAGTAAGATGGGGCAGGGCCATTTAAAGACGTATAGGTTAAAAGTAGCACCTTAAAATGTATCCTAAACTGGACAGGAAGCCAGTGCAAAGATGCTAGCACAGGGGTAATGTGTTCTTGTCTCGCAGTCCCTGTTAAAACTCTAACAGCAGCATTTTTTACAAGTTGCAGACAAGAAATAACATGACTATGAGTACCAGAGAATAGGTCATTACAGTATTCAATCCTTGAAGATACAAAAGCATGCATCAGTTTCTCAGCATCTGATCAGGAAAGAATAATTTTCAATTTGGTGATATTTCTTAGATGAAAGAAAGAGATTTTGTTAACATTTCTAATGTGTGTTTCAAAAGAAAGATCTGAGTCAAAGATCAATCCTAAGTTTCTCATTTCCACTCTAAATTCAGGAGAGAAGCCGTCAAGGAAGAAATCAGACAAATGTAGATTATTTTGTTGTTTCTCAGATCCCAGAATCATCACCTGTGTTTTATCTCTGTTTAACTTTAAAACGTTTTTAAACATCCAATTTTTGATGTCAGCAAGACAGGTATTCAACATTTTTGCAGCAGAGGTGCCACCCTGTTTGAGAGATAGATATAATTGGGTATTGTTAGAGTAACAATAAAAATGAACTCCATGTCTACAAATAATGTTTCCCAAATGTAGCATATACAAAGAAAACTTCATGGGCCAAGAATCGAGCTCTGCGGGACCCCACATGTAACTTTTGACAAAAAAGAAGCATCCTTCTCAATTTTAACAAAGTGAAGCCTGTTTGAGAGATAGGATAGAAACCAAGACAGGACACTACCTAACAATCTGCAGCGGACAATGCTTTCAGGTACTTATGAGCAGTTGATGAATTAAGAGATCGAGTTTTAATACAACACACTGGGAGTTTCATAGAGTTGGATAATAATACTTCAAAAATAATAGCAGAGTGGTCTGAAACCGTGAGATCAATGGTGGACAAGTTCTGAATATTTAGACCACAAATGGCCATGATTATGAGTCGGGTCAGTAACATGTTAAGAAAAACCAAGAGACTCAAGTAATATCATAAAATCTCTTCCAAGGGGATGTCTGTGTATATCAACATGTATATTAAAATCACCTAACAACACAATCTTATCATGCTTGACAGCTAGTGTTGATAAAAACCCACCACACCACACAGCTGGGACTAGGAGGCCGATAAATAACTGCAAATTGAATAGGAATTTTGCCACAAACCACAAATGATAAAATGTCAATTTCAAATGACGAATAACCTTCTATGTTCTCATGATTAAGAGCAAACTTTTTACCAGAAATGGTAGCAATCCCTCCACCTCGCCCATTAGGACACACCCTCTGATAGAAGAAGAACCCTGTCGGACAGGCCTCTACTAGCGCTGCATTCTCATCCTGGTTCAGCCACATCTCAACTAAAGTTAAAATATCTAAATTTTATTCCACAAAATGAAGTCGTTTATTAAGACAGATTTATTACCCAGAGATCTGGTGGTCGTTACTGAGTGTAAGTTATCATAGGGGGACATTGTATTAATTTTAATTAAATTCTCCGAACATAAACCCGGGAAATAGATGGGAATTGACAACGGAAACTGGCACTACCTTAATAGAATAATTCAGGTGTGGATTTTGATCATGTGGCTCAAGTTCGTGAAACACTTCTACTGGTGAGACAGTGCCTTGCATAAGTATTCACCCCCCTTGGACCTTTCCACATTTTGTAGTGTTACAACCTGGAATTAAAATGGATTTAATTAGGATTTTTTGTCACTGATCTACACAAAATAGTCCATAATGTCGAAGTGGGGAAAAAAAATCTACATATTTTTCAAAATTATTTACAAATAAAAAACTGAAAAGTCTTGATTGTATAAGTATTCACCCCCTTTGCTGTGACACCATTAAATAAGCTCTGGTGCAACCAATTGCCTTCAGAAGTCACATTAGTTGAATGGAGTCCACCTGTGTGCAATTAAAGTGTCACATGACCTCAGATTAAATACACCTGTTTCTGGAAGGCCCCAGAGTTTGTTAGAGAGCATATCTAAACAAGCAGCATCATGAAGACCAAGGAGCTATCAAAACAAGTCCGGGATAAAGTTCTGGAGAAGCACCAATCAGGGTTGGGTTATAAAAAAATATCCCAAACTTTGAACATCCCCCAGAGCACCGTTAAATCCATTATTAAAAAATGGAAAGAATATGGCACAACCGCCACTCTGCATAGAGAAGGCCGTCCACCAAAACTCAGTGACCAGGTAAGGAGGGCATTAGTCAGAGAAGCAACCAAGAGGCCAATGGTAACTCTGAAGAAGCTGGAGAGATCCACAGCTGAGATGGGAGAAACCATCCATGGGACAACTATAACCCGGACGCTCCACAAAGCTGGGCTTTATGGAAGAGTGGAGAAGAAAGCCATTGCTGAAAAAACCCATATCAAATCCCGTTTGGATTTTGCCAAAAGGCATGTGGGAGACACAGCAATCATGTGGAAAAAGGTTCTCTGGTCTGATGAGACCAAAATTGAACTTTTTGGCCTTAGCGCAAAACGCGATGTGTGGTGCAAAGCCAACACTGCTCATCACCCTGAGAACACCATCCCCACGGTGAAGCATGGTGGTGGCAGCATCATGTTATGGGGATGCTTTTCATCGGCAGGGACTGGGAAACTGGTCAGGATTGAGGGCAAGATGGATGGAGCCAAATACAGGGAAATTCTAGAGGAAAACCTGTTTCAGTCTGCAAGAGACCTGGGACTGGGGCGGAGGTTCACCTTCCAGCAGGACAATGACCCTAAACACACAGCCAAAGCTACACTGGAGTGGTTTAAAAACAAGAACCTGAATGTCTTAGAATGGCCCAGTCAAAGCCCAGACATCAATCCGATTGAGAATCTGTGGCAAGACTTGAAAATTGCTGTTCACCAACGGTCCCCATCCAACTTGACAGAGCTTGAGCAATTTTGCCAAGAAGAATGGGCAAAAATTGCAGGATCCAGATTTGCAAAGCTGGTAGAGACTTACCCAAAAAGACTCACAGCTGTAATTGCTGCCAAAGGTGCTTCTACCAAGTATTGGCTCAGGGGGGTGAATACTTATGCAACCAGCAAATGTATTTTTTTTTGTTTAATTAACTTTTGTGTCACAATAAAAAATATTTTGCACCTTCAAAGTGTTAAGTATGTTGTGTAAATCAAATGGTAAAAATCCCAATTAAATCAATTTTAATTCCAGGTTGTAACACTACAAAATGTGGAAAAGTCCAAGGGGGGTGAATACTTATGCAAGGGACTGTATATTCAGTCAAAGGTTTTGATGATAATTCTCTATATTTTCTGCCAATCTTATCAAACCACTCCTATTTGGATGCAGACCGGTTTTCCTAAAGAACCCAAGTCTTTCCCAAAAATGATCCCAGTTGTCAATAAAACCCAGATTCTCTGAGGCACATCAGTCTGGCAGACAGCTATTGAGAGAAAGTACACTAAAAGCTTCACAACCCCTCCTAACAACAGGTACAGGGCCCGAAACAATGATATTCCTACCTAATTGTTTTACTTTCTGACAAAGTGATTTAAAAACGATTCTTGAGTGCCTCGGTTTCTGCAAGTCTAATATCGTTAGTGCCTACATGGACAATAACAATGGACTCCTGTTCATGGTTTTGTCACGGATAGGCTTGTGGGTGACGTCAGACCAGGAAAAAACGGACACTGTACTGAGGTTGAATGCGCTGGTGCACAAGTTTATTAACTAAATAAAATAAAAGGTTTGAACAAAACAGGAACCAAAACACTAAACAGAAACAAAACAGCACAGTGGCCAAAATGAACAGACAAAACAGACATGGAACAAACAAGTATCGTGCATGGGTAGCAATTGCTTTCTCTCTTTCAGTTCTCTTGACTCATGACTCACGTCTCTCATTCCACCTCTGAACACACTAACCTCGTTCAGCCAAAGCTGCGGGTTTTTATACATGATTAGACAGGAATAAATTAAATCGATCTGGAGACCTCCTCCCTTAAAAACTCAACAGTCTCAGTCACAGTCCTACCCAAAAAATGGCAGTGGCAATGCTGTCAGCGGAAATGCTGACAGCGCCCATGCTGGGTCCTCCAGCCGGGGCAATCCTGGCATCGGAAATGCTCCAGTAAAGGCAGATCTTGCAGTGGTGCGGTGCACTCCAGCAGTAGCAGAGGCCCTGGGCACTCCGGATGTGGTGTTGGCAGCGGCCATGCAGCTCTCAGCGAGTGACAATCCGACAGTGGTGGTGGCGCTGTGTACTCCGGCAGTGACGGTGGTGCTGGCAGCGGTAATGCTGCCCTCAGCGCGGGACACTCCAGCAGTGGCGGTGGCGCTGTGTACTCCGGCATTGCAACTACTGCAGGTGGAGGTGGTCTCCTCACCTCTCCCCCTTCTCTGTAGCCGACGGTTCCCTTTTCTTGGGCTCTGGCCCCAGAATTCCCCTTCTAACAGATGCTCCACCTACTGGGGGTGAAGAACAGACACCTTGTTCAGGTCCCTCCCTGGGTGTAAGTGAGCAAACCAGGGAAGTGGGTGCCCCCAGATCCAACATAATGACGTCCTCCGCCAGTGCCAGTGGCAGGCCCTATTGCTATAACATTATTAAAGCTGTAATCAATAATTTGCTCAGACTTAATGATGTCTCTAAGGGTAGCTATGCGGTCTTCAAATGAGTATATTTCAACTGTCAACTCTTGATTGACATTACATTTTCGACATGTAAAATTGCTGACATACGCAGTTCAGCCAACGACCATGAACATATTACATGATATGCATTGCACAGATTTTTTCACCTCATTATCGACTGAAGTCATGCTTAAAACTACAACTAAAAGGGGAGAACGAGCTCTGGTTTCACTCACTCTATCCTGAAGTCAGGGAGGATTTCCATGTCCTATTCATCCACTGCCTACCTGCTGCAAAACTGCTACAAACTGCAGTCCTTTTTCTCTGTCCTTAAAGCTGCTGCTGGATGAGAGGTGGAATTTAATTAGTGCAGAGTAGACGAGCAGGTGAGAGATTGCAGAGATGTCTGGTTGTGTTATAAATAAGTTTGTCCAGCAAACACAGTTTGAAGCAGTCACAATGGTGTCTTTAGCTGATGTGTTGGCGATGCAGTTTAGTTGCAACTCCTGGAGAGGTCCAGGTCTGAGTCACTATGTTTTTCTGCTGGAGTTGGAACAGTCAAACACTGCTGCAGGTGAGTGGAGTATAGGCCTCAGTCATGGGCATTCCTGTTGGAGCTAGAACAAACAAACACTTGGTGCAGATGGGTGGAGTACAGGCCTCAGTTACTGATTTTTCCTGCTGGAATTAGCACTTGACCACATTCCTCGCCTGGTTTAGCAGGGATGGGAGAATAACTTTTTTAGTTAACCATGATATTAATTTCCTCTAAGCCATTTCATTTTATCTTCCAGACAACATTAGATAGAGGGTTCTACCTCTGGGCACACTTTTACTGTCTCTTTTTACTGATGTGGGCCTTGCACAGTACTGAATTATCCATTAAGTAAACATTATGACTTTCTTTTATGAAAAATGCAGCTCATATGGTAGCCAAAACAGTTTGTTGGGACATTGCTGGGTTCTGTTCTAAATCAATGTTTTCCCTGTGGTATATTGAATACATAAATTAAGAAGCACCTTTACTCTCAGAGAATCATACACGTCTACTTGATGAGGTCATATAGGGTCAAACATTGTGATTATTCCAGAATTAATGGGATGCACTAAGAAAAATGGTATTGATTGGCATATTGGTTGGTTGCTGCATGTCTCATGTTCTTACTTGATGAACCCATAAAAAATTAAAAAACTGCATTATTGTGGAAATATGGGCATCTTGTTCAGACACAGAGGCACTTGTTTGAATGTTACTAGTCTGCAAAGTATTTCAGTTGTTCTGGAGGAACACAGGGGCATTTATCAAAGATTACAGCCTCAAATTCTCTCAGAAAAGTATTTTCCATTTATTTTAAAGGTTATTCCTTGTGAAATAACAGTAATTTGTGCAAAGCACTTACTAGCAGCACTCTGTCAGCATGACTGAAACTGATTTGCAACAAGGGTTTTCTTTTTTTTTATTACAGAACAACAGCGCTATTATTGCTGAAAAAAAAAAAAACCCTTGGCTTCTTTTACCATGTCATGGGTTTAGAACATACGTCAAAGTAGTAACTTGCCTGTGGATGTAATTTTTATGTTAATTCATAATAAGAATGTCATTAATGTGTCAATAATTATAAGAACTGTTCTATGAATGAAACATGCATTGCTTTAAAAAAAAGGGGGGGTATACTTTAGAATGATGCTACAGAAATGTCATAATTTTATCAAATCATAAAAGCTGAATAAATTAAGTAAAATTATACTCAAAATACCTAAAAGACAAAATACATCTGGAATTCAAAGTTGAAAGTGGAAGCAAAGATAATGCAGTTAACAGTAAGCTGTCAAACACTAGCAGATGGTTTTTTGTACTGCTTGGGGTAACTGATGCATATTTAACAAGAAAAAATAATTAAACAATTTATTCATCTAAGTTTGCAGTACTGATGGTGTACTTTATTACATTTCATATTATGCCACTACCAGTGAGAAAAGAAAGGAACCAGACAGATGCCTGTGCATTTGCCTTTGAGTTCCAAACCTGCAGCTTTTCTCTGTACGATCATATGTCTCTATTTGTGATGTTAAATGTGTTGTTTCAAAGAAAAAACTGTAATGAGGATTTTTTTTTTTTTTTTAATTGCTCATGGTGGAGTGGCAAATGTCAAACAACATGCAGTAGGAGAGCTGCACATTCGTAGCACGAGTAACACATCTCCATTCAAAAAAGTCCATTATTTAAAGACTAAAAAAAAGTGTTGTGTGGTATATTTATTTTGTGTGGTATATTTATTCTGGGGTATTTGTTAACTGAATTCCAAATCAACTGTGGAAAAACAAACGTTAAAATGAATGTAAAGATCCATTTCAAGGATGGATGGAGAATAAATTTGTTTAGTTTACCGTTTAAAGTAGTAATTATTCTCATATTGTATTTTGTTCGTATTCTTCTGTTTGATTTCAGTGTAAACATAATCATTTCATGGTAATGTCATAGAGCTAGCCGATGGCTCGAGCCAATTGGTTCATGAAATTAGTATTAAAACCGCCTGTTTTTTTTAAATTTATTTATTTATTGTTTTTTTTTTATTTTTACTGTTGTTAGATTGGTGGCTTTATCGGTTAGATTTAAAGGGCCAGGTTGCCGGCGTGATATTTAACATTGGGCGAACCCATTAAGTAACTTTAACAAAGTACCAGTTATTATTACCGTATTTTATAGTCTATAATAAAATGCATTTTCTAACAAAATACAGATGCAATCCTGAAATCCTGCACTGAACAAAAAATTTGATTTTTCAAAGAATAAACGTGTTTTTTTGTTAAATTGAAGGATAGTTTACAGCGCAAATGTTTGTTAAAATGAAATTAAGCACCAATATTATTATTACCAGTACCATTACAATAAGAGATGCTTATATACAGAGTAAAATATATAACCAAGGGGATCAGTGATACAGTGCTGTTGTTTCACAGGGTTTTTCACACTGGACATTAACAGTTCACAAGTAAAAATATTCATAGTATAAAACAATAAAATCGAATTTTTACCTACAAAGTCAGGTACTGCAATTTAATTGTCTGGTCAAAGTATTGTTGAGATTTTTAATTATAATAATTTGTCGAGGATATCCATTGGCTTGATTTACATGCAAACATCTAAATAAGTTAATGATCATCAACTTTGTCATCACTCTGCTAGCTCTAATTTCGAATTTGCAGCCATGACGGGGATATATGTTACTGACATACTTGTATATTTACAGTTTTATCAGGACATTACTCACTGAGACAAGAAGTGTAAAGAGGTGTACCAGAGAGAAAATGATAACAGCTGCAAAAAACCAAGGAGATTGTCTCAGTTTTCTTCAGAGAAATCCCACTTCTCGAGACAGCAGTCACAGTCATTACAACTGCATTCAACGGAGGCTTGAGGTTTTTTTTTTGTAAGCTGAATTATTTAATTTGCTTCAGCTCACTCAGGTCACAGATTTCAAATAAGTACATTTGCAGCATGTTTAATGAGAGCTCCCTTACTCATTTATCAAAGGTCCTGGATAACAATGCTGGAAAGTCGGCTTGCCACTTCCCTGGAATCAAAAACTCGGCTTCTGTGAACTAAACTGAGCTATAAACGCTGCGCAACTGTGCTTCGTTTGATCATTTTTCCTTTCAACAGCCTACATCGCTTAACAATTGTAGATTGCTTTTCTAACCTACAGCGCCTCCTGCTTTGTGTTTTCTTTTTTTTTCTCCTGCTATTGTAAGCTAAAAAAAAAAAAAAAAAAGACGCGTGATTCCTCCACCGGGACCCAGCTCTCCCGTTCGGCTCAAAAAATAAAAATAAAAATACAAAAATAAGTAAATAAATCTTTTAGAGTTCACCCGCCTAGCGTGTGACTGTTCCACCCCACAGCTTGCTGTTGTGTGTGTGTGTGTGTAAATGTGTTTGTGTGTTTTTTCTTCTACTGTCTTTGCAATCTTAATATATATATACACACTGCTGTGCAAAAGTCTTTAGACATGTTGCATTTTTCTACTTTGATGCATTATGAGCATCAACAATTTACTCAAAGCCTCCACTAGTGTTTTCTACTATTATAACAACCTTTACTTGCATAAAGAAGGAAAAACATTGAGTGAAATAGCTCACATCACTTGATTTTCAAGGTGTGATATCCGAAGCTTAATCAACAAGTACAGAGAAACATCACCTGTAATTGACAAACCCAGGACTGGAAGACCCAAAAAGCTGTCTAACAAGGATGAGCAATACTATGGCCTTACTGCGTGTTTGCAATGGCATTAAGGCCATAGTGCTGAGTTTACACTAGCCTTAAAATTGCCCTGTATGTATCATGGAACTTTTGGCAAATTAAGGCCGTGTTAGCACCGCCAAAATATGCTCCGCCGTGCAATACGCTCCTCCACTCACTAGCCATGCTTTTTAAGGTGTGTCAGACATATAATAAACTTGGTTCATTAAGTTATCCTTTTCATTATGTATATTTGGTTCTACCTGTCATATAATAATAATATAAGTCAAGACATTTAGTCAACACCGGTAAATTCTGCCTCTCCAGATGAGCTATCCGGGCTTTAGTGGGTTAAAAGCTGTACATTTTATTTAAAACACAGGTTAGCCCATTTTGAACTGTCATATCTGCCTTTTCAAATTAATGACCTTTCTATTGTTCAATTGAGGTAGTCCATTTGGAGGGGAGGTGCTATTTTTCAGATTCATCTGTTAATCTGTGCTACCAGTAGCCCATTTTGAGCACCAGCACAGCACATTTAAGCATTTAAATGTGGCAGCTTATGCCATGCCTCATTAATTTTGGGCCAGTTAATACATTTGGGATGGGATCAAATTTGTGCCGCAGCAGAGTGCTACTTTACACTCCGCCAATTTAGCGCTGTGTCAGTCAATCTTCATACATGTCCCCCATATGATTTTAATTTTCATACCCTTTAAAGAATATACTTAAAAAGTGTTTGTGCAACTGCATGGTTTGAGGGAGGACTCTGATCAGCTAGCGGCAGTCTAGAAGGGGTGGACCACCGGCTGCCGCTTCATCAACTTAATTTAACACATCAGCCTGCACACATCAGGGCAGCAGTGTGGAGTAGTGGTTAGGGCTCAGGACTCTTGACCGGAGGGTTGTGGGTTCAATCCCCGGTGGGGGACACTGCTGCTGTACCCTTGAGCAAGGTACTTTACCTAAATTGCTCCAGTAAAAACCCCACTGTATAAATGGGTAATTGTATGTAAAAAATAATGTGATATCTTGTAACAATTGTAAGTCGCCCTGGATAAGGGCGTCTGCTAAGAAATAAATAATAATAATAATACTAAAATGCACATCTTGCCTCCTAATGCCATTAGAGGTGTGATTATCTCATGTTAATCGCACTGCCTGAAGTTGTCTTTATGCTTAAATAATTTTACTGAAAACTCATGATAGAGCATTTTCCCTTAAACAGTCCACACTTGCTATTTTTTTTCATGTACTTAACTCCGTGGAACACGCCTGTCCAGTCACTGCCGCACCCGGTCACCAGCAGTCTGTATTAAAACCATGCGCGCAAGTCTTGCTTCTCTGCGTCCTCTCTACTTGAGTTCTCGCTCTTGTCTACGGCTTCTCCTTTTGTTTGTTTTGCTTGACTGCTGTTTGGCTGATTCGACCTCTCACTTCCTCCTCTTTTCCGGTTCTATCGGTCTGATTCGCTTCCTGGCTCCTTGTTCTCATTGTTGTTTGTTGCCCTCCTTTCTCTCTCCCTTCTCTCTCCCCCATGTCTACTACTTAAAGGTAGAGCAGGTGGGACACTTGTCTCTCCTCCAATCTCTACCAGAGGAACTAACAATGTACTAATTTAAATTAAATAACATGCAGGAGTAGCGCTCAGGGAGGGATAAAACTGCTTGAACAATTAAATAAAACAATTACAAAATCGTGCACAAAAAAAGAATACCTAATTAAGCAAAGTGTCAACAAAAATAAAAAAGTGCATAAAATACTACAAAAAACCGTGCCACATAATTAATAATAAATCGTCAGTGCAAAAAAAAATCATACAATATAAAACACACACAAAAAAAATATCAAGCAAGTTTATATGTGATACTTTGTCACCTGATGACATGTATAAACAAAAACAAAGAAAACAAAAGGAGAACTAAATTAAACTAAACTTCTTTATATAAATCTTTATCTATAACAGGACAGCTAAGCTATTTCTCTGTAATGTTTTTTTTTTTAAATTCACACACCAAATGCTTTTTCTCTCTGCACCAACTCCAACTCCATGCCTTTTCTCCACTACGCCCAAAGAAGACGCAGCTACATGTGTATGGCCCCTTATGTTGAAATGCTGACAAGCCGGAGCAGGCGAGTACTGATCGGGAGCTGAAGCAACGGAGCCAGCACCACCACCTGGACCATCTGCACTGCCACACCACCTCAGCCTGTTCCAGCACTCCGAGCACCTGCACTTGAACACCTCGGACTGTGATTGTTGTTTTGTTATTTTGGGAAACTTTTTATTTGGGACTGCAAGCCCACCATTTGATCCCCAATACAATTGCTGGTAGAGGGGATAGTTATTTTAAATAAAAACAGAACCAGTTTGTAAATACACCCTTTTTGTGGACATTATATCCTTGCTACACCACTCACATCCTGACAGACCCCTAACCTTGTCTACTCTACGCTCCTCCTTTGTTTTTCTCGGTTTACATTTTTTCTCAAACAAGTCAGGTTTATTTCTCATAATAAGTGAGTGTTTATTGGCAGAATGCATCACATGACATAGCGTCCCACTTCCTATATGGTAGTATAAGGATGCATCTCATCCACAGGATGGAGCACAAGGAGGTGACATGCTCAGGGTCACACAGTGAGTCAGTCAGTGGCAGGGGTGGGATTTGAACTGGTGACCATCAGTGGCAGAGGTTGGATTTGAACCGGTGACCTTCTGGTTACAAGCCCTGGACTTTAATCACTGGACCACACTGCCTCCTAAAGAATGCTCTAATTGGGAGGGTCTCACTAAATTATTGGAGACCAGAGTTATAGCACTGCCTGAATCCGTGAGAGCTACCACACTTTTCCCACTTTTACTGGTATCATAAAAGAATGTGTCCCCTTAGTAATGTTAACCAAATTAGCCAGCACACAGTCATATTTTTCAAACCCCAGGTTTTGCTTCCCCACATTGCACTGCATGGGCTCCATTTCATTAGGACAGTGTACTGCTATATGACCCAGTTCATTACAACGAAAACACCTGTAGAATATTTCAGACCTTCCGTACCCCTCTGTATGTCTATCATAGCCTCTACTAGACTCTTCCCCCTTTAACCCAAGTCTGTGACCGTTCTTCAGCGCCCCCTTTCCTGGACTCTTTGAAACCCAGTTCTTTGGGCTGCGGGGTCGCCAGTTGCTCTGAAGTG
Organism: Huso huso; assembly: GCA_036884735.1. Taxonomy (NCBI): domain Eukaryota; kingdom Metazoa; phylum Chordata; class Actinopteri; order Acipenseriformes; family Acipenseridae; genus Huso; species Huso huso. Next base: position 76,683,696 of record CM072663.1, on the reverse strand, counting down.
GACTCGAATAGTTTGCACAACCCAGTTAATCTGCCACTAGCTGTCGTTCCACGAGAGCAACAAAATCGTCTGCATTTGTAGGGTCACTTTGTCCCACCAATTTTCTCAGTGGCAAAGCATTTTCTGGGTGGCAAAGCATGTAGGAAATTATCCATTACCAGAATTTCCACAATTCCAGTGGAGGAGTGGAGCTCCGGTTGTAGCCATCTTCTGGCTAAATGGATCAGGTCGACAATCTGCGACCTTGGTGCCTGTGCTTCCTGATATTTCCAGTCATGTGTAAGGAATAATAACACACTATACAAATTGTGGACTTTTTCTGATAAACACACATCCTCTGCGGGGCGGTGTACACATGGTTCTGTTTCAGTTAAATGGCACAATCTCTTATTGTTTCATCAGCCATTTGCTAATGTGCCCTGTCATAAATATCTCTGAATAGCTACTAACAAAATGCTTGTTAATACCAAAAACACTGGTGAGTGTTTATTGGCAGAATGCATCACATGACATAGCTCAAAAAACCACCTGTCGAGACCTGCAAATAGACCTGTAACTCAGTTGCGCAGAAACACCATCTCTGTACCAGGGCAATACAGGAAGCCTTGGAGCTTAGAAATAACACCAGCTGACGCCTACTGTGACCTGCATGTATTCTCTATTGTTGTTCCTGTTTTTAAATAATAAACTCTTTTTGATTGACTTTATCTGAAGAAGAAGGGTTGATTATTTTAAAGAAGAAATCAAACCTCTTACACATGGAACTGCTGAGCTCTCACCATATGTTACTCCTGCCATTGCCAGGATCCCTGCCTTCAATTTTCCGTAGTTGCCCAGTAAAAAAGGAGCCACTATGCCAGACCATTGAGTCTTTGGCCAGGCCTCCCGTTCTGCGACCCTCACAAAGGACAGCAGATAAGCTTCCACATCGTCTTCCGTTGTCATTTTCTGTAAGACATGACTGGGTCTTATTGTCTGTCTTGTCTCCCGCTTTGATTAAGCGGGAGACAAGACAAAACTGATTATGAATTCCTGCATTTCTGCAGCCCTTGAGCAGCTTGGGCCAACATAATCTGATTTGTTTCTTGCTGCATGCGGTTGGTTTCTTGTTACACCACTGTTGCCTGCACCGATGCTTTCAGTACATCTTCCATTCTTGCTGGGAATACCGCTACACTTTTGTTTTTGGAAGGTTTCTAATATCCCACCACTGCCACCAGCCACCACTGATGTCTATCTTCATTATTAAAGAAGTAATGATAATTGTCAATATGTCAATCCTGTGTGCAAAATACAATGAGCTCCATTACATCACTGATCACATTAATTTATAAGTAAGCTCACTCATCCAAATCTTTTTGACTTGCACAATTGCCTTGTTCAACCCGATGCAGCAATGTCGGCAGGAAGAGAGGTCACAACGTTTGTCATTATTTGGGGCAATGTGAGTTTTCATCATGCTTATTTTTGTGGGGGCCAGATCACGAAAAAGACAACTGGCCAAAATGCACACTGTAAAATGCAATGCCTATATATATATATATATATATATATATATATATATATATATATATATATATATATAGCTATATATATTAGATATAATTATTTAACACTAGTTTTAAGCTATGGTAATTTTTCACAATGAACTTAAGTTTTTAGTACTTACATTCACTCTGGGGTGCAGTCCAATTAATCAGTAGGAGATGTTGTAGTTCTTCTCAGTTACCAGCTGAGGGATGTTGGGCTCCAGTGAAGTGGTGGCTACTCTAAGCACTGCATGCAGGTTATCATCTGTCAGCCTTCTTCTGAGGTGTGACTTGTTTAGCTTCATAAGGGAAAACACCTGTTCACAGATATAAGTGCTTCCAAACAAATACAACAATTTCAAAGCTTCTCTGCTAAGATTAGGAAACTGATTGTGGCCCAGTGATCGGTAGAATTCTAGGAGAGGCAAGTCCCTGTGTTTGCTCTTCAGCGCAGTGGAACACTGCAGTTCAATAACTTCAAGCTGGAGATCGTCATGTACACTTTCTGCATCAACAGAGAAGGGATCCGTGAAGAGTTTAAAAGAGGCTTGCTCGCTCCTGAATTGCTTAAATCTGCTGGCAAACACCCCGTGTAGTTCTTTCAAGACACTTGCATGGCGTTTCCTGTTGTTTGTCTCTTCACGTGGAAAGGCTTGTTGACATGTTTCAAAGTATGTCAGCTGCCCTTTCTCGAGCTGGTTTGTGAACAGCTTTAATTTCAATTCAAACGCACACACTGACTCAAACAAATCTCAAATGAGATGCTGACTTCCTTGTAACTTTAGGTTTAAATCATTTAAATGTCCTGTGATATCAGTCAAAAAAGCCAGATCAGCAATCCAGTCGCTTTCTTCCACGACAGACGTGTCTCTTCCCTTCTCTTGCAGAAAATGTTTTATTTCTTTTCGCTGTGAAAAGAACCTCTCACTTCAGTGTGATAAATCAGGTCACCGTAAGTGGCGCTGATATTCTCCAAAAAAGAATAAAGTGAATGAATAAAGTTAACTATGGATGCAAGTCCATAATTTCTTTAAACTTCAGGTATTTTGCACACAAGGCCTCCTGGTGTATTATACAGTGATACTGCTTCAGCAGCGCAGCTCGATCCCCGATGTGCTTTTTTAAACACCCTATAAAACCGTTAGTCTTGCCAACCATAGCCGGAGCACCGTCGGTTGTCACCCCCACCAATTTATCCCACTGCAAATTTAAATCTTCAACAGCTTTCTTAGAAGCATTAAAGATGTCAGATCCAGTGGTTCTGCCATGCAGAGAAACTAGAGATGCCAGCTCCTGGTGTACTTCAAATGTTTCTGTCACTCCACGAACGAAAATTAAAAGTTGGGCTGTATCAGTGGCATCGTTGCTTTCGTCCAGAGCAGCAGAGAAATACACAATATTTTTGCATTTGCTTTTTAGCTGATCATAGCTATTTCCAGACATATCTGCTATGCGTCTCTGCATAGTCATTCTGGAAAGACAAATGTTTTTAAAGGAATCTTTATTTTCTTTGCAAACAGCATCACATATTTGCATCAGGCAGTCTTTTACAAATTCCCCATTGGTAAAGGGACGTGATGATTTTGTAATTCGCTGCGCGACACTGAAACTTGCTATTGTAGCAGCTTCAGATTCCTTCTTTTTCCGTTCAAAAACACCTTGCTGCCCCAGTAGTTGTATTTTGAGAGATACCATTTTTTTGTTTGTGCTTCTCCCAGCAATTCTTTGTATTTGGGAAGTTTTGTCTCATAATGGTACCGTATATTGTATTCTTTGGCAACTGTGACGCATTCAAGGCAAATGAGGCACATATTTCTTTTTTTACTTGTACATCGCTTCGACAGAGACATGTTTTCAGACGCTACGGAGGCAGCCTACCATAATTTTGTGAAAGTATAAAAATATTTTACCTCAAAAATAATCGCAGAGCAACAACCATAAACATGATTCGCCGTCTTCCATTTAACATCTAGCTGGCGCCTGTTTCCGAACCTTACTTCATGCTTTCCTACTGTACTGTATTACTATTGGCTAACATGAAAGAATCCCACCCAAATGGGCTGGGCTTGTGTATATTCCAAGCACTTCTAAACTTTAAGCAGTCAACAGGCCATGTCTGGCCCGCGGACCGTATGTTGTGCACCCCTGCGCTAGAAGACTGCCAAGCCTGGATCCGTCACGCCAGACGATTCTTTCCACTGTGCATAACCATAGTTAAAGTCCCATCCCTGTAAACTTGTGCAGAATGTGGCCGTCTCTGAATTGATTAATTTTGCCAGAAAGAAATGAGAGACATGATGATGTTGAATAAATATAAATTTGTATATGTATATTTTTATATTATTTGTAACACTAAATACAAGAACATTTGACACAAAATACAATTGAATGAGTCTTCTTAATCAAAATCAAAGTGTTTGTTTGCAGCAGAAAGCAACCAATTCCAATTGCATTAATCTATACCTCACATGTGCAAATGCAAATTGCTCAATTGTTCAATCACCCATCAGACCTTAATCATCAATAAAAGAGGCCAAAGGTGAATTCACAGTTGTTGGTGAGAAATGGAGAAGGTCAGAGAGGGAGGACGTGAAAGACAAGGACGACAGCCTGGAGCCCTAAGAGGAAGGGGTGTCCGTATGCAGGGCAGTAGGATTAGACACCAAAGGGGAAGGCGCACTTGGAATCTCTCAAATGAGATACGGGCAACAATAGTTGACCATGTGATAAATCTTATGATGAGAGAAGCAGGGCAGATGGTACAGCCTAATCTTAGCAGATCCACAGTGGCATTAATCTTTCGAATCTTCATTAAATTCCTGCATTCTTATCTGTCAACATTCAATTAATTTATAGATTTGAAAGAAAACCCTCTTCTGGTGGCTGAGGACAAATCTTTGCAGCTCAACAGGAGGCTGCTATAGTGGATATGGTGGTTGCCAACGATACCATCCGTTTGAATGAGATTCAGAGCTCAATCATCCAAGATAATGAAATATTTCACAATGTAAATAGTGTCAGTCTAGCAACAATTGTCCGTGTCTTGAAGCAAAACCAGCTGACAATGAAGCAGGTGTACAGGGTGCCTTTTGAACAAAATAATGATAGGGTAAAGGAGGTACCAGTATGTACACGTAAGTCATTTCTGCACTCCTTACAATACTGCAATGCAAATGTATACTGCTGTAATAGCTAACAATATGAAGTATACTGATATCTTCACATTGTACAATCTGTGATACTATTTTTCTTTCTTCAGAGAATAATAGAGCTTGAGGCCAGTATCACTCTACATGATTTTATATATGTGGATGAGGCTGGCTTCAATTTGAATAAACTAAAGAGACGTGGGAGGAATGTCATTGGTCATTGGTGCTGCTATCTCCAGGAATGGTGTTGTTTCCCATATTCCCACCATTGGCCCATACAACACAGCACGCCTGCTTGCGTTTTTAGATACAATGTACAATAGTCTTGTACCCCTAGAGGAGAGAGGACTGGAGGGGCCACAGTTGACAAACTTTGTTGTAATATGGGACAATGTTAGCTTCCACCTCTCTGCTCTTGTTAGGGAGTGGTTTGAAGCTCATCCATGTCTCTCAGTGGTGTTCCTCCCACCATACTCTCTGTTCCTGAACCCCATAGAGGAGTTTTTCTCTGCCTGGCGATGGAAGGTGTATGACCATCAACCTCATGACCAATTGACACTGCTAGATGCCATGAATGCCGCTTGTCAGGCCATCACAGCAGACGCTTGTCAAGGATGGCTCTGTCATGCAAGACGTTTTTTCCCAAGATGTATTGCGAGGGAAAGTATTCCACGTGATGTTGATGAGAACATGTGGCCTGACAGAAATCAGAGGCTGTATATAGAATAAACAAATGGTTATGTCTAAGTAAAGTTACGATTTCATTATATTCCATGTTTATTTTTCTTCACTGTTTTCTTTGGCACAACTGTATCTTTATGAATGCTATGATTTACTGTTAGCGGGTACCCCTAAAAAAATGGAAGAAATGAATAAACTACTTTTTTGTTGTAAAAACAATTCTCATTGTCTGTTCATGAGCATAAAAGTTGTCCACTGTCTGAGTTATTTTGGGGTTAAGTCCACTGAAAGGAAATGTATGTAGCTCTTACTGTAAAGGTAACATGTTTGTTTTTACACAATTTGATTATCAAAAAGGATGACAAAGGCAGAGAGAGTATGCACTAAGTGTTAAACATACTGTATTGATGTTTGTATTTAGTATTTATTGTACCTTTGTAAAATGGCTGATAATGTGAGCTTTTCATTAGATGACAAATTGTATTGTTTTGATGTACTTACAGACGTGCTCAAATTTGTTGGTACCCTTACAGCTCCTTGAAATAATGCTTCATTCCTCCTGAAAAGTGATGAAATTAAAAGCTATTTTATCATGTATACTTGCATGCCTTTGGTATGTCATAGAATAAAGCAAAGAAGCTGTGAAAAGAGATGAATTATTGCTTATTCTACAAAGATATTCTAAAATGGCCTGGACACATTTGTTGGTACCCCTTAGAAAAGATAATAAATAATTGGATTATAGTGATATTTCAAACTAATTAGTTTCTTTAATTAGTATCACACATGTCTCCAATCTTGTAATCAGTCATGCAGCCTATTTAAATGGAGAAAAGTAGTCACTGTGCTGTTTGGTATCATTGTGTGCACCACACTGAACATGGACCAGAGAAAGCAAAGGAGAGAGTTGTCTGAGGAGATCAGAAAGAAAATAATAGACAAGCATGGTAAAGGTAAAGGCTACAAGACCATCTCCAAGCAGCTTGATGTTCCTGTGACAACAGTTGCAAATATTATTAAAAGTTTAAGGTCCATGGAATTGTAGCCAACCTCCTGGGGGCGGCCATAAGAGGAAAATCGACCCCAGAGTGAACAGAAGGATAGTGCGAATGGTAGAAAAAGAACCAAGGATAACTGCCAAAGAGATACAAGCTGAACTCCAAGGTGAAGGTACGTCAGTTACTGATCGCACCATCCGTCGCTTTTTGAGCAAAAGTGGGCTCCATGGAAGAAGACCCAGGAGGACTCCACTTTTGAAAGAAAAACATAAAAAAGCCAGACTGGAATTTGCTAAAATGCATATTGACAAGCCACAATCCTTCTGGGAGAATGTCCTTTGGACAGATATGTCAAAACTGGAGCTTTTTGGCAAGTCACATCAGCTCTATGTTCACAGACTAAAAAAAATGAAGCTTTCAAAGAAAAGAACACCATACCTACAGTGAAACATGGAGGAGGCTCGGTTATGTTTTGGGGCTGCTTTGCTGCGCCTGGCACAGGGTGCTTTGAATCTGTGCAGGGCACAATGAAATCTCAAGACTATCAAGGCATTCTGGGCGAAAACGTACTGCCCAGTGTCAGAAAGCTCTGTCTCAGTCGCAGGTCATGGGTCCTCCAACAGGATAATGACCCAAAACACACAGCTAAAAGCACCCAAGAATGGATAAGAACAAAACATTGGACTATTCTGAAGTGGCCTTCTATGAGTCCTGATCTGAATCCTATCGAACATCTATGGAAAGAGCTGAAACTTGCAGTCTGGAGAAGGCACCCATCAAACCTAAGACAGCTGGAGCAGTTTGCTCAGGAAAAGTGGGCCAAACTACCTGTTAACAGGTGCAGAAGTCTCATTGAGAGCTACAGAAAATGTTTGATTGCAGTGATTGCCTCTAAAGGTTGTGCAACAAAATATTAGGTTAGCGGTCCCATCATTTTTGTCCATGCCATTTTCATTTGTTTTCTTATTTACAATATTATGTTGAATAAAAAAATCAAAAGCAAAGTTTGATTTCTATTAAATATGGAATAAACAATGGTGGATGCCAATTACTTTTGTCAGTTTCAAGTTATTTCAGAGAAAATTGTGCATTCTTCATTTTTTGTGGAGGGGTACCAACAAATTTGAGCACGTCTGTATTTCATTTTGTGACATATATTTTATATTTTGAGAGCATTAGAGCAATTTGCAAATGAAATGTGTTATTTGGCAAACTATGTTTCAGTTTTGAGTGTTGTGTTAACTGTCTTGAGAAAGTAGCACAATGTTTCGAGAAATGTATGTAAGCGGTTGGGAAAAACTGTAATATTGTATTCATTTGTGACAATCAAATATGACCAATGTATTGTAAGTTTAGTATACATTTCTGATTTTGTGAGTTTTTGTAATTGGGTGAAATATTTGAAAAAAATAGAGGTATTTTCTTTTGCTTTAATACATAAACACAAACGCTCAAATTATTTCATGATTTGATGCAAGCATTTGGTTATGCAAGATGTATAGTAAAATTTGACATGGAAACATAGTTTTGCAAATGTATAAAGCTTTTTCTAATTGAGTGGGTGGTTTTGTTTTTTTGCGTTAACTGTTTTGAGAAATGTGCTAATAGTTTCAGAAATTGTGTTTTAGCAATTGAGAAAAACTGTAACATAATGCAGTATCATCACCACTGAGTCTTTCATCTCTCTCTGGCCACATCATTTCATCCACATCACAGTGGATGGCAATGCACCTAGGGAAAAACGCCTGCCGTGACGTATCCAGGCTTGACAGGCTTCTGCCCCAATGTCATCACTGGCACCCTCCATGACCTGGAGAAGTGTAACCTTGTCATAGGGGCGGTGATCATATACATTCCATTTCCAACAGGAGAAGAACTCCTCAATTGGGTTGAGGAAGGGGGAGTAGGGTGGAAGAAAATGTAAGGAAAAATCATCATGTTGCGCAAACCACTGCTGCACCCGCAGTGCAAGGTGAAAGTTGACATTGGCCCATACAAAGGCAAAATTTGTGGGCTGTCCTCCTTCATTGTTTCTCTGGTTATCCATGTGGGGATGAACAAGCTGAGCGCAAAGCAGGTCAAGAAATATAAGGAGCTGTTCAGTATTATTTGGACCAATCAGTGGCCGGCGAGCAAGAACCCCACCTTGGCCTATAGCAGCACACATGGTGAGGTTTCCTCCGTGCTGTCCCGGTGTGTCCACGGTGGCATGCTGTCCAATGATGTCCCTGCCTCGCCTGCACCTTTTGCTCAAGTTGAAACCTGCCTCATCAATGGAGATACTGGGTGGAAGATGCTCCAGCTCCATAATTGTCTGTGTACAAAGAAAAAAGCAAAAATCAGCTGTGCATTTAAATTGCACTGTCCCCAATAGCCCACATTCAGTAAAACCTCAACTGTATCACTCCCCGATCCAGACACATTTGTAATCAATACTGTTGTCTTCACTATCAAGTAGTATAAGAGTACCACGTAAGTGTAAACAGTGTTTGAGTGCCGAACAGTATTACTTTCTAATGATGATTCATATATTTCCATGCAAAATGATACTGTATACAATAAGACTGTCAGACTATTGCTTTGAAATGGCATATACTCTTCTTATCAAAGTTTCAACTTACTTGAACATACTGGTAACGCAATTCCTTTACTCTTTCACTGTTTCTCTCAAAGGGCACTCTGTACATTTCTTTCATACTGAGGCCATGCTTTTTGATAAGTTTGGCGATGGTCGACAAGCTCACAATGTGAATTACTTGGAACATGTCCTCATCTTCATTGATGCTGATCTGGATCTCTTGCAAGCGAATGCCATTTTTGGCCCAGACCATATGAATTATGGCTATCTCTTGATTGTCTGTCAAACGGTGACCACGGCCCCCACTTGGAGCTTTGCATTAGTCTTATGTTCAGAACTGAAAGAAAATCTTCTTATGGTAGCTAATGACATTCGCCTTTGTGAGATACACAGCAAGATTGATGCAGATGATGATGTATTGCACGATGTATACAATGTCAGCCTATCAACTATTCACCGCATTCTCAGAAAGCATAACATTCAAATGAAACAAATCTACCCAGTTCCTTTTGACAGGAATAGTGAAAAGGTGAAGGAATTGTGATATCAGTATGTACAAGTAAGTTCAAATGACTAATGTTAATATAAATATATGACCAGTGGCCATGATGTGAAGTTTACAATTTTCTCAATTGCTAAGTTCAATTCTGAGCTGGGACTTTAGTGTGAAATGAGTTCTGGTCGTCTCGGCCTACATTCTGGTGAACACACCTGAAAGTAGCTTTCTTCATTGTTTACAGAGAATTATGGAGGCTGATGACATTTGACCTTATCAATACCTGTACCTGGCCAACATGGAGGGAACATTACTATGTGTGCCACTGTGGATGTACCTGGCTAACATGCAGGGAATGTTACTATGTGCGCTGCAATCTCGCATAATGGAGTTGTTTTCCACAGTCCGATGATTGGCTCGTACAATACACAATAGCTGTTGTTCTTTCTTGATGCATTGTACGATTATACGATTGTCTTGTCCAACCCGGTGACGCAATCCTGGAATGCAGTGAAGGAGGAGAGCCCACAACCTTTGCCATTGTTTGGGACAATGTGAGTTTTGCTCTGTAGGTGTGGGAGTGGTCACCCTTCTCCAAGCGATCGACGAGGCCTGTAATGACATCCGGGCAGAAGCATGTCTAGGCTGGAACCGTTTCTTCCCCAGGTGCATTGCCAGAGAGAATGTCTTCTGCGATGTGGATAAAAATATGTGGCCAGAAAGAAACGAGCGGCTTAGTGATATTGAAGGAATATTATTATTTATAAGAATATAAATTGCTTAAGTAGCCTATTGTGTAAGATTTATGTTTATAATGTATCTATAATTGAAATGAACTATAGTGTCAATCAAATATGACAAAAAATATGATCAGTATATATTTGTTTAATGTTTGATAATGTGAGCTTTTGAATTGTGTGAAAATTTAAAAAAGACAGCTGTATTTCATTTTGGTTGAAAACTTAATTGCAACATATCTTTGTATTTAATTATTTAATTTGGTGTTTGGTTTTGCAATATGTATAATAACATTTAAAATGGGTACTTCATTTTGCAAATGCATGTGCAGTTTTTAAGATGAGAAGATGGTTTTGGTTTGTGCATTGTTTTGGTGACTGTGGTAATAGTTTCAGTAATTGTGCTTTGACTGTAATACCAGTTTGTGCCCTTCATTTGTATTTATCTATATATAAGCACCACATATAAGAATGAAAATGGTTGAGAACAGAAAAATATAAATTTGAAAAGCTAGTCCATTATATTTCTATGCATTACCACATAGTATATATTTATATAAGCAGTTAGACCATTGCAATGAAATGGCATACAGTCTCCTTATTGTCTATTTTAACATACTTGAATGTACTGGTAAGGCAATTACTTTGCCCTTTCACTAGTCTCTTAAAAGAGACTCGGTAGATTTCTTTCTTAAAAGGTCATGCTACTTGACAATTTGGTCAAAGGTCGACCAGCTCACATTCTATACTCCTGAAACAAAGTACTCATCTTCATTGATGTTGCTCTGGATCTCTCTCAGGCGAATGTCATGTTTGCCTGGCCCATATCTATTATAGCCATCTCCTGTGGGAGATTTTCCCATATGGCAGACCAAATAGGAAATTGTATTATGGTGTAATGCACCAACCTCAGTGGTGGAGTGGCATTAGTGAATATAAGAGCATAGTGCTTCACAGTCGCTGGTGTGCATATCATGTGGAATTAACCTGTTTTTTGACAGGAAAATATAGTATGATATTGTAATAATGTTCACAATTGAGGAGCTTTTTTAAATTCATTGCTCTAGTGCATACTGAGCAACTTGGTTGGATGAAAAATAATGTTTTTCATCATGTGTTGATTACATGAATGTAGAAACAAGGCTAAGGTCACTGGACCATGTCCACACTAAGGTTAAAACAAATAGGAAGAAACTACTTGTCAAAAATATTTTCCAGTTTTATACCATTAAAATGTTTTATTAATTTCATAAATATTGCCTTTGCCTTTACTCTTGCTTCAAAATAGGGCCTGAAAGGTTCTTTCGAGTTTATAAATAATATTTAGTATTCAGTGCCTAAATAAACTTCGATTTTCTCTGCATTATTACCAACGTGCACGTCTCGGGTTGAATTATATAAAAAAATAATGGGGATGTGATTTAAAGGGATCCAGTGTAATTTGCCTTTCATTGTTTAACTGCCTTAATAAAACCATTCTGATGCCTTCCCCTTCTCCTAACTAGATTGAAACTGACACCCCTGCAGCAGATCCATTTATATAAACAGCTGGATGAAATATCACCTGGGGAACAAATGGTTTCCTAAATGACCCTTCAGGTGTGTCTCAGTCACTCTGTTTAGTTGCCAGTGGGAAGCCGCAAATGGCTTGTCAGGAATGATCCTCTTCATATTCATTCTAAAGTCCTGGCATGTCTTGACCAAACAAAGTGACCACTGACAACCATGTTTGTCAATTAGAGGCAGCATTATAAGTTTGTTTCAGAAGTGTAGAGGCATTGATTCTTTTTTCGTGTATACTTATTGGAACATATTAACAATACATTATTACTTATTGAACAAACTGAAATTTTATGTTGCATTTTCTAAATATGGACATGCTACACTGTGCCCTGTCACATCAAATGTTTTACGTGTTACTTTTCCTGGGGGTTTATCTTAGTCTTCTGTTTAAAAACCTTTGGCACAGTGAAACGTGAACAGACTGCTGTGAATTTCCCTCTCTGTATAAGGTACTCGATACTCCAAGTGCTTGTGTGCAAAGAAGGGGAGAATTATTCAACATGGATACACACTACTTCCTCCCGTTGGTCCTTCAAGGTTGGATCACATTCTTGCCCATGACTGGCCATATCATTCTGGTGGCACTAGCTATCAAGATTACATTTAGGAGTATTATCACCTTCTTTGCAGAAAAGAAGAAAAAAAATATCCCTTAAAATCTTTCGAGAAACCCTGCATGTATTTTGCAATTTATTAATATGACCAGTCTATAATGTGAATTAAATGCAATACTAGCTGTTACAGAAAAATCATTTAATCGTTGCTTTGATTAACTACCTTAGCGGTCTTTTTGGCCGATCGCGGTTTTTAAATGCATTTTTCTCCTCTGATTTGGCAGCTAGGTGCCTGTGCTTTTTTGACTTTTCCTAAATATACAGTATGTATTTAACATCTCAAAGCATTGGTAGACCGAGGGTTGCAGAAACTTATGGAGATATAATATATTATACCTAGAATTTCCGGAGCTGTCGTTTTGACTGTCATAGTAAAAACAGTGGGTTTGGCTTAGTGTGTGTGATCGAGCTGCTGAACTTGAAAGCTTTGTGTTTATTTTGAACATATACAACAGGATACTTTTTCAGATAAGTGATTTATTTATCAACAACTGCTGAAATACTTATTTTCTACTGAAAATGACGCCTCGGGCCTTATAACCACCCCAGGCGTGGTATATATCATGGGAACTGCACAGCCCATTGTGGTTTATACCTATATATATATATATATATATATATATATATATATATATATATATATTAAAAAGCAGGATTTGAACCCTAACTAGTCATACTTTCATTCCAACTACATAACCGTTACACTACACAGATTCACATCTTAACCCTTTCAAATTTTGCCCTAATGGTTTCTTGAAACTTGGCTTGTGTTTTTGATATCTCCACTTTAAATGGCTGGGCACTTTTGATTACTTGGCATTTTTTCACATTTCCAATGTGTTTTTCTTTCAGATCTAGTAGACCAGACAATGACAGCTGTGCCGTGTACAATCAGGCAGTGTGTGGCAAGCACTGCACATGTCAGTGTTAATTGCACAAACTAGACTCCACAAGGTACTTTTTTTTTTTTTTTTTTTACATTCCACATATTGAACGGTTATATGTTTCCACCATTTTAACAGTTGTATATTCCATCTTTTGAATATTTGAACAATGCACATTTTTTACAGTTTATCTTTCCATCTTTTGAACAGTTGAACAATCCATGTTTTGAACAGTTGTAAGTTACATCCTCTGAAGAGTTGTAAGTTCCATCCTTTGAGCTTTTGAACACTTTTTAGTGTAGTCCTGTTGTGCATGATTTATATTATAAAACAAAAATAAGTTACAGAATAATAGTGTAGCAAACCAGTTATTGCAAGACTGGAGATGGAAATGGCTGTTGAATAGCCTACAGAGTCGAACTCAGACACAAAATAAGACAGGGAAAAAGAAAACACTTGTATAAAATAAAACACTCAAACAAATGTGGGCACTTTTGACTATAATGTAAAACTGTCTGAGCTGTCTGACGTTACCTCTGCATTTACAGTATTGTTTAAAAAAAAACAAACATCAAGATGCATCGAAATGATTGTTTGGGAGTCCTATCTGAACTTCTAATTTTGTTTCACACAGAACAGTTTCGTAGTGTGCAACGCTGCTGTAGTTTTATACGCATTTTAATATAGCGGTTAAAAAGACTGCTGCGGTAGTTCTAGGTGTGTGTGTATATATGTATGTATATATATATATATTAGGAGGCTGGGTGGTCCAGTGGTTAAAGAAAAGGGATTGTAACCAGGAGGTCCCTGGTTCAAATCCCACCTCAGCCACTGACTCATTGTGTGACCCTGAGCAAGTCACTTAACCTCCTTGTGCTCCGTCTTTCGGGTGAGACGTAGTTGTTAGTGACTCTGCAGCTGATGTATAGTTCACACACCCTAGTCTCTGTAAGTCGCCTTGGATAAAGGTGTCTGCTAAATAAACAAAAATAATAATAATATATATGTATATGTGTGTGTATATATATATATATATATATATATATATATATATATATATATATATATATATATATATATATATATTATATACCAGACATATATATAATATATGTCTGGTAGTTCTAGTGTTAAATTAAATATTATTTGAAATATAATATAAACTAGTATATATTTTCTCTGATTTCCTTTTCATGGAGTTTAAATATTTCAAATGTACATATTTGATTCTCTGTTGCAACAAAATAATAGGGACCAGAAACGTTTAGGGTAATGAAAATCCAATCCCAATCAGAGATCCTAGATTAGGATAGATAAGGCACATTCTCACATCAGATGAACTGCTGAGAACGTTCTTCCTTAATGATGCAAAACTAGTTTTGCTTATCAGCACTTAGCACAAGCAATACATCTATGCAAACAATGGGGTTTCCTTGCAGCTTAACAACATAGACTCTCCTCTGCCGGTAACTAGTTTATTTTGCACTCTGATTCTATAATTACTGTTCAACACCACCCTTTCACTAAAGAAACTGGATTATAATATACAGTATATTGTACAATACAGTATTATAGGCATTTACCAGCTGTCCCAAAGAAAGGTTTGTGGGATAACACTATTCCGATTCTAACTGAGAAAAAAAAAAACCCTAAGCCGTACCTACATAAGCCATGACTTAATATTGCCTAGTTGTTTGGCTCTTTTATAAGTAATGTCCTGTGCAGGTGTATTTATATAAAAAAAATTATAATAAACGTGTGAGCGAGCTATGTCATGTCCATCTGTACTCCCATTGATCCATCCCACTTGTTAACAAGACGCTACGGCTGCCTCACCATCATCATAATTTAGAAAATGATACAGAAAATATAATGTTTACTTTGTGGATTTACTGAATAGCGCAGCATGGCAGTCTTTCCCATTTTTACTGTAGCCAATGGTATCATTCCTTTTTGTTCTCTCTCTCTCTCTCTCTCTCTCTCACTCATTTATACTTTTTATTACTACTCTTCTCTTGTTTATGTCTTCCTTTTTGATAACTGTATAATTACTTTGCATTCATATTTCTCTTCAATATGCCTGAAAACAACATTGAATGAAAAATGACTTAAAAAAAGACCTTGAAATGTTTAGGTGGTATACCAAATGCATTTATATATTAACAACATGTCTAGAGTCCAGCTTGCTCCCCTATTATACAAATATCCCGAAATCTGCTAAGGTTCCAAATGTAAAAAAAAAAAATGGAAATCAAAGTCTTTGGATTGCAGTATAACCAAAAAAATGGTGTGAATAATACTGTCCTGCGATACTGATATATCAGCTAAAGTCTAATCAATCAATAAACCCTCTCATTGGCATTCTGTGTTACTACAGTTTGATTAAAGCCACCAAATGTCCCGGTTTGGCCGGGACAGTCCCAGTTTCAGAAAATCAGAATTTTGTCCTAGTTTCAAATTTTCGTCCTGGGTGCTGGCTGGGCTGATGGAACTATTTTCCCGGCAGAGCCATATTGCTTTTGCTGCTCTGGACTGCCTTGTGAGTATCACATGCTTCTACCAGCCTAATCATAATTTGGTGGTTTTACACCAACTGACTGGCACAGCAGCAGATACTTAGGCTACACGTGGAAAGAGCAACGAGAATTGCGATGTCCAAACAGCCAGTCACAGACGAAGCTTCAACTTGCATCGATAAAGAGTAGAACAGGAGCAGGAACGAGACAATTTAAATATTTTTTTTGAGAATGTACAGAATATATAAAATAAATGACCTTTTCAGGAAATTACAAGCTACTGACTCACTGAATGTGTCCCTGAGCAAGTCACCTAACCTCCTTGTGCTCCGTCCTTCAGATGAGACGTAAAACCGAGGTCCTATTGTAAGTGACTCTGCAGCAGCAGTTGTGAGGCATAGTTCATCCCCCAAGTCTAAGTAGCTTTGAATAAAATCGTCTGCTAAATGACAATAATAATAATAATAATGTGGTTAGTGGTTTGGGGCAGGGCGAAAAGCCCTTAATATAAATAGTGTGTGTGAGTGTGTGGTTTGTGAATATAGGATATATGTGAGAATATATGTGGAAATGTGGCTGGGGCCTTAATTGAACAATTGATGATTAATTAGGCTCCAGCCACATGGTATATACGGAAGGAAAAATCCTTTGTTTGTTGGTTGGTGTGTGGGTGAGTGTAACCTGTGTTAAGCTGTGCTGTCTCGACTCTGTATCGCTCAGTGAAGGGGACTGCCCAGCCTGACATTGGGGTATTCTTTTTCTTTAAGCATTTTATTTTGGCCTCCATGCTTCTGTTTCTTTTGTCTGTTTAATGAACGTGCGCAACAGTTCTTTAACTGCAGCTTCTTGGCTCTCAGTCTCATTCTTGACGCTATCCTGCTACAGGGTTAAAATAAAATAGCAATTTATAGTGAAGCAAGAAAGAAGTGCACACAATGGTCTGCAGTGGCTCATCCAGTAAAGGCACTAATGTTTGATATCTGCAGTGCTTTGGATGAGGAACTAATACTAATCTAGGATGGCGTTTATGTTTTTCCAACTTGCTCTTCAGTCAATTTACAGGAAATAAAAACAGTACAGAGTAAATTAAGGCCAGTAAATTTGATCACTTCAGAAGTCAAGCTTCTCAAGTGCAATTTCTTCCGATTTGACGTGACATAAATATAATCTGGCAGCCCAACTACCCATCACTTATAATAAGCATAGGGTTCAGTGAGGCAAGATCCAGGTGTTGGCCTTCAGGACATACTGAAGGGGGGAGGGGGAATCGGGCCCATCACCACTTCAAGGTGTTTGTCAACAAAATGTAAGTATCTTCGATTCATGTATCTGTAAATATGAAGGGACAAACGGAGTGATCAATGTGAATGTTTCTTGGATGAATGCCCCTAAGTGGTCTTAAATAAATATTATTTAACCATGTCAGTGCCCAAAATGACAGATAGTTATAGTGTCTCCCAATGTAATAAAATTGAGAGATGCTGGCATATCTATCTTGTTAAAATAAAGGTCATAATTTTTTTTTTTTTTTTTTTACTTTCAGACAAAATCTGAGCTAAAGATGACTTGGAGTAAATAAGTTTAGAATCTAGCCCATTGCCTTCAGTTATTATGTTCCCATATTGAGGTTATATTATACATACTGTAGTTACTTATAGACTGTTTGGAGACTGCTAAAATGTAAAAAAATGAAATACTGTGCATAATTATTTTTTAAAGATTTAATTAACTTTTTCATTAACCATTTGACTCAATGATTGCCGGCATTCGTGTATGCACTCTCTATCCCAGGTTAAACATTATTATTCAGTCCCTGTCCACATTAGTTCAATTACTAATCTCTGGTCTGTTAACCCTGGGGCACTCATGTTGATCCAAGGCCTCTGACCTCAGCAATTCATCACTTCCAGAAGAGTCAAGGCTGTTTTTCTTTTCACTAAACGCTCTTCTGATGATAAAATTGCAACAGCTGAGAGTCCATGACACATTTTAAAAACATATCTGCTTCCTGTTGCTCTGCCTCAACAAGTGTGCTTTTGATTATTTGGGCTATTGATGAATGACATTTTCAAATGATTTTAGTACATTTTGATAACATTTAAGATACAGTGGGCAGGATTTTCAAAAAAAGGTGTTATTGTATCAAACTTGTGGTATAGTAACGAGGGCTTTAGTAGCAAGTGATTTTCAGACGTAATGTGTCCATTAAATCAATCCGTTAATGCTTTGAAATTGAGTCGAAGTCGTTAATGAACGAATTTCTCGTTAAAAAGCTTAATTGTCTCAGGTCACCTAAATCACTTCCTGTCTCAATGACTAGATAAGGGGAACTCATTAATCAAAATGCATGTTAACGAGATCAAGAGAAATAAATGGAAGCATAATTCACTGTTATGGAAACTACTAGCGCACAGGAAGACGGCTCTCCCACAAGCGAGCAGCAGCCAAATGGAAATTTTTTTTTATCTGAAAAATGAAAAAAAAATAAAATAAATTAAACCCCACTAGTCATTTACCCTCATTCAGGGGGATATTTTGCCACAGCTTACGGTATACAACTATTTTAATGTTCACTTTGCAATCTTTTGGTTAAAGAGAAAAAAAATACTGTAAGCCATCAATGTATATTGATTGGAATTTGTTTTCTTATGTTGACATTTACTTTTGTATGTATTTTAGTATGTACGATTGTAGGCTATCAGTAAATATGTTGAAGTGCCATTTGTGTTTGTAGTTGTTAGCTATATTATACATGTATACCATGTATGTAACACCTCATTATATATTTATCAAGCTTTTAAAATTACGATAGAACTCCCTATCCCAATACACAATTTGTTTATAATTAATTGTTCGGTGAATCTTCTAATCATGCATGTTCTCTGGTACTCTTTGCTTGCCTCCGCAATAAATAAACTCAACATGATTAGATGTTAGCCACCGAACACTTAAAGTATTATAAGAACATTTTATATGCATACAAACGTGTGGGGGAGTCTGACAACATTAAATATGTTTCGGCAAATTCCACGTCAATGATCTCGATCACATTCCTAGTGGATCTGTGTGCCCTTGTACACCTGTTCTTCGTTCTTGTGTGGATAAGACACAGGTGTTAAAAGCCAATAAGGACGCATTGCAAATCCGCAATCACCTAAGGAAACTTTATTGTGTTATCTAATATGCCGTTTTCCATACCAAGATTTCAGCTGTATAATTCAAATAGAATCTACAGTAGATGTCAGCTGTCATATAATGTACGTATGCAGAATTCAATTAGGCTGTACAGTTGCATTGATAATTTCTTGGTAGTAACATTACACTGGGTGCAAATAACGGTATCATTTTAGCAATGAAACAAGCGTTCCGTAAGGTTACAAATGATTAAAACAAGTGAATAAATCTCCTTCATAACCACAATAAAAGTATATAAAAGGCTAAAATATTGAATTATCTAGGTTGCCTGTAAAAAATTAACCCTGGTCCTATACACTCTCTCTCTGTATCGTTTCAAGGTGAGTTATATACTGTTTCGTTAATTAAAACCTTCCTTTTCCAAGTGCAAATTAACTCCTGATAAATTATGACAATTAACACAGATTTGCTTTTAATTTCCCACACCAAAATCAATGCTACATACCGATTTCTTGATTAACACTGGAGTTATCATATACAACCTTTTGAAAATCCTGCCCAGTAGTTAATCTTGAGCACACCACCCCATCTGTAAGTCTTACCAAAGTTGTCCTTTTCCACAGTATTTTAAATTACTTTGTACCTTGCACTACTATAACGGACAAACATAACCCTAATTGAAATGAAGGCTGGCATGCATTAATAATTGTTGAGTGTCCTTGTGGAAATGTAATGCCATTTTACTGTTCCAAAGATAAAATATTTCCTTCAAATGGTGACCATTTTTAACAGTTCATACAACAATAAGGTTTCTGCTACTCTATTTAACTATGTTGGGAGTTCAAGAATCATATCTGGCAGCCTTCACATTAACTTCACATGGACATCATCACACTCTGTGTTTATCCAACTATGCTGACTATCTGAGTTAAATGATTGGTTATTTTGGGAAAATAAAATGAGCAACGTTGCAGCAGGGAGCACGATCTGGATACACAGTGATCATCATAAGACAAATCCTGTTTCTTTTGGCAAATGCTCCCAAGTGAAAGTGGAGAAAGGTCCCTGGTTGTATTCCCTAGCTGAATTATGATTTATTTTTTAAATATCAAAACTATGAGATGTTGATGAAAAATATATTGCCCAATATGGAAAATATGAGATAAAGCACAGTGAAACATGAGCAGACTGCAATGTATGTGTTTGGAAATGTGTATGGCCCTTTCTGTATAATGTCCTTGATAGAAGGGCAGAATTATTCATTACTATGTAATGCATTTCTTGTAACACTGCAGGGTGTTCTGTAACCCTTCAGGCAATAACGACCTTGGGCCAGGGTATTTTACAAGAGAAATAATACTGCTGGGGTTAATATCCTGAGGTTTAGTATTTGGGCCATCAACTCTCATCAATATTCCCCAGGAAATCTCCTGGACTTTAAATGTTATGTTTGAATTGGTTGTCCTCTGATAGGGGTAGAGTATTGTACCTCTTGGTTGATTTAAGGACTCTGTAGACTCAGTCATTTAAATTGTATCTATTTGATATTGAAAAAGAGTTTTGCACTAACTCTACTCTCTATACTCGGTGACTGACTTCAGCTTTGAAAAATAAGATTGTAAACCACTCGGTGTCATTCATACTGACTGCTTTATCTGTCCCTGCACAGGTGTTCCATGAGGGATTATCCAGGGATCATCTGAAGATCATTTTAGAAAAGGATACAAAATTAATCAGACGTGCTGTAGTAGACTTGTTTGTGTCTGGCAAGCATCATCTTATCGTGGTAACCCTTTACTTTAACTGGACACGAAATTTGGTGCCCCAGTTATGTTATAACTTGTTGTTTTTTGCTTTATAATGAAAAAACAAGGATACAAATAACAATATACTAAAGGTAGGCAATAATTATTTCTTATTTTAAAATGCATATTATCAGATACACAGTGAATAATGACAAAAAAGGGTATAATTTTTGTATTGCAAGATCAGTGCATATATGTTCTGTTTTTCGACCACAAGGCTCTCAATTGTCATCTGTTTAAACACAGTGTGTTCCTTCAATAACATTACCTTATGCCAATGTATGGACTTGATGTGGTATTAACAACACAGCTCTAAGTGCTCAGAGACATTTTATATCTGAAGTTGTCTTTAAGGACAATCATTTCCAAATAGGCATGGCTATGATTAACAGAACATATTTTTCTTTATATAGTTCTCTATATTCTCAATTGTTGTACTAGTGTAGGGTATTGTGGTATTATTTATTTATAGTTATATCAAATATCCCAAGTCCTGTATTATTAATTAATAATTTATTTAATATCAATAAGTCTTGAACAATGGTAAATGTTAATAATCAAATTATGTTATTAAACATTAGAAAATGATACAGTATCATCAGCCAATCAACTTCCAGCTATAGCAGGCATTAATACACAGTAGATGCCCACTGGAACGTCACCGCATCACCTGTGAATCACATTTAAAATCAATCCACTCAGGTACTGGCTTTTTCTTCTTGACTTGATGTATTTTTAAGTGTAGGTCTCATCTATTGGACAGTAAATACTAAACAAAAGCACAACTGGTCCTAAATAATTTTATTATCCACCAAAACCAGCCAATCAATACTTTGCATCAACGAAAGCAACCAATCCTGTACCTGCAACTGCCAAGTCAGCCAATCACAGCCTGTCAGCTGGATTGGAGCTGAGACACAGCATTTTTCAACAACAAAGTGAGACATGGACAGTTCAATAATATTGCTCCATTCAGATATCTGGCACTGTTCAGATTAACTGTACGCAGCCCCGACAAGTAAAACATGTTATTTGTTTAATAAAGTATTTGTTTTCTCTAATTATGTGTGTGATCCTTTATGAACATTTTTGGGACTATTTTCCAAAAACTTTTCTCAGAGTTAGGGTACTAGATGAATCATTACAAGTTCAAGATAAATGTTATTGCAACATATTTCTCTCGACATGATATATGCAGTCAGCTAGTTTAACAGTTACGGAATAGGTGCGCAGTATTTACCTGAACCGGTAGCCATTCTCACAGGTCAAGATCTGTCCCAAATGAGTCCAAAGAATTGTATTGTGGTCCAGTTTATATATACATATTAATTAGGGTGATGCCCATAGATGACTAATTGGCTACAAATGCATTGACTATCTTCCACCCTGTTTCTAAACAGCTGATCACCCTATATTAATACATCATAAGGTTGACCCAGTTTCTCATCTTTCTAAAACATAGGATATTATTCACACTGTTGTGATTTACATTATCCATGGATTGCTGTTTGTATTCAACAGCAGTATTTCCTGTGTTAGCACTGCAGGGAGCGTGTTCTTGAGTTCAACTAAAGTTCACCCAGTTTAGACCTATTCTCCACTTGACTTTCTCCTCACATGACACAACTTGATTCTTAATATTAACCCTTCTTTAGTTCATTTCTAACTACACTAGTAATGTCACTACTTTGGGCTGCTGTAACACTGTGTAACTTCTTTCCTAAACAGAGACCTAAGTGTAGTCTGTGTGTGTCCTTATAAAATCATAGTAAAGTGTAATAAAGCACAGTATAAGCATGGTAAACCATAGGTAAGCATAGTAAAGCCCAGAGAGGTATGGTAAAGTATATTAAAAGACATGGTAAACTATGGAAAGTGCATGGTATATTATAACCATGGGAAAAGCATGACATAACTGCAACTTTAGTATGGTAAACATCTTTAACAGTGTGCTAGTGGTGGAGTTTACAAGCTATGTATGTTAAACAGTACTATACTCAACTTAGCAATGGATGATGCAACAGAAACTGAAAAACAAAATCTTATAGATGTCTTTTGTGTGATCAAAAACATTTATGTAATTGTATTACCAAGTTTAATTTTAGTACTACTGAATATTTTATTTAGGCAATTCACCACAAAAGCTTGGAAGCATCCCTTGAAGAGAGATTGAAGAGGTTATTTTTCATTTATACCACAGTATTAGTTCCTGACAAAATGTCGCATTGCCCTTGGCAGGAAACACATTTTTCTTTGAAATGTCAGTTGCAATAAAAAAACAAGTATTTTTTTATGTGAAAGTAAGTAATGCAAGGAAGTTCAGCTTTGCATTGAAATACTCGTAATGGTTTAGTTTTTATTTTATTTTGTAACCTAATAAATGATAAATCAAATTTCCTAATCTTTGACTGTAAACAGCAAGAGCTCTCACAACTTGCTCCAAGAAATAACAGCACAATGCTTTGTACTGTAGATGGCATATTCCCTACCCTTACAAAAACAACATTTTCAGAAAAAACTATTTATATACAGGTATGCCACAAAGTCTTCCACTGACTACATAGAATAGCAAACGGTTGGCTTATAATTGTTTTGGGTAAAGTCAAACACAGAGCAGAAGTGGCATTTGCAAACATGTTGCAATATATGTTGTATCTGTAAGGATACTAGCAAATAAAAGAAAAATCAACGCAAAATAAATTTGAGGGGCATGTAGTTTGTTGTCAACGTTGTATGGTGAAGCCAGCGACAAACAGGGATGAAACCTGATATTTATCTTCATATGCAGAGGAAATAATGCAGTAGACATAATGTCCATGACATCATTTCATAAAATGCTGCTTACCGACAGGTTCATCAACATTCAAAAAATAAAGTTTAACCATAATTTGGAAGACTTTATCAAGCACTACATTTAGCTTATATTGACTTGTATACTGATACTAGCTCATGCAAAGATGCCAAGGTCAGAGTATCCAAATGAGTATCCAAATGATTTGAAATATAATAGGAGTGAAGTATGGGAATGCATTGTCCTTTCTTTTAGGAGTGAGACTGCTTAAACGGATGCCAAAAAGGTACTGAAATTAGTGAGTCTCACTCCAAATCTGCATATGGAGAATTATTGTTAACAAAACAAGAAACCTACCTGGATTTGCCTAATTTAAATATAGCATGTTTTTGATGGTTTTGTTTCGTAGCATTAAATGTCTATATTTTGCCAGCATAACCAGTAACACTCTATTCTAACTAATATTTCTCTGTAAAATAACCTATTTTATAGTACAAAATAAAAATAAAAATTCTAAAGTTCATATACTGTAACTGACTGATTATTGACGCACCTCGGTTGATGTTTCTGAAACACGACTGTAGGTGAAATTGGTATGTATATTGGGTAAAATTTCACTTACAAGGGTGCTTGGGTTGTGTTTTTCTGCTTGCATAGGAGGGTGTTCTTGAACATTCTCTTGAGTGCATATCAGCTACTTGCATAGCAGTGTCCTTGAACATCCTGTTGGGTGCAGCCCATGTTATCAGATCAGAGCAAGGACTAAAGTGTTTTTGTAGTTTGTAGGGTTATTAGAGGATAAGTTTGTCTTTGCTATATGTGCGCCCCTATGGTAACCATTTGAGGAGCCTGGAGGAGGCTATGTGCTAGTGGCTATAAATATCAAATGAAGAGGCAACTCCTCTGTAGTTCTCTGTACTGCGGGGAGCTACCCAATCCGTTGAATGCAGTAGTATTGTACTGCTATGAAGATGTTTACTGAATAAAAATGACTGCTGAGACACAATTAACAAGAGACTGTTTTTCTACACAACACCACCTACAACGAGTGTCAAAAAACTGTTACAATGAAATTAATTCTTAGATTCAAAATTGATAATTTCCAGTGTATAATGGTGATTTTGTTTGCAGAACATTCAAATTTGTATTCAGTTTTCAATTGTGCTGTTGTTGTTCTGCTCCATTGACTCATTAGGCTGTCCTTTTGTTTTAAGAAGTTGCTCAGCAGGAAAGATATAAACAAAACTTGGCGGAATACCTAAATCTCCACACAGTGATGGAAACATTTATACTCCAGTGGGTGTTTAATGTTTGCTTTAATCCGTTGGCAAGTCTGCATGTTTAATGTTTGTTTTCAACTACTGGCGCTTCTCTACATGGGCAAGTCACTGGAGATTCCGAGTGTTCGAAGTAGGAGAGCCACATAATGAGTTTCCCAGCATGAGCCACTTCTATTCCCATACCTGTATTGATTACTGAACTAGAAAAAGTTTTTCAGATGGTCACAGATTTGCTGTTTACACTAGCCCCAGGATTAAAGTTGAATTATGGTGCTGTTTCGTATACTTATACAGTCAAACCCATTTAATATTACTTAAAAGGAACTAGAAATGTGACAATAAGAGTAGTTGACTTTATCATGAATACAAATTCCATTCAATATACAATACACATACACATTGCCATGTTCTGTATGCTACATTGTGCTATTGTACTTGACTCCTATTATATTCTGACTGGAACATTTCAATGTGTTGATTACAAGTGGTGGGTGACATTAACCAAAAAAAAAATATATATAAATAAAAAACAATAATGATGAAGACAACATATGCAATATTGCTAAATTACAATCACAGCCTGTCTGAAACATGTTTTTCACTGTATCAAAAAAGAGGAAATTATGAAATACGTGCACTGACAGTTTTACCTAATAATGAACTGAAAGCAGTGGTGTAGCTGGCGAGGGGGCAGAAAAGGCAGGGATTTTACGTGTCATATCTCTACAGATTTTCTGCCTTTTCTTCTGCAGACCTTGTAACGCATGCGTCTATCGCCCCCTTCACACTGGCACTCCCGACCTGGGTTCTGTCTACCCGGGTCACAAACCCACGTAGTGTGAAACCACGTACCTGGGTCTTACAGCAACCCACCTCAGGATGTGGGTCGACACACTTTGACCTGGGTTGAGTGAGACAAAATGCATAATGGCCATTCATAAGCCGATGAAATAACAAACAGCATGTACGCCTGCGTGAAGGTTTCACTTCCACAAGGAACATTTCTATTTATTCTGTTCAACAAAATTTCTGTTGATTGAGACACACCATGAGCCAGATTACAGCAGGGCTGTAGAAACATTTGCTCTAATCAACATTTGGGCCGACAGTTTAGTACAGAGAAGCTTGGATGGAAGTGTCTGTAACAAGCTGCTTCCGGGGCATTGATACGTGCATTGTGTACTTGCGTCTGTCACCCAGGTCAACCCTGCTTTATCAAAAGCAGTGTGAAACCGTGTAGCCGACCCACATGACAATGGGTCCTGACCCGGGTAGGTTCCGACCCGGGTAGAGCATGCCAGTGTGAAAGGGTTTGTGTGTGTGTGTGTGTGTGTGTGTGTGTGTGTGTGTGTGTGTGCACCATGGGCATTAAGTCTACATTGGCAATAAAGTACTGTATTTCAGAGATAAAACTCGGCAGGGAGCCACGGATAACTGAAGTTGCAAATGAATGGGTTGCAGATAAATTTGTGCCGCCACCTCCTCTTCCCTGTTGTACTTGCCCCATGATAGCACTGATAAGAAGGGCAGCCTTTGTATCTTCCATGCATCCTTTGCTGCCCACTTTCTCCCAGTTTTCACTACAGATGCTATCTCCCTCACATGCTCGTCACATGGTTCCATCTGTGTCATTTCCAGCCGAACCTTACCATACTGCAGTTTCACTTTACCGTAGTGTGCTACCCTGCTAAGGCATTGTGGAACACTGTTTCCTGTGCTTGGAGTTTACTTTTTTTGTGTTTGTGGATGGTATATTTTTAATAAATTGTGATTATCAAAAGATCTGTATAATTTGAACAGCCCTTGTAGAGACACATACAGAGAAACAATATTTAAGGCTTCATTCACTAAAAGCATTCGCTTGAATAAAATGGAACGGTTTATTCAACTGTTTCTCACATTAGGTAATTCATCCAATTAAACAATCCAGTGTTCTTGGATTTTCTGCGTGCCTCTTATTGCGGATTGTAATTAGGTTTAACATAAGCAACATTAATGCTTAATCCTTAAATAAAGCATTAATTAAATAAAATTATGCAACGCTGAGTAGAAGCATTGGTGATTTAAGCCATTAATCTAAACATTTTAGCAACAGAATAGAAGCAAACATAAAAAGAGGGAAGGGTAAAAAAAGCATGAAAATGTAAATTAAAGCTATTATTAAAATATGTAAATGCTTTAACAAAACAAAACCAAAAAAAAACACCTTAACCTTAGGTCGAGTCCCAGAGGTTTTAAAATCCATTTTTATACCCTGTGTTAGTTGCAGTACCATTTTCACTAGTCCAGTTATCATTGTGCAGTCCAAGCACTATTTCACTTTGTTTGAAGATAACTCTGATAACGTTATAGAGAAGACATCCCCCTTCTCCATGGTCTAAATTTAATGGAATCCCCTGTGTTTTCTTTTTTGTCATCTTCACCTTGTTTTGCTACAATACAACTGACTCACTTTGTGTTTTAAACCAAAAACAATAAAATACAGTATAACAGATAAATCCCCTAGACTCTGCTTACCACTCCCTATACTGTAAATACTGCATGTTCAGTCAGGGAACTCATGCGATAGACACAATATTTATTACAGATTAGACACTATAACACATGTATGCATATTATATGTTCTTGGATAACACATTTAATGTATAATACATATTTAGCCTTGCCTCAGAGAACCCCTGCTCATAAATTATTCTGCTGATAAGTGGAGAGGCTGACCGTAGAAAAGCCATGGGCAGGGGGCAGGATAGCTGCCCTCCCCCTTAGACGAAGCCAAAAAACAGGTGGAGGCTGGGAGGAGGAGGCGAACTAACTTGCAGCAGGGAGGTAATGGATCAGGTAAGATTTGAATCCCTTCCCTGACGATCATTGGACAAGTAATTACGTTGTTAGCGATCCACAATTAATAAGTTTGATTGGATTGACTGATTAAAAGTGAGTTCCCTGCCTGAACCACCACTTTGCTTCATTTCTTCAGTTTTAATTTGGTAAAACAATAAATACAATAAAATTAAAATCAGTATGAATGCTAAATCAAATACACTTTTTCTATTGATAGGCTGTGCAATCAGGATTGGCAGAAAAGACAAAAGAAAACTAAACTAAAAACTAAAAAGGTTTTAAATACTTTTTTTTTAAGCCAAACAATGTAAATGACTTTACCATTTAAAATGTAACACTCAATCCATGTTTTATGCAGCCTAATTAGTTTCAGGTTTATTATTAAAATATGTAGACAAAGATGTATCAGGCAGCCTGACCTTATCGACAAATTACTAAAGATTGTTCAAGCAGGGACCATCCTGCAGAATCAATTATCAGCTACTGACAGCCTAATACGAGAGTGTCCAATCTTTAAAATCAATTGATTACTTTCACATTTAAATGCTGCACTGGTTTATGTATTTATTATGCAATGTTTCTATACTGAAAATAAATGAGGAAAAACGTGCAGTAGGCTTGTGAACAGGATGTGAGTGATGTAAATACAAGTAAAGGTCCAGACCAGAGTTCTCTCCCAAAAAGTCTGTGTTTATTTAGAAAAACACAAATAATAATAATTAACCACCCCTCTACCAGCGATGGTATCGGGGGGAACACGGCAGGTTTACAGTCCTGATTAACAATAATAATAACACTCCTGTGACCACAATCCTCTGTGCACGAAACTGTGCTCTTCCTCCGGGGTCGTGGTGAGTGCTGGTGCTGTGCTGTGTTGTGCTGTGAGGGACGTGCTCCGGGTCTTAGTGCTGGCTCCGTGGCTGCAGCTCCCGACTCTCACTCCTCCTCTAATAAAGACAAACACAAAAAATAACAAACACACAGGCTCCGGCTGGATATCGTCATCAGTGCAAGGGGCCGTATTAACGTAGCTGCTTCCCCTTTGTACCCAGAACCTCCTCCTTGCAAGCAACCCGTTGCCATGGTTTCTCCAATAGGGGTCCGCCCCGCAGCTGCTTGCAATGGAATCCTTCCAGGTATGTGCAACTACGTGCTTCCCCTAATATGGTCACCTTCTGGTTTCCTCCTACCGTCAAGGCAGTCCATCTAGGAGGAAGCATACGATCAACCTTACACAGCGCCTTTTTTGGTCGGGAGGGAGATTTACAGTTCGAATTCTTTCTCTCTCTGTCACAAGGCTACAAGCCAAAAAGGTACACAAATAAAGGGTTGTCTTTATTCAGCTCTAGTCCTGTTATGTTTGTTAGTTGTCTTTATAAGGTTGACCGAGGTAGCTCAGGAAAAGATTTATAAATTATAAAGTATGTTCTGTGAAAGACACCATGATGGGGCGAGAAGCACTAGAGCACTCTTCTGTGCTAAAGATGAGATTGATTGTCATCGGCTTAAAAGCTTAGGAAATACCAACAGATCATGTTTTGATTATCCATTACACCATCTTAAAAGTATAAGATGCTGTAAACAGAGGTGCATGTATAGCACTTACTGTCAGCTCATCATGCCTTGGATTTTTCTCTCAAATTGATGTATCACTGGTTGCTAGGGAAATGTTCACACAAACATACTCGGGCCCTGTGAAAACAGCCTTTGCAAACTTTTGCAGCAACACTGAGTGGCTGTGAACAAGTGGATGTATGCTGTAGTAAGGTGCAAAAAAATGATTAAATGTACAGAAAAAATAATATTTCATATTTTGGTGTTAGTTATCATTTCTTTTTTATTTTATTAATGTATTAGTCAGTTAAAATGCTTAAGTCAGTATTATTACAAAAAACAAAACAGGATTTACTACTTCTACAACTAAATTAGAAAAATAGGTGTAGAAAAGTGCAAAGAATACACCAGAATCCTAATTATTATTATTTATTTCTTAGCAGACACCCTTATCCAGGGCGACTTACAATTGTTACAAGAAATCACATTATTTTTACATACAATGACATTGTTTTTTATACAATTACCCATTTATACAGTTGGGTTTTTACTGGAGAAATCTAGGTAAAGTACCTTGCTCAAGGTTACAGCAGCAGTGTCCCCCACCTGGGATTGAACCCACGACACTCCGGTCAAGAGTCCAGAGCCCTAACCACTACTCCACACTGCTGTCCTTAAGATAAAGATTCTCAATAGTTTATCTGTTTTTTTTGTTTTTACCTGATAGATCCACATCATCTTTCTCTCTAATTAATGACAGTTTAACCCAGTTTCGCTTGATGATGTTTCTCCAAAAAAAAAAAAAAAAAAAGTAACCTGACAGATCCAAAACAGCAGAGATGGGTAGTGTAAATGTAGCTCTGAGTCTGGGTAAAAGGGGGACATCCAGAAAACTGGACTGACTTGTGTTATCAGTCAGCAATATTTATTCATGCACTGTATTAGGCAGCGCTCATCAATATTTGAAAAATAAATAAATAAACAAATAAATAAATAATGTTCCGTGTTGCTTTGCCCAGAAACTGATTGTGTTACAAATATTTATTTATTTATTTATTTATTTATTTATTTATTTATTTATTTTAATTTTTAAAATGTAAGATTCTGTGCAAAATCAATACAGGGCTTAGAGCGCTGTTAACAATTGCATTATAGGCTTACATCACATTTCTGAAATGAACTTTTTGGCCAGTGCTAACCTTTACTCTGCTAGTTTTCTTAATAGCCATACTGTGCCTAGCAATGTTCAAACAGATTGTATACCTCAATGGCCTGTTTGTCTTCAGTTGAAATGCCAGTGGGAGGTTATTTATATGACAACATATCAATAAGTCATTAAAGCAGAAACAGACGGTTTCTTCTGAGTATCATTACCCCAATGTCTGCTTTGCTAGGTTTCACCCTTTGGCTCACAGCTTGTTATTCTCTTGTCTTATTTACCTTCACTTTTTAATTTGGAGCACCAGGTGAACGGCTTTGGAAACAGTCTCAGAGTATTCTAAGAAGTTCAGCAGCACCATAAACCAGCCTTGGTTCAGGGCACAGGTGACTTTGTGGTACATTGTAATTGTGAATGTAACCCCCTTGCCAAGCCAGGTTTTGGAGACTAACCTGTGTTCCTCTAAGAGACTATAGGAGTTTCTACTTATTTCTACTGGCCATGGAAACTGGGAGATGACAGCTGCAATATTGATTAAACTGAGCCCAATAAACAGTTTTACGAAAAACTACAAAAACAAAGGTGCAGCGTTGTTGGGGGGACACAAGAAGGCGTGGGACACAGACAAGCAGAGGGAGTGCATGGTGGAAGAGAGGAGGGAACAGCCTGCTGTCTGGGATGCGTGGTCCGGAGATCTGGGATAATTAAAAAAGCTAAAAAATATATTTTTCTGAATAAAACCTAATTTCATTTGGGATAAATCAATCAATGAAATAATAATTTGGGGCTGATAATTTATTTTGGGGATCCCTGCTTTATGTTTGAGATCTCTAGGAAAAGTGGTACTATTATTAATAATAGTTTAAGAGTGTATTTTATTATTTTTCATATCATTTTATTTTTTTATTTAGTCAGCATTCACACCTATTATAGTGTTATGATGAGCAGAGTCAAAATACATTCCATTGCAATTGCATACAGTCCTTAAACACCACTATCTTTAATATATAATATTAACCAACAGCCAAAAGAACCCAGGTTCCATATCTCTCCTTTGGTACTGGAGAAGTGGGGTCACATAAGGAAAAGTATCATGGGCATATGTGACAGACTGGCTTTGGTGGATGACGTAAAACCCAGAACAGAAACATAGTGACAAGGCAACTACGGGGCGAAACTGAGATGCTACGGTGCTCAGCATTTTATTAAATAAAAATAAACAATCAAACAGTTTAAACAAAACAAATGACTGCACAAAACAAAAAGGCGCGTTGGCCAAACAAACTATAACAAGTATCATGCTGGTGTAGACCCAGCATGCTTAGTAGTTGTTATTTCTCTCTATATTATTACCTCCTCTCCACACCCGTTCTCTACTCATGAACATACTTCCTCGAACAAGCAAAGCTGCAGGCTTTTATATCCGTGACCAAGGGATTAACCAGCTATAATTATCTGATTATCCCTTGGTCATATTTTGCACGGGTTTAATAAGGATGTGTGACTGTCAGCTAGTTAAATAAACAGTAGCTGATTAGTCAAGCATCCTCATGAGGTTTTTACAAACAATAACAAAACAAATAACATGGCTGACGGTTCTCGACCCCCCAGCAGCGGTGGTTCTGGACCCCCAGGCAGAGAAAGCTCCGGGCCCTCCTGTAATATAAAAGGGATAGACAGTGGCAGCTCTGTCCCCTCCAACAGCGACAGCTCCGAACCCTCCGACAGCGACATCTCCGGACCCTCGGGAGGAGAACTCGGGAGGGGAGCATTGCGTTGCAGGCATGGCAGCCTTAGCATTGCAGGCGTGGCAGCCCTAGGCATTGCAGGCTCGGCAGCCCTTGGAGTTATTATTATTATTATTTGTTTTCTTTAACCACTGGACCACACAGCCTCCTTGCATGTTTGGCAGCCCTAGGCAGTGCAGGACAGGCAACCCCAGGTGGTGCAGAACAGACAACCCCAAGTGGAGCGGGACAGGCAACCCCAGGTGGTGCGGGACAGGCAACCCCAGGCGGTGCAGGACAGGGCAGGAGCAGTCCCTCCGAAGGTGACGGCAGCAACAGACTCTCATAAGGCGACGGCAGGGGGGGAGCCCCCGGCCAAGAAGGTGGCAGCGGGAGCTCCACTTCTCCCCCTGGTGATGGAGGCGGGAGCAGCATGCAGTCACCCTCTAGTGATAGAAGCGAGAGAGGCAAGCAGTCCTCCCATGGTGGCGGAGGTGGGAGCTGCAGGCAGTCTCCCTCTAGTGGTGGAAGCGGGAGGAGCGGGCAGCATCCTGGCGGTGAAGGCAGGAGCAGCAGGTAGTCTCCCTCCATCATTGGGGACTGATGCGGCTCTCCTAAGCTCACGGGGAACTGATGCCGCTCTCCTTCGCTTTGTTTCCCTTTTTGTGGATCGGTATTATGTTTGCAATTCTCCAGTCTGTCGGTACAACCCCTGTGTCAAGAGACTGTTGGATGATCTTGGTTAGCGGTTTGTAAATAACTTCTTTCATTTCTTTGAGTACTATTGGGAGGATCTCATCCGGCCCAGGGGATTTGTTTATTTTAAGAGCTCCTAGTCCGTTTAACACTTCTGCCTTGGTTATGCTAAAGTTATTTAAAACAGGATAGGAACAGGTTGACATGTGGGGCATGTTGTCCGTATCCTCCTTTGTAAAAACTTGTGAAAAGTAATCATTTCATATATTTGCTATTTTTTTCTCTTCATCTATGATTTTGCCATTTAACCTCCTCTTTGAATGTTCTCTTGCTGTTATAATATTGGAAAAAATTTTTGGAAATGGTTATAGCTCCCTTAGCAATGTACATTTCTGTCTCTCTCTTGGCCTTTCTAACTTCCTTTTTGACTTGCATTTGCAGTTCATAAAACAACAAAAATATTTTGATTGAGTCCTTTTTGGCTTGTACCAAACATGAATTACTATGTTTATGCAAACTCCAAATCGAGTATGACACAGGCCCGGTTTTTGGGATGGAACCGCATAACAGTCTCGCGTTTTGATTGGTCCATGTCTGTCACATGAATATGTCGTCACACGAGTGGAAAAGCTTGCAGGCATTTTTAACATTGTAATCAGAGAGAGAGAGAGAGAGTGATCTGCTTTCCACAACCTTACCATTAAAATATAATGTGGTATTACGCTGTACTGATATAACAAACTATGGGTAATTACTTTATATGAATTATCATGTTATGCACGAATTGAAGAATTGGCTTACTGTAATGGCGTACTTTTTAGCATATATCTATAATCGTTTACGCGATATATTTTAATATCAAATATATGTCTTCCACACTATTACAGTTTTGTTAGAGGATGTATTAGTTTAGATCTAATATAATCACAGTTGTACATATAGACTGCCCCTGTTTTCATTCACGTCCCAAATTCTGGGCCGCTTTGCTTTTCAGATAATGTCCCAAATTCTGGGCTGATTTGGTTTTCAGATAACGTCCCAAATTCTGGGCCGCTTTGCATTTTCGAATTCAGCCCAGTTTTGGGGACTCAGCTGACAGCGAGTTTCTAAGTCATCCATGCACAGTTTACCATAAACTGGATCATGAATTCATTTGAGAGTAACCCTTAGTACATGAATCAAAGTTAATGTATTTTTTACTCTCCCCAGAAATCTTTTTTTTTTTTTTTTTTATGAAAAAACAGAAATAAAATGTAAATGTTAAAAAAAAGTATTTCTTATTACGTGAAGAAACTACATTGCACTGAAAAAGATACATGAAAATTAATTAAAGCAGTCGTTTTCCTTTATTAAAGGCTAATATTAAAACACATTTTTGGGAAGGAACATGGTATTCTGAAAAAAGGACATCTCATTTTCTTATGTAACGTCCATCAATATATTGTAGTGTTTCAGGTTCTTTTTGGACAGAAATGAGACTGCAACTGTGAGTAGATGAAGGCCCTTTATTTTGACAATAATTAAATAATCACAAAATAAAATCATAAAGTGAGGGAAAGGAGACTAGGAGTCAAAAGTGAAAATAAATGATTGTAGTAATTTTTCTTTACCCTACCCTTCCCAGTCTTTTTCCCCCCTCTTTGCGCAAAACCTGCACTCCAATTCCCCTCCACACACGTGTACCACCATGCAACCCTGGCACGCACACACCACCATGCAACCCCTGCACGCATACACCCACCATGCAACCCCTGCACGCACACACCACCATAAGACCCCTGCACACACACACCACCGTGCAACCCCTACATGTATACACCCACCATGTGACCCCTGTACGCACACACCACCATGCAACCCCTGCACGCACACCACCATGCAACCCCTGCACGCACACACCACCATGCAACCCCTGCATGCACACACCACCATGCAACCCCTGCACGCACAGACCACCATGCAACCCCTGCACACACACACCACTATGCAACCCCTGCATGCACACACCACCATGCAACCCCTACATGCACACACTACCATGCAATCCTGCACGCAGACACCACCATGCAACCCCTGCACGCACACACCACCATGCAACCCCTGCACGCACACACCCACCGTAGCAATTCTTTGCAAAATATATTTTCGGTATTCAGCCGCATTCATGTCTATGGCAGTGTTAAAAACACATTTTCAGTCATATCTCTCGAACCAGAGCACCTACAACCACCGTTCAAGGGTTCTAGACCAGCCTGAATGTAACATGCCCAGTTTCGTAGCAATTCTTTGCAAAAAATATTTTCAGGGCGTTCAGGGTGTTCAGCCTCACTCATGTCTATGGCAGGGTTGAAAAACACATTTCAGGCATATCTCTCGAACCCGAGCATGTAGAACCACCATTCAAAGTGATATAGACTCAGGGGAACACCCCAAACCACCCCCTAAAACGGTGTGGTGGTTCACCCAAAAACTCGTCATGATGAAAAAATTCACTTTGCCAAGCCTTCCTGGCATCTGAACCATGAAAATGGTGACTCCTTGTGCGGGGCCCCATGGGGCCCCGCCGCAAAAAAAAATATCAAGTTCCTAACCCCCACAGAACCCGAGATACGCCCTGTCAAAAATGTCCAAAAACTACCCTTTTCGGTGTCATATTTCCATAACCCCGGGGCCTAGAAACCGGGTTGAACATCCTAAGATCATGTCTGGGGGCCCTCTTTCACAGGGAGCCACCCGTTTTCAAATGCTACATTTTCAACAAATTTACACATTTTCAGCATGATGGCATGTCAAGGTTGCATTTCCAATAGCTTTTGAGCTCCAGGTTGGCAAAAAAAAAAGTCTAAACTGGTGTCCTTTCTAGCTGGGGACACGTCGCTTGGAGGGATCGACAGGGGCCCCGAGGTGGACCTCCGTACTGATTTTCAAGTCTCGGGGACCCCCGGAACCCGAGATATAGCACTCTGAAAAATGTCTATGGGAAATCCCATTATAAAACCCCTTTGGGGCAACGCCCACCATCTGGCGGTGGGGTGGCGTATGCAGTGCAAATTTGAGGAACGCAACCACTTAGCAACTTGCAAATTGGTACTGCAATTTAAAGGCCTGTAGTGTCAGACTGGTAGTCCCTAACTGATTCAAGTGTTTTTGGAATGATTCTTGCAAAGATTGATTTATAAGAAAAAAGAGAGATTGACAAACAGCATTTTGCTTTATATGCAGAAACGGGCAACTACAAGAGGGTGTCAAACAAGCTGTGAATGTCCTAGGAGGATACAGAGTACCTCTGGGTATGAATCCAGATGCTCGCAGTACCTGTTCTTAGATGTCCGAAACCACTGTATCGCTGTATAACTGTATACCCTATAAATATCACTTTTTATTGTGTATTTGAGGAACACAACCAATTACAAACTTCATTTGAATTGCTGTGCTATCAGAATATCAGTGTATAACTTTGCTGGGTATTGCAGTGTATGCTGGGTATCAAAAGGCCTTCACTTTTACAAAAGGCTGTCAAAATTTAAAAAAGGCCGTCAAAGTTACAAAAATATAGGTGTGCTCCTAACCTAATACTTGTCTTTTTAATTCTGTGCATCCAAATACTTGTAGTTAAAAGTTTTTAAGAATTAAGCCTACTGTTTGTTGTTCTGTCCTAAACCAGCAGTTTGTCACCCAAATTTATTAAATAAACAGGGGGGGGGTTCATCAGATTATTCTCCATTTTATTGTAACTGAGGTACCGTTCAGTTGAGCGAAAATTGTAAAGGGGTACTCGAGCTGAAACCTCCAGATAGAAGGGGTACAGTTTCAAAAAAAGGTTGAAAACCCCTGACCTACAGTATAAACTATCAGGAATAGATAAGGGAAATGTTGACTAATACAATACAATAGGATTTATTTGAAGTTGTTGAAGGGCACTGGTCTCTTAAACCCAGAAGTTCTGATAAACTCCTACGCCTCACTATATATTGATGGACATTACATAAGCAAATGAGATTTTTTTTTTGGTATACCATGCTCCTAAATGTTTTCTGGAAGAGTAAAAAAGTACATTAACTTTGATTCATGTACTAAGGGTTACTCTTAAATGAATTAACGGTCCAGTTTATAGTAAACTGTGCATGCATGACTTAGAAACTCGGCTGTCAGCTAAGCAGAATATCTCAAAAACTGGCCTGAATTCGAAAATGCAGAATTTGGGACGTTATCTAAAAACCAGAGCAGCCCAGAAATTGGGATGTTATCAGAGCGGCCCAGAATTTGGGACGTTATCTAAAAACCAAAGCGGCCCAGAATTTGGGACATTATCTAAAAACCAAAGCGGCCCAGAATTTGGGACGTTATCTAAAAACCAAAGCGGGCCAGAATTTGGGACGTGAATGAAAACATGGGCAGTCTATATGTACAACTGTGATTACATTAGATCTAAACTAATACATCCTCTAACAAAACTGTAATAGTGTGGAAGACATATATTTGATATTAAAATATATCGCGTAAACGATTATAGATATATGCTAAAAAGTACGCCATTACAGAAAGCCAATTCTTACATTCGTGCATAACATGATAATTCATATAAAGTAATTACCCATAGTTTGTTATATCAGTACAGCGTAATACCACATTATATTTTAATGGTAAGGTTGTGGAAAGCAGATCTCTCTCTCTCTCTGATTACAATGTTAAAAATGCCTGCAAGCTTTTCCACTCGTGTGACGACATATTCATGTGACAGACATGGACCAATCAAAACGCGAGACTGTTATGCGGTTCCATCCCAAAAACCAGGCCTGTGTCATACCTCTCCAAATCATAAACTATCAGGCTTCACTTGGCGGTGAACACTTTCTTTTGATATAACAACAGGGAAGAAAGTAACTGTAATTCATTAACCCTTGCCCAGCGCTTCTTTAACCTGTGCTGTCAGAGGCCGGGATCACTCACTGTATGCCACACTCTGATTGGTGGAAGAATTATTGTCGATCCAATCAAAAACGCCAATAAAACCAAAATAAATTCCCCACCAAAATTTTCCCTTATATGGTATTAAGTCAGGAATAGTAACATGAACGTCAACAAAAACAGTTTGTGAATCGGGCTGTAAATGTTAATTAAGTGAAAGAAACATTGTTGTTAGCTGTCACTCCATTCAAATGAAATTCAATGTAAAATATACTTTTTTTTAATTAAATTATTTCAGGAACATGATTGCTGGAAAGATAATGTACCTGTCATCTACACATAAAATTATGCAAATATAAAGTACTGTT
Organism: Huso huso; assembly: GCA_036884735.1. Classification (NCBI taxonomy): domain Eukaryota; kingdom Metazoa; phylum Chordata; class Actinopteri; order Acipenseriformes; family Acipenseridae; genus Huso; species Huso huso. The sequence continues at coordinate 76,645,687 of CM072663.1, read as the reverse complement.
AAAATTCAGCAATACTTTCCACTTAGAGACAGCTATGTGTTAAAACCACTTCTGTATTTTCTGAATTAATTGAATTACAAAAAATGAAAAACTGAAGAAGATATCTATTGAATTATGATTATCACAAGTACTAAGTAGTACAAAGTACAGAATGCATTTTTTTTTTTTGTTACAGTAAATCCATTCTTATTAATTAATTCTAGTCATAACCTGGATTTCAAGGTAAAAGTAATCTCAATATGGAAATATGTCTGCTCTTCTCTCAGTGGGGCAATACGTATACCGGTACATATAAAATGCATGCTTCAAGAAAATCCAATAGTTAGACCTCTTAGTCCTGCCTCTTAATTTAAATCTAAGGCTGAGCCAAACATTTACTCATAGGCAAAATAACCATGTACATAGGGCCCCGAAAGGGAAGTCATTGATTTTTTTTCTCTCTCTTCCCCTTGTGTGCTTGTTTCTTTTTAATAATAAAGTAAGCTAGTTATGAATGTTTTGGGGAATAAAATAACCAAAAATATTAATGACGTGATAGTGGTATAAGTAGTAGTATATTTTTGCCAAGGTCCCAATCACGATTTAATCTGCTCCTGGAGCTGAGAATTTCAATTTCCAAGATATAGACTTTGTACAACAGTGAGAGATCTATAAATATTTTAGGGAACTATACTGTATTCAATAGTGACTGAAGAAATCTTTATGCATGACAGCTTCTGTAGCCTGTGTTTATTTTACATTGTGTTACATATTTCAAAATCGTTATTTTTTTCTAAGTAAACTTAAACCAATAAAAGCATTCAGGAATGACACATGGGTATTTTTATTTGAACCCCTGGTAATAGTTTAAACTGGTGGATATGCTGTGCAGGGTTGACATGGGGGAAACGCAACATTGCTCCTGCCTGTATTGTCTAGAAGAGACATTCTTGTACCAAGTGCCAGGAATTTAAGATTCTGAATAAAATATAGTTATGTGCACTATCACCAGTCTAGAGACAGAGGAAGAATATCTGCTTTTCCTGCCTCCCCTGCAAGAGGGAGACTGCTTGTTGCACCAGCTTCTACTGCCAGAGGAAGACTGCCCGCTGCTTCCGCCTCCACTACTAGTGAAAGATTACCCGCTGCTTCTGCCTCCACCACCAGAGGAGCTGGAGCGACCTCCCGAGGGTCTGCACCTGCCCTGCCCTGCATTGCCTGGGGCTGCAAAGCCTGCACCTCCTAGGGCTGCAGCCTGCATCGCCCAGGGATGCCAGCTCACTCCTGCCTGGGGAGGCCTCCATGTTCCCTGCCCTGAGAAGCCTACACATCCCTGCCTGGGAATGCCTGCACCTCCCCGACCGGGGATGCCTGCATGTCTGCGCCCGGGAATGCCTGCATGTCACCGCCCAGGGAAGACTGCTTGTCATCGCACAGGGAGGTCAGGAGACCACCTCCACCAGCAGCAGTTTTGCTGCAGGAAATTCTGTTGCCAGAGCCCCAGAAGAGGGAACTGCGGGCTACAGAGAAGGGGGGAGAGGTGAGAAGACCACCTCCACCCGTAGCAGTTTCACTGCCGGAGTACACCGCGTTGCTGCTACTGCTGGAATGTCCCGCGCTGAGGGCAGCATTACCGCTGCCAGCACCACCGTAACTGCTGGAGTACGCCGCACCGCTGCCACTGTCGGAGTGTCCCGCGCTGAGGGCCGCATTACCGCTGCCCACGCCACCGCCACTTTCAGAGTGCATTGCATCAGTGCAAGTTCTGCCTTGGCTGGAGGAGCCAGCCTTGCTGCTGTCATTATTTCCACTGACAGAATTGCCTTTGCCAAAGAAGCCAGCATTGCTGCTGCCAGGATTGCCTTGGCTGGAGGAGCCAGCATTGCCGCTAGCAGCATTTCCGCTGACAACATTGCCTTGGCCGGAGGAGCCAGTCTATTCACTGTCAGCATGGCTGCTGCCAGTGTTGGCATTAAAGGAGGGCCTCCCACCGTGGACCCACTGCTGCCCCTGTTCCTGGGCCGGGATGACCGGGACTTTTGGGAGGTGGCCGTTGGGGCCAGGTGTGCTGTGCACACGGAAGAAAAGCCCTGTGTTTAATTAGGAGGCAGTGCAAAGCCCTGCTGATTCAATGTGTTGTGTTTATTTAGCACGGGTGAATGCATTGTTATGATTTAAAAGTTTTTTTGTGTTTATTTAAAACAAGTGTGTTTATTATTGTTTGGTTTGGATGTGGTCTGGCAGGAGCGATTGGAAGCAGCTCATCTCTGCCAGACATCTAGTGAAAATGTGTGGTTGTCAGTGAATTCATTATTAACATAGTTGCTGTCAAACACGCTGATATAAAAACCCTGTGCAGAATGTTACCATTTCCAGGTTAATTAATTAGTTTATTGCTAATCTGGAGATGGTCACCGGTAAAAAATCCAGCAGCTTTTGCTGGTCGGGGTGGTGATGTTTTGAAGGAGGAACGTGAGCGAGAAAGTGAACGGAAAGAAAATCAAAAACAAAAGTAAAAAGGAAAGTAAGCAATTGCTACTTGTGCTGGGCAGACCAGCACAGTATTTGTTTAAGATATTTGTGTTTGTGACCTGTTTTTGTTTAAACCTTTTATTTCGCTCTGCAAGCAGTGTTTTTGTTTAAATATTTATTTTATTGTTTTTGAATAAAAAACGCACCGCAGCGCTTCCACCCGCAAATACCTGTGTCTCTGTCAGCTTTCTGGTCTGGGGACGTCACCACTCGAGCCGTCCTGTCACAGTGTATTGTTTACAGTTTATAATTTATTTTATTTTATGAAGCTCTGTGGCAAAGTGGTTAGGAGGGCACAGGTGTAGGAGTGATGTGGTGCACAATGAAAAGACAGGCAGTGATAATCCAATAAGCAAGTGATTTAATTTTGTAATCCAGGTCTGGTGACCAAACAATAGATCCCAGGCAATAAACAGCAATGTGCATTGCAGTGTTGTAAATAAAGGGTTTGCAGTCCCAAATAATAAACACAAAGTACACACACAATATACTGTACAAACACGGTCACCAGTCCTGGGTGAGTGTTGTAGTGCTCTTGGTGTAAATACAGTTTATTGTGATACAAGTGCAGTGATGTCCGGGTTAGTGCTGGCCTCTGGCGACAGCTCCGGAACGTGTTAGCCGTCTACTAATAATAACAAATAGCAACAATTAGTGACAAACAAACAAAACACTCACGGTTCGATAAACACAATACGGGTCCTTCCGGGTCCTTCCTTAACCATAAACGAAGGAACCGATCACGTTGCTCCATCCCCTATTTGTATCATCACGCATGACCTCTTGGTAAACAATTGCAGCCGCTCCTCCAATCCGCGGCTGCCACATCGCGGGTCGATGAGTTAGTGCACCGAAGCTCCACCCCCTTTCTAGATGACCGACATTCTTTTAACCCTGGGAATTAATTGTCAGGCTAACCAGTCCAGGGTACTCTGTTCCCGTTACTTAGCGCCCTGACAGGTCGGGAGGGAGATTTACCACCAAGAATCATTGTATTTCTGTCACAGGCTCATACTGTATTTTAAATATGGTAGATCAGGTCACACGATTCACAGACAAAATACAGTAATATCATTAATCTAAGATGTATTTGACAGACAAATTGCAGAGTTCTGGTCAGACACATACAGTATTTGTCACATTATTCTTCATAAGTTATACAGTATTCTAATAGTAAAAAAATAGTCTCATATTTGTGGTAACCCAGAAGTCATTTACAATCAGTAGTGACTCTAGGTTTAATAAAGCACAAATAGAAGTGAAGTCAGTTATTTAAATATACATTAGGTTTGTCTGTTTTTTCAAACAATACTAGCAGGTGGTAATTAGACTGATGTGTTGTTCATCAGTCCAGAACAGTACAAATTCCACACATTTGGCTGCATACAAAATGCAATTTCCTTCCAGCATTTTGGTGTTTTATTGCTTAAATGGCTAAAACTGAATATTAAGAGTCCCTATATGTAATTCTAGAAGTTGAAATGATTATATTGTTTAAACTCAGTGATTAATTTGTGAACAAAAGGGTACCGGTGTGGTGTTATTTTGAGGCATGCATTAAAACGTGGTACACCGTGTACTGCGCTTGCCCGGGCATGCACAAATGATTTTAGCTCAGAAAACAAGGAAACGCCCATCTGAACGGGCTACGATGTACTGAGTTTGGCCCTTAAAGTTCTTTTTAATATCTTTTTTTTCACAATTCAGCAAATTTATGTGACTTTAACTGATGAGCAACACACCGGGTTATCTGAAATTGTTAACATAATCATTTTAAATTATTATCATATGTGTTTTAAGTGCAATAGGCTTCGAAGGTATGGGGCTTTACTAAGATCACAACCATAACAGTATTTTTGTTTTTGTCGATCGCCTACAGCCCTGTGTTAGCTAGTTAATAAATGCTTTTCATGCCATTTTTCTTGACTGTTCTACCCAACACCCCTGCATGTCTTGGTTGGTATTAACAAAAGGTGTTTATTTGTATTTATTTGACTTAGTCTACTGAAAAATAACTTTGCAATGTGCTCTGAGTGTATTGAGTGTTGTTTAAACAAAAGTAAAATCTAGGAAAAAAAAACCTAAAGTTCTGATGAAAATATTACTTTTTTTGTATTTATTTTTTATTTTAAAATAATGGCAATTACCTTCTATCTATTCATGGCATGCTGTTTTTACTCCTATGAGGAGACTCCCTAAGCCTATTTCTTGCAAATGGCATGTAGTAGCGCAGTTCCCAACAATTCTCCCAGTGGCATCCACACAGGTTTGTTTGTTTGTTTGTTTTACCATAGGGATGCAGTACAGCATGCTGTAGTTGTGCAAACATTTTAATATTTAATATGTTTTATAGGTGTTTTTGTAGTGTTTTGGTATTTTTAACTGCAGGGTTCAAAGGGCGGTCAGCATGTTGATTAGGATCCTGAAAAGGTCAACAAGGAGAGTAATTTGATAATCTGATGTGAGGGGAGTCAGGGAATATACCCACTAGACTTCCCTGATGAAAAACAAATGGCACTTTCTCGCACTAAATGACACACTTATACCATTAGAGCCAGGGTCAACTGTACATATTAACATAGCTTACATTAACATGGTAATGTTCCTATATAGAGTGAATAGGTATACTGCAAACACTATATCTCCAAACTTTATTATCTAGCTATAGCTAACATAACATATCCAATGTTGAGTCATTGGTATACAGTACACACAGGCAGCATGCATATCAACCTAATTTAATACAGTGATTATATATTCTGTTCATCTGTTTAAATGAGGAAACACAATCACATGTACAAATTTGAAAACAATGTAGATTCCACAAGCTTGGCCTTGCAAGATATCTGGTACTGGCTCTGTGTTGAGCAAGGCTGGGGGCGGGGTTAACTCGTGTACTGTCCGAAAGGATAAAGTCTACCAAAAGATTTCACAGGAATTGAGAAATACGGGACTAAATTTCTCCTTTAAATTGTTTAACGCTGACAGGTATCATTTAAAGCAGAGACAAAAACAAACAAACAAACAAAAACCTCTACTGCTGTTTCAGTAATTGTATTCCATATATTTTATCCAATGAATAAAGTGATCAGTAATTGCGCATGTTATTTTGTGGTTCCTTTATAAACCAGCCCTTAACAGAAAATAAATAAATAAATACAAAATAAGTATCTGAAAATCACATTCAATATATATATTTTTTTTAAATATAGTATATTAACATTGCATGTATAAAAACAAGTTGTAAAGAAAAATATCTTTATGTTACGTTTAGATTTTGATTTTAATAGGCCTACTTTAAATCTATTCTTTCTGATGTGTGTACTGACATTTATCACATACTATCGGTAACGTTTTAAAGTTATTATTAGTAGTCGTAGTTAATCTAACTTTAATAATATGAAATGAAATGGTTTGTATTTGCATTCTGCAACATGTGAAAAACAAATACAAACAAGGTTTTTTTTTGTTGTTTGGTTTTTTCACAACACTGTTTCACGCTGTGCAGTGCAGTCATATTCCCGGTACCCCTAGGTAAAAATCATATAAAATGCTTTCTTTTAAAATTCTCAACACAGTTGTATGAAGTCTGCAAGTTCTTGCGTGCGCGCCACGTTTGTAGCCCACTTTAAATTACTTTACGATTTAAGCTTGAGTGCCTTAAGTAAGATGACACTGGCTGCAACTCTATTGTCGTTTTTTATACACAAATAAGCTTACTTGATTTGAAAAACGTCATGAACTATGCAAGCCACGGTTTGATTAAATGAGTAGTACACAACAAAATATGACAGCTGAACATTAATTTCAACAAAGAACAACGACAACTTTTTAATGAAAAAACAAATTGTAGCCTACTAAAATAGGATCATTAGCCTATATTATATTAAACCAAAACAATACAAAATAATAACGATCTGGTTCTCTCTTGCTTTAGGATGCAACGTCTATGAGTAAGAAAAACATACTATGATAACAACTACCTAGCCAAAGTTTAATTAATTGTTTTTGTAATCTACCAGCGGCTTCTGTTTTAGCTTGCATACACATCGATGGTAATACTAGTGCAGACTGGGTCAAACCAATGTTCGTGTTGGGGTGCATATTTTTTTAAATCTATGTCGTCTTTCTGGGGTCCTCTCAATGCCTTTTTTTTATTTATTTTTTTAAACCATTTAAATGCAAAACCATAACAAAACAAGTATAAAGTCTTTTTATTATTATTTATTATTTGTCCTGCGGTTGCCTTTAATTTTTTTTTCCTTCACCTACTACTACTTTGTATATGATGTAGAATACGTGAATGTAATAAACATCTAACAGTACTCTTTTAAATAAACGTGTTATGATTTTGAATGTGCGGTTCTTAGGGCGGTATTATTGTCATTGCTTGCGCCCCGGGACCTCCTTCTTTACAAATTAAGCACTGGCGCTGCGGTTTACTCCCATATTTCTCAATTCCTGTTAAATCTTTTGGTAGACTTTATAGTTTCAGACAGTACGACCTCGTGATCCATTCTCAAAACAAATCCACACCACTCCTCTGTGCGCCTGTGTCCACTGAATTTGACGTCACGTTCCACAGTGCAGCTTCTACTTTGAATAGTGGTGCGAACACACCCGAGCAGCGCTGGGTGGGCTCGGCTTGGCTCGGGTGTGCAAGTGTGAAGTGTGAAGTGTCTGGCCGAGGAATCTGATGAACAGGACCGACGACATTGCTGTTGTTAAGAGCGATAGTTTTTTTTGCCGTTTTGGGTGCAACAAATCGATTTTGTTACAGAGACATTGCATCCTAAAATATATCGCTATAGTACACTTTTTTCATTCAGTGCATGGAACTAGGGTGAGCAGATAGCAAGAGTGAAAAATCGGGACACTCAGTTGGTAAGGGGAGAAAAGAAACCTTGTGAAATACTAATTAGTTTGCTAAAATCGAGAATGTCGACAGCAACTGTTGGGAGATGTTGCACGTGTCACGTGTGTGACGATGTAGTGCACTTTATTATTACACTATGTAACACAATTTTTGTTCCTGGGTAGTAAGTGTTATTTCCTAATTGCTTATGCCTCAAAAGTATAGAAAATGGCTATTATTCCCCACAAACTTTGCTTTTGTGACCAGGACAGTGATATTTTGAAATTTACCTATTTCCAATGAGAAAACGGGCGAATTTGTATCTTTTCGTTCACATAAAGTCAGAAAAAAACAACATATGAATCCAAATTAACATGTATTTATACTAAAGTAATACAAAAATGACTACAAAAGATGTAGAAGAGAGTAGTTTTTCAAGATTTACGATTATACTGTAAATCACTTTCACGAATCAGCCCCCAAATGTAGTCTCCCATCATGTTCTCGTTATACTGTCCTTGGTAGCGGCGTTCAAAGTTGTGCCGTAGTTCTTCACCAGAGTCTCAACCAGCTCCACATAGTTTTCGGCCTTGTGATTGCCCAGGAAGCCCCGAACCACTGCGACAAAGCTGTTCCAAGCCGCTTTCTCTTTACTAGTGAGCTTCTTGGGGAATTCATTGCACTCCAGGATCTTCTTTATCTGTGGTCCAACGAAGACACCGGCTTTGACCTTTGCCTCAGACGGCTTAGGGAAGAAGTCTTGAAGGTACTTGAAGGCTGCCGACTCCTTATCTAGAGCTCTGACAAATTGTTTCATAAGGCCCAATTTGATGTGCAGTGGTGGCATCAGCACCTTCCGGGGGTCCACCAGTGGCTCCCACTTGACGTTGTTCCTCCCCACAGAGAACTCGGTCCGCTGTGGCCAGTCCTGCCTGTGGTAGTGCGCCTTGGTGTCCCTGCTGTCCCAAAGGCAAAGATAGCAGGGAAACTTGGTAAAACCGCCTTGGAGACCCATCAGGAATGCCACCATTTTGAAGTCTCCTATGACCTCCCAGCCGTACTCATCATACTTCAAGGCGTCCAGCAAGGTCTTGATGCTGTTGTAATCCTCTTTGAGGTGCACCGAGTGAGCCAGGGGAAGAGATGGGTACTTGTTACCATTATGGAGCAGCACGGCTTTGAGGCTCCTGGATGAGCTGTCAATGAAGAGGCGCCACTCATTCTGGTTACAGGCGATTCCGATTGCCTCGAACAGAGACCATCTTGACGGGTGAAGAAGCTGGAAAAAGGTTGGTGACGCTTCCTCTGATCTGCGACTTGCACACTTTCATCCAACAAGTTCCACTGCTTGAGCCTAGACGTCAAAAGCTCGGCATTGGACTTGGTGAGACCAAGATCTCTAATCAAGTCGTTGAGGTCTTTTTGGTTGGGGTAGTATGGGTTTCTCTCCTCAGCTCCACCTCTGAAATTGTCATCTGGATCTACAACGTCTTCCTCGCTCTCTGACTTGCTGCTCTCTTCTAAAGACGGCTGCTCTCTCTCCGGAGGAGTGGGGTCGGGGAGCTCATGGCAGTGTGGCACCGGGGCGATGGATGAAGGAAGGTCCGGATACGTGATAGCAGGTGCATTCTTGCCAGTCCGACGTTTGGAAGGGTCCACCATGCAGAAGTAGCAGTTGCTTGAGTGGTCAGTGGGTTCCCGCCAAATTCTTGGGATAGCGAACTTCATGGCTCTCTTTTCCCCTCTGTACCATCCTACAAAAATACATTTATTTCACCCATGACTAATGTGTAAGAGATTCTCGCAACATTTTTCATATATGATATATTTTTTCAATAACATTGAAAATTGTAAAACATTTTAAAATTAAATACTTTTACAATTTTAAAAATTTTAACAAATTTTATAACGTAAAATTCCGAGCAACAATTGTCCATCTTACCTTCCAGAGTTTTTTTTGCAGTGCTACTGAGGTGAAATGAGGTGCCCAGGGTTTGTCTTGATCCCCGACAGGCATGCCGAAATATGCCTTGTAGGCCTCACACATCTTAGCAGATGCTTCCATGGAGTACTTTTTCGCTCTTGTCTTGATAAATTGGCCGCAGACATAGCAAAATGCGTCTGCCGGATGCTTGCAGCCTCTTGATGCCATCTCAGAAAAATGCAGATATGTATCCACTTAGGCAGCTGGGACTAAACTGAGCTGGTGGGCTTAAGGCCCCTGTATTTATACTACTATTTATATTACTGGAAAGTTCTAGAAAGTTCTAGAAGTTACTCCAAGTTTACTCAGCACTGAATCTATCTGGAATGTTCTAGACAATAGGTAAATTTCAAAATATCACTGTCCTGGTCACAAAAGCAAAGTTTGTGGGTAATAATAGCCATTTTCTATACTTTTGAGGCATAAGCAATTAGGAAATAACACTTACTACCCAGGAACAAAAAAAAAAAAAAAAAAAAATTGTTACACGGTGTTATTTGTCTGTGTGTATTATTTTTTGTTTCACGTATGATTCGTGTGTTATTTTGCACTTTAAGATTTAGTGTTTTTTATTTGTTTTGCAAGCATTGCACGTTTGTTGTTTGTATATTTGTTAATGATTTATATGTGTTTTTGATTTGCACATTTTTGTTTGTATTGTTGAAAAGAGACACTACCTGCATTAACACGGACCCGGGATTACTGCAGGACGAGAGCAGATCATTTATTTTGTAGATAATCCTTTGAATTGTATACAGATTAAGCTTGGTGTAGCTGACCAGTAAAACTGCACTTGCGGATTTAAAAGAGGGCAGACCTTTGAAAACAAGGAAGCAGTGGACACCAATGGTGAGTACGATAGCCGATAGGGTGAATACCTGTGCGCAGAAAGAATCACGAGAGTTATATAGGAGGCTGCCGCGACTGGCGCGCTGTAGTGCTGCTGGAAAGGGAAGCTCGAGAGCCGAGACCCTGGAGTGAATGAGACTCCCGTGTTGAGACTGGTAGTAAAGGCGGTCATATAATCATATAATAATAATAAACGTATCCCCTCAACTCCACACCACTCGACCAGCATGACAGTAAACATAGTCACAATGAATCGTTCTTAACTTTGTATACCGGTAAGTTAGTGATCAGCAGATGTGTCAGCCGCACGAAGAGCACAGCGTGTGGTTTTCACTAACTCTACTGTGCAGAATAAATGAGTCTTTTTCTGTGTAAATATCAGGACTTTATTCCTATGCATCGGGACGTGGGACATTTGCTAGTAAATCGGGACTGTTATTTATATAGAGTTTTTTTCATATGGTTCATCATTTAAAAACTGTTAATTCTAGCCTGTCCGACAAAAAGGAACTAGATCTGGGATGTGGTGCTATCCGGCACAAATAACCCCTTTTTAAAAACGAACAACGTTTCCAAAATGTTGCAGCGAAACTACACCTTGTGACTAATAACCTCATTATTCAAATTACCGGTACTACTAGTGGTAATTTCCATAAATAACCCATCATAATCTTTTCCGAAAATCTAATCATATTCCTTAATGAAAAGTACATAATGCCACATTTTCTTTAATTAGTATAATTACAAAAATATTAACTTTTTTTTTTAAATCACCCTTTTATTTTATTAATATTTAATAGAAACAATGAATTGGTTTAAACACTAGATGAAAAGCGTTTGCTCGGTGTGACAGTAATTTTGATGTGAATATCTTTGTTAATTATGAATAATGTGCAAAAGTGCAAAGATTGAATGTCTTCATATTAGCCTTTACCACAAGCTAGACAAAGATTTAAATATGTTCTGTGCTTAGCAACAGGAAAATCATAGGATCCTTAAAATTTGTATCCTTACCGTAGTTTTTATATGGAAATTCCAGTAAGTATACCGGTAGAGCAGCAGTGTGGAGTTGTGGTTAGGGCTCTGGACTCTTGACAGAGGGTTGTGGGTTCAATCCCAGGTGGGGGACATGTCTTTAATGACAAGCTGACTCCACACTCAAACCCTTTGTTAACTTAATATCTTATTATCCCTGTTTAGATATCTGTCTCTTCAAAAATAATCAAAATCTTTTAATTAGCTCCCCAAATGAATTTCTGCAATGATACGTGCAATTTTGAACCCACTAAATCAAGTTGTCAGGTATTGCTCGGTGTCAACAGAAACATTTATTTCTGCAATATAAAACTAATAGTACAGATACATGAATGTTCACAGAGGTCTGTGTCATGAGGGTGTTGCAGAATATAAGTACAGAGCAGTTTATGAATGTACACCTGGGATCCTCTACATTTAATCATCTATAACCATTATATTAGACCCATTATGTTACTTGCTTGTATGGCAAGTATAGGTTTACATTTATTTTTCAAAGGAAGCCTGAGTTTTACTTATACATAACTGAATCCACATGAATATTAATTAATGTGTGGGAGACAGCAGTTATGGATTTGTGATTTTAAAGAACAGGAATAATATGAATGTTTTAAATAATAATAACACTAATACTATTTTATTTTTGCAGAATGTTGTGTAAAACAGAACTGATATGATATGATGCATTTACCCTAAGACTGCACCTGCATTGAAATACTATTTTATAATAGGCTGTGAAGTTTGGACTCTGGAGTTGCTACAGGGAACTATACAAGAAGGTATTTGCATCAGTGTGCATCTGTGATGTGCACTTCAACCCAAAAATATTTTTTAGACAACACAGTTATGAGTTGTTTATTTAAAATATGTAAACAAGTGGACAATGTGACAAGGCCTGCAGGAAGCGCACTATGCATCAAGATAACATACATTTTAATGCACCACTGCTTCAATATCGAATTGTTTTACAAAAATAAATGTATACAACTGTACAGTTTTTTTTGGCAGCATGTGGGGTATATAAGATCATATTTTAACACTTAAACATTTAAAACATTCAAAATAGATTTTAACACACTGACTAAACACAGCATTATTTTAAATCCTTTTAGAAGTATTCAACAGGCTGGACATTTAATTTACATAATTGAAACATTTATTAAAATACTTAAAATATCTACTGTATGGTTAGATATGACAGGTTGTTAGACACAGACAATCAACAACCAACATCTATATTGTGATATCATAGCAATATTAAATATGCAGTACAAAACACCGATAATATTTTTCAGGACGATCTGAATGTTTTTAATTATTTTACAAATTTAGTATTTGATGCTTTAAAATTACCATTATCATATAATCCACAAATATCCATAAAAATATAAAAATGCTCTAATGGTGGTATATAGTTGTCTTTGAAATGGCCCTTCCAACATGACAGCGTCTCATGCAATACAGCCCCCTCTAAATGTATATGAATGCATAACAATTTACAGTATCTTGTAAAATTGTAAGTTGCCCTGGATAAGGGCGTCTGCTAAGAAATAAATAATAATAACAATGGAATCCCTATCAGTATCCAGCTCAGAAGCTTGGTTTTAACCCATCACTAATGGTTAGGTATAAGCAGCCTTGAAATCACTGGGACTTGATGTGCTGTGTATGTTTTATCCAGGGGTAGATATGTATTGCACAAGGCATTGATCTATATGTCCGGTTAGGTAGGCTGATTTTTGTAAGGCTGCCACATTCAAAGAACTAGGCACAGCTTTATGGGTCATGAAAATCTGCAATAATTACACAGTATGGCCCAGGATCTCGTCTTCCAGTCCACCAGAAGCTGTTCTCATTTGAGGTACACCCTCCAAAGTCAGAGGCCAAACAAGGCCGGACACCCCCCAAATGGAAAATACAGTTTCAAAGGATGTGGTGAGAGACTTCCAGAACATTTTGGGAAAGGTGGGCTCAGTCTTTATAAGCTTGGTTCGAGAATAGGGCCCATAGAATTACTGTACAGCAAGCCTCCAATGAAAATGAACATAAACTACAGTAAACAAAACTGTAAAATCTGTAAAAGTAACTTGACATGCAATTTGCCAAAATATGTCTCAAGCAGAACATCATTTACAAATATGTGCACTTAAAATAATGTCCATCTGCTGTATCTCAATCTCATTTTAAAGTGTCCTGGAAGCCTTGCCCTGTTGTGTAAGGCTCTGCTGAGCTGGTCTGTTTACAGCTGGTAATGCATGCATAAACACTGTAAGACACTACGGCCCTATTTTCATGCTTTATGATAAATCACTGCAAACCCCAATACAACTGGAGAGCTTGCCTCTGGTTTTGGAGAAAATAAAAAACAACAGAAAACCTCATTTTTCATCTGAGGAAGTAGAAATACTTGCTGATGCAGTTCTCCTTTTATATTAAAGCTTCCTGCAAGGCAAAGAATCAACAGATCCTGTGACCATACAAAAATAGGATGGGATAACGTGCTGAATCGCCGCAATTGTGTAAAATTATTCTTTTGTTTTTTTGTGACAACTGTAGTTTTCAGAAAGCATATATATTTATTCACACGCAGTCACTTCAGTCACTATTTTGGACATGGTACACTGGCTTAAACCTGAGTAGACTCCGATGGATCTTTGATATGGAAAAATGAATAAATAAATGTCAAAATAAATAAACATATAAACATTTATTTATGTATGTATTTATTTTTCATTTTGGCATAAAATATCCTCCATACTTTGAAAGCCCCCCATAGAACCTTAGCTCAGTGGTTATCTTACTGTCACAGGACCGGCAAAGCTGTGCATTGTGGAGTTCTCCAAATCCTCTGATAACTCCTCACATAAATCCCATACTGCTTGTATGTTTAGTCGAAAATGACTAATAATCTGATAATCAAAAAACGAATAAGGTGTCTATACAATCATAATCCCCCTCCTCATTCTCATTCTCTATGCCTGCACCACAACCACTTCAGAAAAAAATAGAAATCTACCATTCTCGCTTTCAAAAGGGTAGTGAAAACAAATTCAATTCATAAAGCACATGCTGCCTAAAGCAATGCAATACCTAAAAAGCAAAGAAAGAGCTCACAGCACAAAAGAATAAATGCTCATTTGTCTAATTACAAATCAAGAAGACGTATTAAGCTGTAGACCTCCATGTAGTATGGTATATAATAAATAAACATTCAAGAGAACTATAAACAGTAAGGTTTTCAATAAGTAAACAATGTTACACTTAAAAAAAAACGACATTTACAACAAGACTCCTTTTTGTGGTACTTCATATTTTACTGGCACAGGCAGACCCGCCCTGAGCACATTTACTGCAACTAGCAGGAGCAGCAGGTTTTGTATGTGATGGTGACTGCCTGCAGCTGGCTTTAAGGGCACACACAAGATTGGTGATAATTTTTTGGGGGAGTTGACCAGCTGTTTGCCATATCACAAGCTGTGTATGGCTAATCTTATAAAAGGCTGTGAAAAGTCAACCTTTATTATAGTCAATTGTCACTACCACACTTCAAACATTTACTGTTGTACACTGCAGTAATACATTACAAATACAATACACAAATTATGTAGCATGCACCACATAGTAGTTTGTTTCCTTGGCAGTCCGTGGACTTCTAATGCAATGAACATGATACATTTAAATGACCGATATAATATATGCAGACTATGGTAATTAAGTTTCTTCTCATTGTAATGTATCTCACATAACCATAGCCAAGCAACTGGACCCAAGATTTACATACATTGATGTTTAAAAAGAAACCTGCTGTGCACACCAACAAACAAGATAAAAAGAAACACTGTAAGAACATGTATAGCTGAACAAAATATTTTTCTAAAATCGTACTTTAAAGAGCAGACATTTATTTACAAGTACATATCTGATATTCTGGTATGATGCTTTATTCCCCAAAACTGGAAAAGATCTTTTGGAATTGTCATGGTGTTGGATTTGTGGTGATTCTTAAATTAATCTGAAGATGTTGCAACATTAGCATGGAAACACTTCAGTCACTTTGAAATCTTAATTGATTTATTCAGATTTTTCTGAAATGTCTTGAATGCATTTAATTGTATGCTTTGTTTTTCTTTTTGGATAATATATCTTTTTTTCCCATATGAATGGACCCCCCCTTCAAAGGTCGATAATTTCAGATTACTGGGAAAATAATGGGCTCAATTTAAACAACTGGTTTAAGTAATGCTTTGGCTTTTTATTTTTAAGATAATTTCAATATCTCTCAGTTTTCAAATAATGTATAATTTTTTTAAAAAAACCATTCCTTAAAACAGTCCTTAAAGGATGTTTTTTTCTTTAAAGAGTAAGTAGCAGGGTTCTGAAAAATATAGTTATACGTTTCCCTGTGTTGCTACAACTGTTTAAATAATGTATCTGTAATTTTTCTTTTCATTGTTAACATCGTGACAACTTTTTACACTTATAATTTCAAAGTCTGTTTCAAAGCTCTTTTCAAAATGGCCACCCTAGTGCACTGATAGTGTAAGGATTATTGCCCGCATTGTTAAAAATAATGATCCATGATCTGGTACGGAACAGAAAAACCAGAGCTCTTCCTGCAGTGATTTAGAGGACAGATGTCAAACTCCAGTGCACTAGAGCGGCCATTTTGAAAAGAGCCTTGAAACAGACTTTAAAATTATAAGTGTAAAACACTGTCAGAATGTTAACAATGAAAAGAAAAATTACAGGTACATTATTTAAACAGTTGTAGCAACACGTGGGGACATATAACACTATATTTTTCGGAACCCCGCTACTTACTCTTTAAGTTACCTTAGGAGGAAAAGAGTGTACTACATGCAAAGTGTCCTCTACATACATGTGATGCTAAGCTATAGGATTTACAATGCTTTTTCCAGTTTACAATCCATGCATGTTTGTAGGCTTCATGAATACTCTTCCACAGAAGTGTTTGTGGTGCTGTAGAAGCTCGAACTCCTTGATGTTTTGGCGCTGTAGCCATTGAGGCTGGTGTCTCGAGAAGTGGCACTTTTCTTCCTGGCAGGGTCTGGATTGTCTCCCTCAGTGGGCTCAAAGACAACGGTCATGCTGGATTCCATCTTGGAGACAGTGTACATGCTGCTCTGGCGAGTCGGCTTAAACCGGGTGGTTTTTAGCTCTAATTCATCGTAGGTGGAGACCTTGATGAATGGGCACCAACGGAATGCCCTCTTGAATCCAGCTCTAAACCTAAGTAAGAAGTCAAATATATCCTGGGTTAAACACACATGGCAGTGTTTTACCCCCCAAAATTAACAATACGATAAATCATCAGTATCAAACTTCATAAATAATTACATAGTAACTACTTAAGCATTAACTGTAGATGATCTACTGTGGTGAGTGAGGTGTGCAATTTTTTAAAAATGTGTTTTTAGATTTAGATACATTTCTATTTTTTATATATATATATATATATATATAATTAAATCATGGGGCATTTTACAATGTTATTAATAGCATTTATTTTAACAAAATGTTTGCAAGGCTCTATTTTACAGTAGACTCATGCTAATCCAAACCCTGGCAGATCAAACTGACCCAAAATCCAAACCACTGTGTCATAATGAATTACTTGCAAATAACGTCTGTAGAAACCAAAGATTAATATATCTGTGATGAAGGTTATTACGAATATGTAATGAAATACAAGTGTAAAAAACTTAAAACAAAGACTATACAAGGCGTTTTTTGAATGGTAGAGATTCTGATCAGTACTCTGAACAAATAACTAAACTCATCAGAGTCTGGTCCCAACTGGTTCAGTTCAGCGGCAGTCTTCATCAAGACTAGCACCATGATTATGTGTCAGCAAGTGTAAAACACACATTTAAATGTGTATTTGCTAGCATCTCAGATTTTCACATAGTGACAAAAATGCTATTTTCACAATCAGTTGTGGGCTTGAGACTGAATGACTGGATAGCCATTAACAGAAATAATTCAACTAACAATTTACTGCTGATTTACTGGTTCTGAAATTGTTTAGAGGTATGAATGATGAAATGTTAGGTCAATTGACAATATATTTTGAACTTGTTATTCAGTTCAACCAAATCTATTTAAATGTCTGGGTGCCAACAGGCATTTGGAACTCATGTAAATGATCTTGTTATGCCTTCCTTGCATATGAATAAAATTAATGTTGTCAGAAGGAATAACTGACCTGTCCATCTGTCAGAATAGTAGTTCCATTAACTCTGCCACACACTTTAATGAAATAGAACAATAGCAATATTGGGTTTTGGAACAAAATGTATTGACATTCCGTGCATGTTGCTTTCTGAAATCCAAAGTGTATAAAATTCTGTTTGAAATTTTTCTTTACACAAGAGATGTCATTTACAGTAATTTGGGTATATTATGTGTAATGCTTTAAAGAAGCTGGGACAGTATACATCAATTTAATAGTGCTAAAACACAGAGAGTATATGTTCTAAACCAACAAACACTGATTTTACAAACTATATGGCCAAAATAGCTATTATAATGAAACTTCAAAAATGCAAACTTTTATTTATAAGTATTCTTTTATTTGTTTTCCCCCCATTTGCATTGAATGCAGTGCTTACCTGCTATTAAGGCAACAGTAAATAATGGGATTGTACATTGTGGAACTCATGGCCAACCAGAAGATAGAAAGGTACACTTGTTGGATGTATTTCCATCGGTTCCAATGAGGGTATATTCCAGTCAATATGAAGTAAATGTGGTAGGGCAGCCAGCAAATGGCAAACGTCACAACAACAATGATCATCATTTTTACAATCTGAGGGATAGGGAAATAAAAATGTGCTTTAATTTCTACACATACTTATCATACATTACACATTCCCATTCTTCTCCCCCCCATCTGCACAAAAGACAGAAGTCTAAGCAATGATGTCCAAATGCTTTGTTTTGAAAAACAAAACATCAACATAAATAGGCAGAAATGTCCTCCAGTGTCAACATTCCCAGGAATTTGTATCATGTATACATAATGTGATATCATGAACTATAAACATAGACCATGATTTGGCCATTATTGACCATTTTAACCATTGCCAGACTATCCTTGGTAGGCACCGCAGCCATGTTCAAATACGAATCTTCATTCCAAACCATAATCAGCAATTCTTTACCAAACATCTGGGTTGCTCTGCCATTTTGGACAGTGCCCAGTTTTGGTAACTGTTATTCTTTAATGAAGCAGCATTTTCCATATGTTTCCAATTGTTTTACATTTCACAAAGACACCTCCAAGTGTGCTACAGTTGTTTGAGTTGGTATACTGAAGCTTTCCTAAGTCACAGATCTAAACCTCCCTTCAAACAGTAAATCTTGAGGTCAAGGATCCTTGGCTGCAGCATTTATCAGTATGTCTTTAATCAGTTGTTTCGGGAAAATATGTATGAGAACAGATTTTTTTTACTCATTTGGTTACTCTCCATATCCAGCCTTATTCCTAGTTTAGAAATGTACCATATTCCTTCGAATTTAAGACGCCCTCGATTGTAAGACGCAGCCCAAATTTCCCACAATCAATTTGAGGAAAAAAATAATTTCCAATTGTAATTACTCGCAACAGTTTTTCTCCCAATTTGTGAACCGTGCTATTGCTTGGCATGTCGAAAAAATGTGGGGGTCGTTTCAGCATTTCCGATCCGTACTGTTTGTCTACTGTGTTTATTTGTATTATTATTATTGTTATTATTATTATTATTATTATTATTATTATTATTATTATTATTATTATTATTTAAATGTACTGTTTTGTGTTTGTTTTAAACAAAACAAGGTTTTGTTATTGTTGTTTTACTGCACGGATGGGGTTAAAATCCCCCATCCAGCTAAACTTGTGAGTAATGTGACCATCTCCAAATTAATTAAGTAATTACCAATTGGGAGATGGCCACATAAATAAAAGCAAAGCAGCCGCTCATAGAAGGTTGATGAGAGTGGAGAGCAGGAACGAGAGAGCGGAGAGAAAGTAAGAGAGAGACAAACTTTAAAAACAATTGCTAAGCATGCTGGGTTAAGACCAGCACGATACTTGTTTAAATTATTGTATCTGTTTATTTTGGCCACTGTGCTGTTTTGTTTTGCATTCAGTGTTTTGTTTCTGTTCTCATATTTTATTTATTTAATAAAGTAAGGAGCGCATTTGTGTCTCAACCCTGCAGTACTTGTGCCTGTGTCCTCCTGGTTTGACGTCACCCACCAGCCATCCTGGTCACACATCTTACTAACGAAACGCTGAAATTGTAAAAGCTTCTCTTTGAAATTCCTCAGGAAGCTAATGACGCTTCTTTGAAAATGGCTGCCTGTACGTCATGGATGATTCGAGGTCGGGCAGTAATGTTCTGGTTTGTCTTGTCTTGGCAGTAAGTCATGTTGCTGTTTGTGTACTCAGTCACATCTTTTGTTATGATTTTATACATGCATCACTATACTCGAATTTAAGATGCAAGCCATTTCTGAGAAGATAAAATGTTTAAAAAGCATGTCTTAAATTCGAAGGAATATGGTACTTTGCATCTGATCCATTTTGCAATCACCCTATAAACTCTGATGACCCTCAATCCTGATCCCAAAGGCTGATCCCCGATTCTCATTCAAAGTTCTGCTGGTAATCTCTGATGATTGCCTGTGGTTTTAGCTAGTCACACTAACCTGAACAACTCTATTATTCCACAAATGCATGAGGTGCATTCAATTGTTGGAGCCAATAACATATTTATTTTTATCCTTCTTTTTAAGTATTTGAAAACCTTACTGCCTTACTGTAAATTACATCGCTTTACATGTTGTAAGGACATGTCTAGACAATTCTTATTTTTTTATTTTTATTTTAGAGTATCTGAAGTCATTACTGTCTTGGAATTATGGAATCCTTGAATAGAACACATTAAAATGCATTCTGTGATATCCATTGGATTTTTTTAATAGTTTCTATATCATATAGTAAAAGACTACATGTACCAATTGACTCAAAGGATACATTCTCATAAGCAAGATTCTATAAACTACTCCAAAGAATGATTCTAATCACTATTTATATATCTTGCATTATTCAATCAATCTTTATTTTTGTATAGCGCCTTTAACAAAGGCCGCCACAAAGTGCTTTACATGAAGAAAAAAAACTAAAGAAAAAACAAATCACGTAATAACAGTAATTTCAAGAACAACAAGAATACCCATAAAATAATGGGTGTGGCCATTCCCCAATTAGATCATTGAGGAGAGGCCACATGTATATAAGGAAGGAGAAACCATTTGTCTGGTAAAGGGAGTTTTGTTGAGTGTAACCTGCATGTTTAAAGTGTGTTTTTCTGTGTTAGTCAGTGAAGGCGAATGCCCAGTCTGACTTCAGTGTTAGTATTCATTATTGTTTTGTGATAAACCTGTTATGTTGTGTTGTTCTGTGTATTAAAAGTGCACAACAGTGCTTTAACTGCAGCTTCTTGTCTCTGAGTCTCTCATTTCAGATGCTATCCCACTTCTAAAACTATATGTAGCAGGATAGCATCAGGAATGAGAGACTCACCAAAACTCCCATTACCAATGTGTCAGGGTGTAAGGGGTGTGTGTGGGGGGAATACTGCGTTGGCAGGGAGGGGGTTAAATTACTCCCTGCTAGAAAACACGTGGGAATGTGGCTGGGGCCATAAATGAATGATGTACGGTTAATAAGGCTCCAACCACAGGTGTATAAAAAGGGCAATCACGGGTGTTAGGGGAGTTAATGTTGGTAATTGTGTGTGTTTCTGTGCTGTTTGTTCGTTGTTATGTCCGTAAGTTTTTGTAGACCTTTTATTTTGGCCACTGCGTCTATTTATCTGTTAATGTGGTTTTGTGTGCCAGTTTTGTGATTAAACGTGCGCATTAGCGCTTAACCTACAGCTTCTTGCTTCTGAGTCTCTCTTCCTGCCAATAACAACTTGGGTTGTGACGCTACCCTGTCACAACCAGACAAAGGATTTCTCCTGCCTTAAATACACATGGCCACTCCCCAATTAGCACTCAATGGCCACTATTTGCAGCAGCAGGGTTTCTGCCCTTCCACACAGACATAGTTAACTTTTGATGAGTATGTGAGCGCTAATTAATAGAAATGTGCTAATATATTTTCACAGTACGTAATCTTAAAGGAATAAAGAGAGATTATACAACAACCAGGCACTACTCTCACATTGTTTTCTATGGAGGTCTGACGTTCTGTTATTACTCAATAACAGATTGGCAAATACAGCTGAGAAGATGACACTATTTAATGACACCTGTTCAAAAACCACTGCTTACTGATTAAATGACCTTACATGAAGGCTTGAGCAATGCTCTCAAAAAGTCTACTATTACAATGATTATTTCAGACAAAGAAGAGTAAATAAATCCAACATTTACTAGTGATAATGGCGTTGCTGTGGCAATGCCATTATCCTTTCAATACAATACAGACCCATACGCTACGCTCCCCTGCCTCCAGAGCCCGCTCCTTCTCCACCCTTGCTCCGCAGTGGTGGAATGACCTTCCTACAGATGTCAGGACTGCCCAGTCCCTGACCACATTCCGGCGCCTCCTTAAGACTCACCTCTTCAAACAGCACCTGTAGAACTCCTCTGTTTGTATCCTGGGACACTATCACCCTTCATTTAAATGTGCTTTATTTTGCTCTTATCTGCCCCCTATTTTACTGCATTTAATCATGTACTTCAGAATACTGTAATCTGCCAAGTGTTTAACCTGTAGTATTTTGTATTTAATCATATCCTGATGTAACTATCACTATTTAATCATATCCTGATGTAACCATCACT
The DNA here is from genome assembly GCA_036884735.1 of Huso huso. NCBI lineage: Eukaryota > Metazoa > Chordata > Actinopteri > Acipenseriformes > Acipenseridae > Huso > Huso huso. The sequence continues at coordinate 76,623,590 of CM072663.1, read as the reverse complement.
ATTATCTGCTGTATTATTGAATTGTGGTTTGTCACACTTGAACAAAAGTTATTGTATTTCTTGCTCTTATTGTATTACTTGTATTGTAACACTTGAAATGTATTTGCTTACGATTGTAAGTCGCCCTGGATAAGGGCGTCTGCTAAGAAATAAATAATAATAATAATAATTAGGAAGATAATTTACTAAGCCAGTCCATATCCAGGGAATTCCTGAAATCTTTCTGCTCTTATGTTAACTAAGGTAAAGAATATGGATTATTACACCTCCTGTGAGTGTGGGTTTCTGGTGTATCCACCAGTGTCACCACAAAATGATTGTTTATATATTGTGGATTGTTTGTTGACCTTGGAGAATTCATGGGGCGACAGCGCCCTTGACTTCTTATTACATTTCTATCTGCATCTTGTCTCTGGTGGTCCAATACATCTTCCACTCAGAAGCACACTCAGAAGCATCATGAGGCACTTTATATGAGGACAAAGCTGAATAGAAAGCTGGCATTTATGGACTAGAACAAATGAAGGGCATCAATGCAAATTAACATTAGTTGATAGCAAAAAAGGTGCTGCTGTAGCATATCTCAAAACACAGCCAGAGAAGTGTATATTTAGCATCTCACTGTACACTAGAAGTTAAACCTTCTCAATCCATATGATTCAAATACTGATTTTTAAAAAATCTATATTTCTCTGAAGCAGATCTGTACACAGAGGAAAGACATACAGGGGCAACACCTGTTTAAAAATCTTCCTCAAGCAGGAAAACACATTTCTGTCATTCAATCTATCAATACATCCTTTATATATCCTGGTTAAATCAACTGAGAACCAGTTCACATTTTGGAAAATGAAAGCATATATATTTCAGGTCATAAATACATTTAAGCGTATATGAGAAAACACGTAATTCAAAAGCATAAAATACCTGTTTAAAAATAATATGTATTTATAACAAATACCATGAAAAGGGAGGTGTAGGATTTGAACCCAGAGCTACCACTGTACTGAAGCGGTTGTCTTTTTATAATGCATGGAATCCTAACTTTTAATGGGTTCCTTAAACAACAGTCATCCATCTGTGACACCATTAGTCTGTGTGCCCCTCAGGCAAAACTGTCTGGGAGGTGGACCTGCCACGGGGGGCAGTATTGATGTACAGAAAATGGTATGTGCCAAAAGGATACTTGACAGTGAATGTGTAAATAATCAATGAGGAGAGGTTGTTTTGCAAATGTATTGTTAAAAAGAGTATGTGGTGTCTTTTTAAAAGATAACTGCCTCTTTCTGGTCACTATGGTTCCTGTTTTAATTTTACTGGGTTTAAAATACAGATGCGGAAATGAATGGCAAACCTTAGAGACGTAAGGAGGTCTGCAAAATAAAATGGCAGGACTTATAAACAAAAATAAAATGGCAGGCCTTATAAACAAAAATAAAATGGCAGGATGTATAACACTAAGGGGTAGGTTTACTAAAGTGTTGCGCCTGTCGCAATAGTTGCAAGTGCAATGCTATGTGCAACTTTTTAGGAAATGCTTTGCGGCAGCAGTTTTTCTTTGCACTTCAATCTTAGATGAATATGTAATTATGGGCGTTCCTACATAAATTCGCAAAAAGGGGATGGCGATATTTCTCAAATATTATAACGAGAAGTTTGAAAAAACTGCAGGCAATTGCGACACTTACAATTGCATCAGTTTGTTAAGAACTTTTGAAAGCATGTTTTAAACAGTCGCAATTGTTACTAGCATTTCCCAGTCCGCTTTTTTTTGTGCATTGCCAGTTGTGCTCAATGCATTTTTGAAGCGAACAGCCAAATACCTATTTTCTCCTAAAAGCAGGGTGTACTTACAAGCCTTGAAAACAAATTTCTATGACATTTCTGGTTTCCCCAATGTGTTGGGAGCAATAGACTGCACACATGTGCTGCTAACCCCTCCAGCTCATTCTGAAAATCTGTATAGGAATAGGAAACACACCTATTCTTTTAATGTGCAGGTGGTTTGTAATTGTACACAATTTAGCACTGCACCCCTGACTAACTTAAATAAAAACGTACAGTATGCACTTGTCTTATAGGCTACTAATGATAATACGAATTAGTGGTATAATGCAAAATGTGTTGCTGGTCCCTTGAAATTCATATTAACAAGAATTCACTGTCCTCCCTTAAGTATCATAACTTGTCAATGCGACACCATGATCTATTTTGTGTTAATTGTCTAGGCTGCCAAGTTAATAATAATAATCATAATAAAAATAATAATAAAAAAAACACTAAAATAATTTAGTTTCAATTTAAAATAATATTTTATTCACATTGTACACCAATGTGTACAGTGCAGCAGCATGATTTATTTTGTGTTACCATACCGGTAGCCTATAGGCTAAAGTAAGTATTTATATTTTTGTTAATAATGTAATGTGTAGCCTACCCAAAACACATTTATTGTGTTATTTCAGCGCAATGATTTATACATTTAAAATACATTGAGCACTATAAATGATTGTGTGTGCGATTTTATTGTATTTTTTTAAAATCTGACACATCCAAATGTCGGACAAACATGTCCGGTTTAGCGAGGGGCTACTGTATGATTATGAAAGCTTTTTGATAGAAACACATTTTTTATTTGGTGGGGCCCCACTATAGAATTGTATTGTGATTAAACTGCTTTGCACTTAATTCTCTCTCTTCCGTGGTTTGTTGTAGTCTGTTGATGGTAGAGTAGTAAATGATGGTAGAGTAGTAAAGTTGTTTTTTTTTGTGTCAGTTTCAGGTTTTTTAATTTGAATTTGTTTTTGGCAGTATTTTCATGCCTGCTTTTAGTGAAAATCTTGTGCCAAGCATCCTTATTCAGACGGTTAATTTATTAATTATCTCCCACACAAGTATTTAACTGGGCAGAACATCAGTGACTGATAGGAAGTATACAAAACAACAAGGAGGCAGATTGCAAAAAAAAACTGAGCGTTTATTGTTCAGGTTCACAGTAAAAGGAAGAGATAGGCCCTGAAGTATTCTGAAAGTTTTAGTTATTGTTACATTTTTTTTATATAATACGATGTTCAATAGTGATAGGATTTACTTGAGGTAACACCAGACTTTACATAATAATGCAGTCAATTACACAGCGTCACACACACACACACACACACACAACCCGATAACCTTCACTGTCTGTGTAGGCTATGCCTCGCTGCAAAGATTCTTAGTCACTCGGTCGGCTGACACCCTTTAAACATAAACAAATAAACAAAAAATAATACAGACTCTACCGTCTTTTTTTCCAGACACAAAGAACAAAAAACGGCGCGTTCTCCCAGCTCAGGAACTCCGTACAATATTGCCAGTCTGTTTCTTCATTGTAGGCTTTTTAAAAGAAGCCGCGCTTGCATTTCCGCATCAGGTAAAGAAAGTGGAGCAATAATAGACACAGAGTGCGTCGGATCTCCGTGGCAACAGATCAGCAGCAATTTAACATGCAAAACAAGTACAGTAATACCCGTAAATTTATGAAAACAGGAAAACCAGAGGTCTCCTTTTTTGGACTTACTGCACAACTTTCTCCGAACAAATCAATATAATAATTCTTACATATACAGTAAATAATACTTTATTCTTAACTGTGGCCTATTAGAATCTGATATAGCCTACATCACCATCATAAAGTAGCCTAAGCCATTTTCGCAGGTCGGATGGAGAAAATAATAATAAATAAATAAAGTTGAAGTTTATGCTAAGATTGGCGATATTATAATCCGGAGTCAGAAGATCTTACGTGGGAGTGTCCCGACAAAATCGAGAGACTTCACAGGAATGCATACGAGAACGTGACATAACGTGTTCATTTTATCACATTATTTATTAATAATGTACATGGGAGGTTGTTGGCTATATAATCGCGTCACTTTATACATATTTTCATCAAAAAGTAAGAGATAATTATAATGACATAATATCATGCCCTTTACCTCTGCACCTTCCTTTTCCTGGCAGCTGCTCGAGTCCTGTAATTTTACTTTTTTTAATTATTATTTATTTGTTTATTTAGCGGACGCCTTTATCCAAGGCGACTTACAGAGACTAGGGTGTGTGAACTATGCATCAGCTGCAGAGTCACTTACAAATACCTCTCACCGAAAGACGGAGCACAAGGAGGTTAAGTGACTTGCTCAGGGTCACACAATGAGTCAGTGGCTGAGGGAGGATTTGAACTGGGAACCTCCTGGTTACAAGCCCTTTTCTTTAACCACTGGACCACATAGCCTCCTTTTCTAGAAGCTGCTGCTGTCCTGCAGGTACCGTCCATCTAGATAAAAGGATGGTACTGCATCTTTACTTAATTTAACTTTAACAGCACCCATCTTGATAATAATACGGTCATTAAATTAATAAAGCTGTCTTGGGTACAGTGGGTGCTGCAGATGCAGCTGCTGTTGGGCTTAGCATCCCAATCCCTGGTCCTCCTCACAAACCCATTGCCGGCATCGTACTGGCTCTAGGAAACTCATGGAGAGATACCAATGGCCGTGCTGTATTGGAGCAACCATATATTACACACCTATTTACCATGGTATCTCTCCTCTGGGTGTGTTGTGTTTTGGTGAATGGTAATGCAGGAAAGCAGCGGACGGGATGGCCAGCTTGTCCTAGTGTGATGTCACGAATAAATTTGTCGTAGCTTCGAGTGAGCTGGACTTTTCATAGAGGTGTCAACTTCAGAGTTGTTTTTTATACACGTAGTGTTAAAAAAATGAAAAATCATTGCACCTCACCTTTAACAAAAACAATGTTATTTTGATTCTTGCACCCATGCTTGTGTAGACGTTATCCTTCGGGTACCCTCAGCTGCAGCAAACCACAACTCAACTCCTGCTATTTATTAGAACAATGTCGCCCGACTCTCGCAATAGAGATCTTGCTAAGAAGACGCAACACATATTTAAATTAGTATATTGTGGCTCTTTTCATTAACATATTTTCTCCTAGTACATACGACAAAATGTATACTTTGCTAAGTGTCTCAACGAAAACGCAAATTGTGGTATGTTTGTGCTGCGACTGGCCCATCTTAGTACACCTACCCCTAAAAATCAATTATAATTAAGAACAACATAACAGAACTAAGACACTGATTATCCACAAATAAGTCAATAAGGTCATTAGATTTAGTACTTGCTTTAAAAAATAAATTTTAAAATGTGTCTGAAATTATAAAATATGTAAGATTGGATAATGCAAACAAACAATAAAGGCAAAACTGTCAAGTGACTTTGTTCAGAGATGATTTTAATTTATTTTCATTGTTTTTCTTTTTTTTTTGTATATCTAAAACAGATCCTTTCGACTTTAAACTTAAAGAGCACGGATTACATCAAGGATGACAACTGATTATGTATTGTAATGTTTTCATTCTATTTGCCAATTGGAACATGTGAAATCCTGCTCAGTACAATAATATTTTGAACTCCAACTGTATTCTATTCTGATAACAATAATATTGTGTTCAAATACAATTCGCAAATACAGTCCACCTTCTTTATATCGTAGTTACAAGACTGTGCTACTGGAATGAAAGTGCTATTGGAAGGGCTTTGTGGGGCAAATGGGAGCCATGACCATACCATCTTATTATTATTATTATTATTATTATCATCATTATTATTAATTTCTTAGCAGACACCCTTATCCAGGGCGATTTACAATTGTTACAAGATATCACATTATTTCATATTATACATTATTTCACATTATACAGATATCACAGTATTATTTTTACATACAATTACCCATTTATACAGTTGGGTTTTTACTGGAGCAATCTAGGTAAAGTACCTTGCTCAAGGTACAGCAGCAGTGTCCCCCACCTGGGATTGAACCCACAGCCCTCCGGTCAAGAGTCCAGAGCCCTAACCACTACTCCACACTAATTGCTTTTGCAGTGTACAGGGATGCCTTATAAAGAGGGAGCACTGTATTTCTTTCGATAGTATTACTTTTGCCATCAGTAATCATCAGAATTTGTCTTTAAAGTGACTGTAATCACAGGTTACATTCATCTGGTTAATGCACTTGTCGTGATACTGTCAAATAAAAGGCATACAACCATAAATGCCAACTGCGTAAGTATAATTATGAAGATGACTGTTTCCATGCCCTGTCAATAAAATCAACCATTCAGAAACCTTCCATTCACTTTTCAAATACTCTCTTGCAACATATTGTGATCCATTTGAGGAGGAAGAAATATATATATTTACTGTCAGGATCATGTACAACTTCACAGCACTCGGTAGGTGAGTCATATAATAACAGCAAGTCAGAACATGTTTGTATGGATGCTAGAGCTTTGCTGCTAACATTTATTATTAAGGATCACTGTTTTCATATTTTGTAACCTTTAATCCTATGTTTTGCTTGCATGAGGCAGACAGGCATTTTGGTAGCAAGGACTGTGTAGTTGACATTCATCTCAGATACCATCTTGTGAGACCTGCAAGGTTAAAAACCGTTATGCATCCAATGACCTGCGGGCTTGGTGTAACTCAGGCCATTTGAGAATGATCCACAGTCTAAGTCCACTTTTTCTACATGTCTCATAAATAACCAACATGGGAAGTATCATTGTGACATAAGGTCAAGATATCCACACATTGTGTTATATTGTGTTATACTGTTATCATGTGTTATCACATTTGGATATGCAGTTCTCTAGATCAGTGGTGTAAGCTAGATGTATTTATTATGTATTCATAAGAATGACAAAAACACAAATCTATATGGCTGCAGGTGGACGGCCACATGTTGTGGCAGTAACCACTCTACTAGACTGTTGGCTGGCCAGGGCAGACATAGCTGAGCGCCGCCAACTAAGAGAATGGGAATGAGCCAACAAGTTGCTAACAATAAGCTTATCCAGTGAACATGTCTGGCAGTTTTTCAGTGGCCACTGCAGCATTACAATTTGCAAAGACAGACTTGCTTAACACACATGCATAAAGTTCCTAGTTCCAAATTGCCATAGGTTTTTATTTTATCAAGTTACATAGTAAATAAAAGTTTGGCCTTGATTATATGTTTCAACACAGTAGGCCTGTCGGTAATGGTGCAGTTTGCAGGAGTTTTCTGTAATGTATGTATAATCAGAAACTGGAAAAAATAATGTCTTTACCCATTGGGCAGGTAGGCTGGCTGTGCCACTTCCCTAAAAAATGCATATGACATACGTAAGTCTTATATGCAGACAGATGGATAGGAATCTTCTCATATCCCACTATTCTCAATAAAGTTAAAAAATGTCCCAGCCAAGGGTTCATCACAATTGAATTATGTTTTTTCACAACTTAAATGTGAATTACCTAATTACTTACAGACGACTCCACCGTAACCCTAATGACATGCACCCCCTGTGGGGGATAAAAAAAATCAATCTGTAAAAATCAATCTGTGTTCTCAACAATTTGTAAATTAACAGAACATTACATAACTCAGAGTCACTTGTACGGCCTCAATGCAGATGTAATGGTTTGTTCTAAAGAAGCAGCAAGCTGAAGATGAAAGGCAGGTCAAATTGGTCTGAAGTTTCAAACTAGCAGATCCTATGAACTCTCCCATTTACAATGGGAAAAATCAGTTTCACCACAAGGGTGTTCTCTTAGGCGAAGTGTTCTCTTAGGAGGTGCTCCTATACACAGAGACTACTGTACTTGAATATCATCTGAAACTTTGTTTCAACACATTATATTTCCAGGAGTTCAAATTCAATTTCTTGGATTATATGATGTTGAAAGGATTTTAATTAATGGATATATTCTTGTCAATGCCTCGGAGTTGTGTATTAAAAATGACTGAAATTACTTTAGATAATAAAAAAAAGGCGGGTGGGGGTCTTTACTTAATTGAATTTACTTTATAACTTTCAATGGTTATAACAGACAACTAATAAATCATTTAAATGGAAACATCTGCTCACTTCTTTCCTACTTTTGTAACATCTTTAAACTCAGTTTTTGTCATAGGTTTCAAACGATTAACATTTTCTGACTTACAACAGTTGCTAACAGTGACCTTTATACATTGACTGGCAAAAACATTTGAGTGATATGCTACCGACAGTATAGCTCCCTATACATTGTTTCAGTGGAAATAGCTGTGCCTTGCCAATGTTAAAGGGTCCTATGATTTGGGCCACTGTAGCACATCTTTTGCTTCTTGACCTACTTGAGACTGAACTGGGCTTTCTGCTGGCTGTTTTCTACAAATGAGTCTTGATGGACACACTTATCAACAGGGATCCTAGGAATCCGTTTGCTGAAGAATAACACAGAAAAATGCAGATTTTCTATGTTTTTGGAGATTTGTTTAGTTTTACACTTGGGGAGGGGCAAAAAACATGCAAGGCTTTTTTTGTTTGTTTGATAATAACCAAATCAATACACATATAAAATATAAACACTAACACAGGCAACTTTGCTTTAAATTTACGTAAACATACCTGTCTAATAAAACTGCTTCCGGTATTCAAGTTCAGTTTACTTCAGTATTCACAGCTGTTCAAAAGATGCCAAAAACAATAAAAATCACCCCTAAAGATCGGGTCAATGAGTTTGGCAAGGACGAATTTCACGTCGATGGTAATGTGCTGTTACACTCGTAGGCAGACCATTGTAGAACACATGGGAAGCGCTAAACATAACTTGAATGCAAGGAAACGTAAACAAGATGAGGCCGAAACAGCAGGGCCATCGAAAACACTGAAACAGACCACTGTGTTTGGATCATTTCAGCACCTTACAACTGCCAAAGAACAGCGTGAACCTGCTTCAGATTTTGTTAAAATGTGTGTAAAAGCCGACATTCCTCTGTACAAAGTGGATCAACCGGCAGTTTCGAGATTTTTTCAGGAAGCACATGGGAGGTGGTGCCATTCCAAAGTCACACCAATTATAGCTGGAATGCTGCAGCTCTGTTTTAACAATAGCCATTCAGATGACAAATTTTTATTGATTAATCGCGCTGGTAAGCTTGTAACTTGCTTAGAATTTGAAAGTGTAACTATTTTTATTTTATTTATTTAGCAGACGCATTTATCCAAAGCGACTTACACACGTTACACTGTATTAAAAGGTTACAGTTCAAGAATAATTAAAGTTATAAACTAAAATACAACATAGAGACACAGCAAGTGTAACAAGAACAACAATAAATACTTCCTATGTTAACTGTCACCCAATAGTACTGTTTGTGTGTCTTATAATGTGGCAGGGAAAACTCATTCAAGACTGTATTCCCAAACTGTAAAATCATTATAACTAATCATGAGTTTTAAGATCTGCTTTTATGAATACAATTATATTCATTCATAAAAAATACTTTTGATATGATTAAATAGGGTCCCCTTAGTAGTAAGGCATGGTGCGTTGATGTGGTAAACTTACTTTCTAATCACCCTGTATATAACAGTATTAAAATAGGTAAAATGAAGACGGAACAGAATGCATTGTACAGATGATGTTTACATTTAACAAAAACAATGTTATTTTGATTCTTGCACCCTTACATGTATAGACGTTATCCCTCAAACCACAACTCAACTCCCGCTATTTATCTGAACAATGTAGCATGACTTTTGCAATTGAGATCTCACTAAGAAGATGCAACAAATATTTAAATTAGTATACTGCGTCTCTTTTCATTAACATATTTTCTCTTAGTACATACGACAAAATATATACTTTGCTAAGTGTCGCAACGAAAATGCAAATTGAGGTATGTTTGCGATGTGACTGGCCTATCTTAGAACACCTACCCCATAATGTTTACCGTATGTGGGCACTCTTAATGTTAACTTTAAAGTGGAGTTTGGGGGCGGGAGCTGGAGCTGCTCTCCTATTTTCTCCTGCCTATCAAAGCTATCTGCTTATTTAAACCACGTCACAATCTATGTTCCTTCTCTTGAGTTTTGCTTTTTGCAAAAGGGAAACGCCGTCAGAACCCCCACCCCGAGCAACTTTTCTTCAAAGACTGGCCGAATGCCAAACTGCTCAAAGTCCTTTTCGATAAGGGAATCAATATTCCAGCTACTTCTAGTAGATCTGATCTTTTTCATTTGCTTTGTGAGTCTCTTTCAGCCGAGCCTGTTTTTCCACCTTGCTCTGCCTGATCTCGCTCTACAGCGCAAGCCCCACCCCAAGCTGCTAGCTCTGCTCATGTCATCAATCCAGCTCAGCCTGAAGCCTCAGAGTCGTATCACCCAAAGTAGACATGTCAGAAATGCAGTCACAAATCTTCCAGGATGTCAAACAGTTTATACAACCTTTTGCAGATGCTTTGTCAGCCATTAACACCCATCTGGATGGGATAGATGGCTGTTTTGTTTCAGCAGGAACATCAGCTGCCGCTGCAGCTTTTTCTGTATCCGCCCCTCCATCCTCCTCAAGCACTTCAGTCTCTGCCCCTCCTGCCACATCAACTCAGCCAGCCCCTGCTTCAATTCCAACCATAATCATACAGGAATTCAACCTCGCTTCAGCTTCTTCTCAGTCTGCAGCAGCTACTCACCGCCATGCTCTTTCCCCTCAATTACGCCGTCAAATAATTGAAGGTAAGGATGTTAACCTCGTTGCCATTCTTATTGCATCATCAGAATTCATTGATCATAGAGTTGTTGATTGTGTTGATCTATCAGTTACATTAAAATCCTGTGATCCCCGCCTTCTCAGAAATCTTTCTGTTGGAGAGTTTGTTCTCTCCTTCTCTATCTTCCGGGACGTCCTCTGCTCTGCTTATCCTCATCGCCATGCTGAACTGGATCAGTATCTGTATTACATTGTATAGTTATCTGTGAGATACGGGGAATCATGTTTTTTTGAATACCATAAAGCATTTTCAGCCAAAGCAGCAGCAGCAATTCTCTCTACAGATAACGTTATTATTGATTGGTCTTCCCCAGACAATTATCTCTTCAAATCGTATTTTAAGTGGCCTTCGGGCTAATACATGCAGAGTCTGCGCCTCTCAACAGCTCTATGCCCAAAAACAGCGGTTTCCCATTCATCCTCCAGACCTCCAGCTACCCCTCCCAGATTCAGGCACCACATAACGGCCCCAATTCATTCTCTTCTCCCCATCAGCAGATCCCAGTCAAAAGATGTTTATGGCCACCCCATCAATTTCTCTGGATCCAAACAAATTTGCATGATTTGTTATGACATAGTGCAGAATTTATTATGCATAGGGTCCGTCAAATATTTTTTTCAAGGCCCTAAACCAAGTCGTTTATTAGCACTTAAATTAAAACAAAATGAAGCCCATTCATCTATTCAAGTTATTCGATCACCCTTAAAAGGTCAGGTGTCTGACCCTAAAGAAATCAACACAGCTTTTCATTTGTTTTATTCCGACTTGAACACTGCAGCTTGCTCCTGCTTTTTAGAAAATCTAGACCTCCCACGATTATCCACTGAAGAAGCTTCAGACCTGGGCAAGCCCATTTCCCTTGCTGAATTAAAATCTGCACTTCAGAGTGTTAAGAAATTACTGAATTACTACTAACATTTTGGGAATTGCTGGGACCACTTTTACTTGAAACACTGCAGTCAGCAATGGAAGAGGGACCTTTTCATCGCAATCTCAATACTGCTCTGATCTCCTTAATTCCAAAAAAACGTAAAGACCCCACAGAGGGCTTCGGATAATATGCGTCGTTTACTACATGTCATCAACGAAGCTACAAACTTGAATACTCCTTGTGCTGTACTATCTTTGGATGCGGAGAAAGCATTTGATCGGCTTGAATGGGACTATTTATGGCTTGTACTACAACGCTTTGGTCTAGGAGCAAATTTTATTAATATGATACGTATTATGTATGCCAACCCCTCTGCCATAGTATCGACTTGTACTACTCACTCTGAAACCTTTACTATTCATAGAGGTACCAGACAGGGCTGCCCACTTTCCCTGCTTTTATTTGCTCTCTCTCTCTGGAACCCTTAGCACAGAATATTCGTCAAAATATAATAACGTCCCCTATTGAATTTAAACAGTCAAAGCATGCCATTTCCCTGTATGCTGATGATATTCTGCTCTGTGTCGCTGATATTCAACACTTTTTCCCCTCAATTCTGTCAGCTTTTGGTGAATTTAGTGCCTGGTCTGGTTACAAAATTAATCGGTCTAAATCTGCCCTGTTACCCCTTAACCCTGCAGCTGGCAGGGTCCAATTACCATCAATCATACCTGTAAAAAAGCAGTTTACTTATTTGGGTATTAACATTTATCCCTCCCTACAAACAATTGAGAGAAAAAAAAATGATCTGGGAACTTTACAAGGAGTTTGTGAAGACTTACGCAGTTGGACACTCATGCCCACCTCTTTACATGCACCGATCTCTACTGTTAAAATGAACATCCTCCCTCGTATTAACTTTGTAAGCTCCATGATACCATTGCCACCTCCTTCAGGTTACTGGGTTAAAATTGATTCTCTTATCAAGAAATTCATATAGGGGGATAAATAACCTCAGATTAAATATACTACATTACAACGAGCCAAATCAGCAGTTCCAAATTTTAAATTTAGCTTTTCAAATACGTTTCCTTAAAACCTGGCTGGACCCGCTGTCTTCTGTGCCCTGGCGAGCAATCGAAGAAGCTTTAATATCCCCTACTAGATTACAAGATGCTTTATTCACAGGGTTTATGCCCAAAAATAGCGCTTTACTTTATGGCCCTATTGAAGCTTACTCGATTGCAGGCTGGAAAGCGGCTGAAAAGCATATGGGAATCAAAATTAAATGGCATCTACACTCTCCTATTTGGCATAATAAAGATCTTTTGTCTGGTAGACAGCCTTTCTTCTGAATGTCATGGTCTAAAAAAGGTATCAATACCTTAAATGATATATTTAATGGGGATGGTCTTCTCAGTTTCTGGGATTTATGTTCAATTTTTGATTTACCTTGTTCATCTTTTTTTTTTCTATCTAAGACTTTGATCTGCCCTACGAGCTTATGAGGTTTACTGGGGGTCCGGACTACAACTACACCCTATGATAAAATGGATTTCCACAGGGGGCTCCTCTAACGGGATGGTCTCTGAGATTTATCTGCATTTACTTAAAGCCTCTTACAAGTCTTTGTCCTAACTGCTTCATGTGAAAGATATTTGGCTATAGTTGATAGATGGGAAGCAGTTTTGGACAACATATTTGGAGCTTCAAAAAACCCTAATCACCAGTTAATTCATTTCAAGATTTGCCATAGACCTTATTTAACTCCCTGTAGAAGCTTCCTTAAGGGTATTATTCCGAACCCACACTGTGGGCTTTGCTCTCTTGGTGTTCCTGGTACCTTATTACATGTTTTATGGGAATGCTCAGATGTTTTTGTGTTCTGGGGTCGGGTGGCTTCCACTTTATCTAATCTGATCATCAGGGATTTACCTTTAGAACCACTACATTTGCTACTTAATGGTGACTCTGATCTTCATTTATCTGAATGCCAACGTAAAATTTGGCTGGCTGGTCTAACGGCAGCAAAAAAAAATGGCTTACCCCTCACCAGTTTGCGACAATGGCTGTTTAATTTTGAAGAGATTATTCTGTTGGAACTTTCTACAGCCTGAATAAATAAAGCCAAATCATCCACGCTGGTAACATGGGAGGAAGCAGCAGCTAAAGTATCCTTGCTGTTGGACTCTGCAGCAGTTTGAATGAGCTCTATGTACTTTGGTTGTATACTGTATTTTTCCCTTTTTTTATTGGGTCCTGGGAAGTTGACAGGTTGCCGGGGGAAAGGGGAGGTGGGAGGTGGGAGGGGCTATATAATATACTGTATGTTATTCGGTTCTGTATGTCAATCCTGAAGAAAAAAAAAATGTGATGTTAAAAAAAAAAAAAATGGATGTACTGTAACCTGTAGTGACGTTCTTGAATAAATGGAAGTTGACATCTGTATCAAAATGTGCTCTGGTGTCTCCATTTCTATATATTACTGATGCCGCCATGGACTTAAATTTAAATTTAGTACTCTTAATAACTGGGGACCTGTGTGCTTTGTACACTGTCACAAGTATTTGTACACAGAAATAATAAGTCCTCTTGGGAATAAAATGCAGCACTTTATAAAGCAAAATGGAGGCCATGATTGACATTGCTAGTACACGTACCATATATATTATACGGGAACAGTTTATCAAAAGAGTGGATTTTCTATTATCAATTAATGTAGTCTTCTGTGTAAAAGATATATTGCTTACCTTTCTTTTAGCCCTCAGTTGCTCATGGTATTTGTCAGAAGTGTCTCCTGGGATCTCCCCTCCCCATAGAGTGACACCTACTATGGTATAGGTAATACCCATGACAACCAACGGAAGCACATACACCAGCACTGTTACAATGATATGATACCTGTACAAAGCAAAACATAATAGTGATAATACATGTCCATTATCAAGAGAGTAATACAAATCATCACAAGGATTCTTTTTAATATTCTACAGTATTTGCTTGAAATAGCGCTTGGGTGCGTACTGGAATATATATGATTTCACAGTTATGCAACTTGTTAGTACATTTCAGTGAAAAAAAAAATTAAAAAAAATAACCAAAGTAACATATTGATTTTAAGGCTACCCCAGCATTAAACTAGTCATTTCCCTGACTGTGGAGTCATTATATTTACAAATTGTTATTGATATTTCTGTCATAACTTAAATAAAATACAGGGTTACACTTAAATAAGTAATGCGTACAACACATGCAACAGAGTAGTGTACTTTATACTTTATTGTATGTAGTTACATTTTATGTAGCTGCAGTGTGGGATTCTAGCTAAACTTGCTGTTTTGTTATTAAAAGCACTCTATGTCATGTATTTATCCAGTATGACAAACATGTCCCTTTGAAATTAATATTTATTGCATTATAACATTATGGTCAGGATTTTCAAAAGGTCGTAAATTATAACTCCAGTGTTAATCAAGAAATCGGTATGTAGCATTGATTTGGGCATTTTCAAGCAGTTAATATCTTAACGAGCAGTGCTTCTTGCGACTATTTTTTTTGTTTGCGTGGGAATTTAAAAGCAAGTCGGTGTTAATTGTATCAGGAGTTAATTTGCACTTGGAAAAGGAGGGTTTTAATTAATGAAACAGTATATAACTCCCCTTGAAACAGAAATTTAACAGACCGTGGCTGACGATACAGAGAGAGAGAGAGAGTGTACAGAACCAGAGTTAATTTCTTACAGGCAACCTAGATCATTAAATATTTGTAATTATGAAAACATTTTAGTCTTCGATACTTGTGGTTAAGAAGGAGATTTATTCACTTGTTTTAACTATCTGTAACCTTATGGAACGTTTGTTGTATTGCTAAAATGATATACCATTATTTGCACGAAGTGTACTACCAAGAAATTATCAATGTAACTGTAGCCTATTTGAATTATGCATATGTACATTATATGACCGCTGACCTCTACTGTACATTTTATTTTAATTATACAACTGAAATCTTGGTTTAGAAAACGGCATATTAGATATTACAATAAAGTTTCCTTAGGTGATTGCGTATTTGCAATGCGTCCTTGGCTTTTAACACCTGTGTCTTATCCACACAACAACGAAGAACAGGTGTACAAGGGCACACAGATCCACTAGGAATGTGATCGAGATCACTGACATGGAATTTGCCTAAACATATTTAATGTTGTCAGAGTCCCCCCCACACTTTATGTGCAATGTACACTTTTACCTTCACACGTTTCTATGCATAGAAAATGTTCTTATAATACTGTAAGTGTTTGGTGGCTACTTCTAATCATGATTATCGTGGAGGCGAGAAAAGAGTACCAGAGAAAATGCATGATTAGAAGATTCACCGAACAATTAATTATAAACAAATTGTGTACTGGGTTGGGGAGTTCTATCGTAATTTTAAAAGCTTAATAATGAAGTTTAACATACATGGTATACATGTATAATATAGCTAACAACTACAAACACAAATACTAACCTTGGCAATTACCTTGGCACTCCATTGGTTTTACATTTGTGCCTATTTGCTTTGTGCTGGGCAAGGTTGCCCCAATGGTTTCTTGAAACTTGGCTTGTGTTTTTGATATCTCAAATTTAAATGGCTGGGCACTTTTGATAACTTGGCGTTTTTTTACATTTACAACACACACACATTACGGGAATAACCCGATCCGTTTGGATAGGGTTAATGTAAATAGTAGCCTAGTCTGTTGAAAGGGTTAAGATATGAATCTGTGTAGAATAGTGGTTATGTAGTTGGAGTGAAAGTATGACTAGTTAGGGTTCAAATCCTGCCAAAAATCAGCCAATGTTGCTCTTGGGCTCTGACAACAGTGCCCGGTCATTGACGTCAATAGCCGCTCATTTTGGGCAATGTTGTTTTCTTAACATAAATGTAGAGTACTTCGGACATTAACCGGCCATTGTCAACAATTACCAGTGAATTTCGGGCAATGTGTGTAACTATGCCAATCTGATCTGTAGCAAATACTTTATAACGTGGGACAATAAGTGTTCCACCCGCTGTCTCTTATTTTTAGCAACAGTAAGCCTGACCAGGCAACACTATTTTTTTTTTAAGAAAAAGGTACGTAGAAAGAAAAAAATGAGCGCATTGTTTGGTTTTCTATTAGGAGTGTATCCCTTTAAAAAAAGACGTCCTGGGTCATGCTTGTAAAGTTTGTAATCCATTGTAGTTCAGTCCGTAGAGATTATGGAAAGATACAAAAAAAGCTATAAATAACAACCACAAAACTACAATGCAGCTGTGTTATTACTGTGTACGCCTTGCCCTGCTGTTGGGTCTTCATTCCTAAGCCATGATCAGCAAGAAAATTATCTCTGAAGAATCATCCTTCTCGATTTGGATTACAGGTGAGACCTTTTTGTCCAGTGTGGACCACAAATAGCGTTACTCTCATCAACCAGTATCGAGAGGAAAGCGTACTTCCTTGCACCAACAGGGACCACAATGAGTGTTACACTGACAGGAAAACAATTTTTCAGAGATCAAGATCAGAACCTCAGAATGATGAGATGACTCAAAATGTAAAACATAACAAAATCCTGAGAATTCGCAGCTGGCTGACTTCATCTTTCAAAATACTGCTTGCTAGACCATTTTTATATTTACATTATTTAAGATATTTTTTGCAAGCAAATGTTCCAATTTAAAACATAAATAAATAATTTAATATAAATGATAGACAGTTCCTCTCAATTATGCCTCTGAAAGCTGCCCCATTCATGTTAAAATGTCAATCTTACATGACATTATTTGGTGTCAGTGTCATTTTTTTCCCACTGTTTAGCCTTCTGGGCCCTATGTTTTGCAGGAAGCAAAACAGAAGTTAGGGGGGCATCTTTTTTCTTAAAGCAGATATTTTCAGTAAGACTTATTAGACACTGCTGTATGAAAACAAACAAGAAAAAAAACCCAGCTGAATTCATGTACACCTTCATGGCTGGTTTCACATATACCGTGATTAGCAGTAATATTTCACAATTGCAAAGAAAACAAACAAAATAAACAGTTATTTTCTATTTCCCCCGCACTTTTTTTTTCAGTTGACATGTTAGGGAGCTAGTTGTTAGTTAATAAACAACCAAAATTATCTTAAAATGAAGGAAACTTAAGTAAGGTAAAGTATAACATGACTTACATGAACTGATCAGTAAAGCCACTGGGCCAGTCCACATAGCAGAGAATTCTATTTGGAATCTGTCTAGTCCTGGAGAAGAAGCACAGGGGAAAGGCAAGGACAAACGCCAAGATCCAGATGCTCACAATCACCACTTTAGTTGCTGTTGCAGAGAGTCTCGGCTTCAGAGGGTGTATGATGGCCACGTACCTAAACAACAAGAGAGTTGATTTTGACAGCTCAGTGTCCATGCTGGTCATATTTGCAGCTGTCAGAAAGATATATTTAATGTGTCACTGTCAGAACTAAAGCAATCTGGCAGTACAAGAAGCCAAAACAAATAAAACAATTATAGATTTAGGTTGTGCACTCCAAGAAAATGAAAGACATGACAAAACAAATGAACATGCTTCCTTTGGGAGACACAGTGTGGTCTGCTCTCAATATAGAACAAGGCTAATGCCTCCCCCCTCGTTGAGTGATACTGAAAATTGTGAACTGATTCAAATTTATAAGACCAACTATAAACTTGAAAAAAACTAAGCAACACTGTTAGGTTCTTCATAGAAAAAAATAAATAAATAGTAACTTAAAATGACAGTTTCTGCAAGTGACAAAATAGACAAAAAAGCACAATGTAACTATTGGGTGTAGTTAATGAAATAAAGGGGTCAATTAATCTAAATTATGGCAGCTATTTCTTGTCAACATTTAAATATTAAAAATAAGACTTACTGGAATGTGTACAGGTATTTTTTGAAAAGATCTAAACGGTGGTAAATTACCTGAAATACTGCGTGGTAAGAGAAACCCATACTGCGCGCAAAAAGGAAGGCGTGACCGTGCTATTCACTAATATAATAATATGCACGAATAAGGCGAGCTAAATGATTTATTTACCAGTCATCATAGCACGCGAAATGCTGCACACCCTTTATTTTAGTATATGGGCACTCCAAAGGACAGGTAGTCCAGCTCTCACTTTGTCAGAATGACAGCGACCAAGGAGGCAGCGGCCGGCACCAGCTACATCTTCAGTGGGTCTCCGTAGGATGAGGGGAGGCGGCCTGGTGTTACGCAGATTTCTGTATCCCCATAGAATTCTGTATCCCCTTAGATTTGAAGCCTAAGTAGATCAAGATCGCTATACGTGAGCGCTTGATGTTTCTGAACAGTATTTACATGTAATAAAATTAAAATGTGTTTTAAAAGAAAAATACAGTTTTATAGGGTTACTTTTAATCAAGGGTTTCGTGTATTGAGCAACGTAGGAGGCTGAGAGTACTGTAGAAATTCAGTGGTGTTAAATGTGCTGTTTTATTTTGCTACAGAATTAGTTTGGTCTTGTTTTCAGTATTTGTTGCAAACTGCAGCAGAACTCAATGGCAGTGCTTGAGGACACAGTGGGGCTGAAGCACAGGAATATCACGCATCCACGTCCAGCTTTGAAAAACTGCATCTGCACAGGCATGGAATCATGCGGGGATAGAGAATTCTGAGTAACACCGGGAATGTCTTGCTTTGAGACGGTCAAAGTGTAGAAACAAAACATTTCTGAAAACAAATATTTGTTTGTTCACCTTTATCCCCCTCTGGTTTATTTTGAAGGTACCGAAACGTTGGCTAAATATAAATGTGTTTCTTTAAAGGGATTGCAAGTGTGCCGTTTATTTCTTTTTTTTCCTTTTAAGAAACTTTAACCTTCCAGCTGCTTATCCGGTGATTTCGACGTGCTGCACAGGCTAGTCACAATGTGTGCAGTACTCACTGTTGTCTTTTCCATGACAAAAATGCTAATGTTTTCAGGGCCGAAATAATTCAGTGTAATTCATGTGTTAAAAGAGCACAACTGTCTCTTGGCTGTTTTGGCAGTACAATGTCATAATGGAAAAAATACAGTACATCATGGGATTATTTACAGCACTGTCTATTCCTACAATGCATCTTGCATTGAGAAAGCAACACGTTTGGAATCAGAATAAAGGAAATGATTATATAATACAGTTCACGTGCAGTCATCTTTTGGTAAGTTGCATTTTCAGAATCATATCATTATGTACAGTATTACAACACTGCATGTTAAAATATTGCCCTTAATCCATAAAACCAACGAAATACATCCTTTTTAGCCTATATTTGACATTTTATTTGTAGTGTTCTGTGGAACACAGGCAATCAATTATCCTGGAAAAAATTAAATACAGTACCTGAAAGCAGATATACGCATTTATCATGTTTCCCAAACAGCACTACTTGTGGTCTGCTCTATTTATATTTTGATTTAGACAGACACGCCTGGTTTCAATAAGCGGTAAACTTAACACGCTCTGAACACTTAGGAAAATTAGCACCTTTAAGTAAATATGGTTTTTATATCAAGTTCCTCCCTCGCGGTATTAGGAGAGAGAATTTGAATACATTTTCATGGATTACCATTAATAATTATATGTAAATGACTCGCACGCGGTATCTTTTTCCACGTGAAGTCATTTGCCGCTGGTTAGTGAATATAACAGGTGTAAAAAGCACGCAGTAACTGGCTTACTGTATGGTAAACTGGTTACCGCTGTTTAGTACATGAGGCCCTAAATTGCAGGCAGTATTCAGATTCTGATTTGATGGTGCTTATATATTCAAATAATGTCCTTAAACTCATCATTGTGCTCACAAAATGGCATAAATGTACTGGTATGTGCTGGTATGTGTCCTGTAACTGTTAGCCCTTTCTTAAGCTCCTTTCACACTGGCATGCTCTACCCAGGCTGGAACCTACCCGGGTCAGGACCCGGTGTCATGTGTGTCGGCTACGTGATTTCACTCTGCTTTTGATAAAGCAGGTTTGACCTGGGTGACTGACGCAAGTAAATAATGTGCATATCAATGCCCCGGAAGAGGCTTGTTACAGACGCTTCCATCCAAGCTTCTCTGGATTGAACCATCGGCCCTGATTAGAGCAAATGTTTCTTCATCCCTGCTGCAATCTGGCTCATGGTGTCCCAATCAACAAAAATATGGCTAAAAAGAATAAACAGAAATGTTCCTTGCAGAAGTGAAACCTTCACGCAGGTGTGGCTGTTTGTTATTTGTTGGCTTACGTATGACCGTCATACTTTTTGTCTCGCTCAACCCGGGTCAAAGCGTGCCGACCCACATCTTGAGGTGGGTTGCTGGGACCCGGGTCAACCCGGGTACTACCCAAGCACGTGGTTTCACACAACATGGGTTTGTGACCTGGGTAGCCAGGCAGGCGTGCTAGTGTGAAAGGGGCTTTACATTGTAACATCAAATAATAAGCAGCTACAAGTAACGTTAAAATATTTGAAATAAAAATAAATAATTGTGGGGAACCCTAGTTTTTTCTCCTTTTTTCTGTTTGACAGTAACTGGCAATACACCATACATCCCAGTAACAGTATAAAAAACAAGTGGTACTTCTTATTTACACTTCTAGTTTTTCAGTGTTTTTAATTTTGTTTTAAATCATTTTATTTGAAAGATTAATCAGAAAACAAAAGCAAAGCAGATTGTAAATATCGTCATCCTTGTATAGCGGTATGTGTCATATTGTAAACAGAAAACAAAACACATCTATTTATACTATTGCTTCCAGGGTCCATGACTCAAATCAGAAAATCCGGGGTATTAGATTACATTATATATTTTTTTATTGCTTTCATTATTAAAAGGCCACCTAATTAATTGTCTATAGAAGAGAAACTTTCCAAACAAGCCTTTGGGATATCATTATAACACCAATAAATTGCCCTGAAGAAATCTTAGCCGAACCATTAGCAGACCATAACACAACGCAGAATGGCAACACAATGGCCATGGTTTGAAAAGGCTTTATGAAGAAAATGAACTTGAATTGCATGAATCAGGAGGGAGATAATGTGCTCCTTAATGGTGTGTTGAAGTATCTGCTCCTTAGAAGTCACCACACTGTAGTTCATCAGCTATTTTTCAGTTTTGCTAACATTGTAATTATGAGGCATAGAGCATGCAGCATGCAGCCTTATCTACAAACACCTTTTTATTTTCAAAAAATACCATTAGCATACCATTAAAATGCCAAACACTGATGAAATCTTAGCAGCACACTGATGCACCACTATTTACTTAAATTAAAATAGACCCCAGAGAATTTAGAACTAATATCTAGCCTTTACATGTTCGCACACTGATTTGAAATCATGCAACTTCAGTGGATTCTTAGGGCCTCATTTACTAAAGGTTCTTATGCGATAACACACGTGTTATCCAAAGATAAGGCGCATGCTAGATAATCCCGTATTTATCAACCATGTTAAAGCGCGACTTAAAGCATAAGACGTGAATTAGCACGCACGCCTTAAAAATAACATGATGTGTACGCTAGCATCTGCTGAATATGCAAAATGCATGGTGATGTATTCAAATGAAGTGGCATGAGCACACTAATGAGGCTAATGATATTCAGACAATATTTACTAAACTGTGCTGACCATGAAGCACACCTTAAATCACGTGCTAGATACAGTGCCTTGCATAAGTATTCACCCCCCCCTTGGACTTTTCCACATTTTGTAGTGTTACAACCTGGAATTAAAATGGATTTAATTGGGATTTTTACCATTTGATTTACACAACATACTTAACACTTTGAAGGTGCAAAATATGTTTTATTGTGACACAAAAGTTAATTAAACAAAAAAAAGACATTTGTTGGTTGCATAAGTATTCACCCCCCTTTGCACCTTTGGCAGCAATTACAGCTGTGAGTCTTTTTGGGTAAGTCTCTATCAGCTTTGCACATCTGGATCCTGCAAATTTTGCCCATTTTTCTTGGCAAAATTGCTCAAACTCTGTCAAGTTGGATGGGGACCGTTGGTGAACAGCAATTTTCAAGTCTTGCCACAGATTTTCAATCGGATTGAGGTCTGGGCTTTGACTGGGCCATTCTAAGACATTCAGGTTCTTGTTTTTAAACCACTCCAGTGTAGCTTTGGCTGTGTGTTTAGGGTCATTGTCCTGCTGGAAGGTGAACATCTTAGTGTTGCATATGGTGCAGTACAATTGCATTACATTTCCAGCTGTAAAAATTAATTAATTTTGTTTTGTTAATCAGAACCATACAAAGTACTCCATTCAAACAGTGTTTTCTACATCGGGCCATAAACATGTTCTTGCTCTATCAGCTCGTTTTTCTTTCGCCATATTTAAGTTTGTCTTTGTTTTGTCTCCAGTCACGTACTGTTTCTTCAGCACTGCGATGCATTTCGGCAAATTCAACAACGCGCAATTTCAAACCTGTTGTGTAGCATTTTCATTTTTTGTCTGACGGTCCTACTTTATCCAGTGGAACCAAGCCTTTGGCTCTCGAGTTCGTTGTGCACGACTTATTTGACCCAACACAGGAATTTTTCTTTTTCAGCGTGTACTTGCACACTTTTATTCACAAAATCAAATAAACAAACTAAATAAAACAAAAACCTAACTCCAACTGGGAGTGCTAAACTAAACTTTTTTTTCTTTCTGATTAATCCTAATCTAATACTACTTGACGGCTAAGCCGTTTCCCATTCACACACATTCCCACACAGGTCTCCATAGTACCTTTGCAGATTCCAACCAGACAGGTCTCCTCACAGTAGCCCTCACTACAGAGATTCCCTTGGCTTTATGCAGGGCCCCATTAAAACAAATTGGAGCCAGGTGCTTCATCTGACTCCTCCCCCTATTCTGCCACACTAGTCTCAAAAAGCATTGCAGTTACAACAAACTCAAACTTTATAAATGTACTCGGCTTTCTAATCAATAGCTGTTTGCTACGGATCCCAGGGGCAGGTTTAGTCTGAATGTTGACAAAACAATGGCTCGGGATTTTAATTAGAACAGTGGTTTTGTGTAGGTGCTGAAAAAATAATTGGGATGTTGACAGTTAAGTTTGTGTGAGCCATAATAACTGTGGCTGTAGTAATCCCATTCTGGCACTGGTACAGTAGTTTAATATTTGGCGCATAGGTCACACTGGCGTAATAGTCGCTCCCCCCATTTAAGGGCCCTGCAAAAATGCCTAGAAAATCGACTCATACAACGGTTTTTACGGTACTTTGATGGGTGATTCTGTAGAACAGAATTTTGTGCAGTGACGGTAAAGAGGTAATCTTCATGATCCCACATCCTTCCAGAAAAGACCTGCATATGTGTCATGTCAGGTAATTGCTGACCTGGCTGGCAGTATAGTGGTAGTTTTTTCTATTTTGTGTCCAAACCCTGTATCTGCGTCAGTAAAGCCACGACTGTCTTTCTGACATTTCTGGAAAACTGGGCCGCTGGTCCTTTTATAGCAAACACTTCCACCAAAACTGAACATATTTTAAACAATCAATTTTCATAAATATTTAGAGCTTTCTAGAAAATTCCACTCTTATTTTTGCCACTGATGAACAGGGTGGAACCATATGGATAAAGTAAATGTCCCCTTGTGGCAGGGATGGCTGGTGGTGACGTCAGACCAGGAAGAGACAGACAACATTAATGCAAGGTTTGAAGCGCTGGTGTACATTTTTTTTTAAATCAAAAGTTTAAACAAACAAAACACTTCTGAAAACAAAACGGCACAGTGGCCAAAATAAAACAGACAGACACAAAACACTGAAGTAAATAAGTATCACGTTGGTTTTAAAGCCAGCACAATTAGCTGTTGTTATTTATATATTTTTAGTTTTCTTTCACTCACGTTCCACCTCTGAACACCCAACCATGATGAGCGGCTGATCCGCTCTTTTAAACAGCTGTGCCGGGGCTCGATTGCTTGTTAATCATTCAATCGAGCTCAGGCACATTCTGCACGTGAAGTGATTTGGCAGGAAAGGTTAAACCCAGTGCCCAAATACATACATTTTAAATAATAAAAACAACACATAACACAAAATAAACAAAATACACACAGGGGCAGGGTGTACCCTGCCACACCCCTCCTGTGAGATAACAACCTACAACACAACAGAATCACAGGTTTTTGGCATAACTTCTATGAGAGGAGCTATTTTGTGTGCAATGACTTGCTCATGGCCTTCATAACTTGGAATACACACTAAAAGTCTGACTGACTTTCTTTTCGTACCCTGCATCTTTAAGCATATATTTTAAATACAGGCTGATGTCAGAATGTATTTCATGAATAAAAATAATTTTGACTTGGATTTTCACAAATAACAAATGGCTGAACATTGTTATTAAAGTAATATTTTACTTCTTAACATTAAGAACAAACTCTAATAAATGGCCAAAAAAGGTCATTTTCAATGTATTACAACTGAACTGTAATTTTGAAAGAGATACTGGAAGACCAGAGAGAGATACTGTGGAGTTCAATAAGCCATATGTGGTTCAAGAGCCATCTGTTGGACAACTCTATATTACAACCAGACCAGATGTCATTCAGGGTGTAAATAATACGGGGGAAAAGTAATACATGTAAATTAATGTTTTCATTGTGTTCCTTTTCACAAGTTTTAAAGACTAAAAACACTATATACTGGTATTAAAATGAATGCTATATTAAAACCTTAAGGATGAACATACCTAAATGTGCTACAGTATATTATTTATGTTTGCGTTTGAACTAAAAGAACATACAAGTTAAATAAGAATATTAGATCTGTAACATAAGGAATCACATTGTTCAGATAACCTGAGTTCTATTGAAAGACTCTCACCTGTACACAACTGATTCTGTTGAATCCTTTAAAATCCTTTCTATACAAAACGCATTTGAAATCAAAGGCTGGAGGCTGGGGATTCGACAGCTCAAAAAGCTATGGTGTATCAATACTGTATTACCAATTTCAATGTTTTAAATATCAAAGTAAAACAGGACAGAGGAAATTGAATGACTGGCAATCATTAGACTCATCATCCCATAGATGAAAGATGTTAGTTATTGTTTTTTTTAAAAAATAAATGTTGATCTACAAACAGTGGGAGAGCGTAGACAATTTACTGAACCTGGGATAAATTTTAGTGTGTATGAAAACGTGCACATATAATTCATTTTATAATACAGATTCCGTTTTTAATTACCAAGACATTTATTTTGCTTAGTAAAAAAAAAAAATCGTAATTTGTAATGGGCTATTTAAAATGGAAAATCCTTATTAATCTTAATGTAAAAAAACATTAGACTAGTCAAAAAAAGTTGCAAAATACATACATACTACTGTTGACTTTTTCAGTTTTAACACGGCTTTTAATTATTTTCAACTAAAATGCATCAAAATGTATCATTTTTGCAAACGTTTATTTGGCAGTGTTCCTTACCTGTCTACAGCGATGGCTGTCATAGAATAGATGCTGGCAAAGACAGCCGTGATGGGAAAGAAGTTGTGAAACTTGCAGTAACCTTGACCAAAGTACCATTCGTTGTTGAGAGCATAGATGAAATTTATTAAGGTGTTGAAGGCAGCCATTGAGGCATCAGAAAAAGCCAGGTTCACCAAAAAATAATTGGTAACGGTTCTCATTTGTTTGTGAGCCAGGATTATCCAAATAACAATCAGGTTACCAAAGACGGCCACCGCCACAACAGAACCATACGCGACAGACCAGAAACCAATCTGCCACAAAGGCTGGATGAATTGGTTAGAAAAGTTCCCTGTTCTGTTTGAGGATCCATTGATTGAGTTTGCCATTCTTGTTCTTTTTTTCAACAGTAGACTTTTACAACGATGCTTTTTGTGTTAACAATTAGTGGTCAGTTGGTGATGGCCAAATAAATGACAAATAAATATATATATAATCTGATTTAGCACTGTGAGGCGCTGCTTCAGAATCTATAAATTCAGGCAAGAACCAACAAATACCTTCTGTAGTAAAAAGGTTATGGTGATTTGGTTTCTCTTAAACTTGTAGCATTGTGACAGAGTTCGAATGGCAGTTTCTGAAAGGCTGGGCATGGTGTGCACATCCCTCCCCTACCCGCCCAGCCCCCATACCCCCCGCCCCCCCGCAAACGTCACGGAATGCAGGTTGTGAGTACCAAGTAGAAGGCACAGTCTCTGCTTTAATATAAAAACGGTTCTGAATTGTTATATATCTTCATCCCTTTCACTCAATACTTTATATAAGCAATATTTACACATGGGCGCACGTTAGACTGTTATAACATATATATAACAATAAAGCTTTGGATCAAAGCGTTTTTTTTTTTTTTTATTGTTCGTGTATGCGACCGGTAGTAGCATCTCTAATTATATTTATAACGCTCATCATTTGAAATCCTAACATCCAGATGCACACTTCTGCCTAATTGACTTTACAATTTAGAAAGATTTCTCCTACAAAACAACTAAACTAGTGCCTGGAATCAACTAGACGCGTTTAGATGAAGGCAGCCAAGACAAAAGGTTGCTAAGGTGCGTGTAGCGGTGATCGGACACCAGCAACAAGTAAATGACCAAGCCTTGCATTTATTATTATTGCCTTAGGTGAAAGCTAACTCATTGCCGGTCAAACTGTCCTAATAATACTGTACATCTACAGCTCATGGTGGGTGAGGTGGGGGTGGAGCTGAGCCACAATACATTTTAAATCGTGGGGGGCCCATATAGTGTTATTTAAGTTAATCAATAAGGGAGAAATCGATGGGGGGATAGAGGAAGAAGGTATTTTGAAGTGAGTAAGCAATATACAGTTAGCCTCTATTTAACCCTTTACATTTTTGTATGTAGTATCAGTATCAGACTTTAAGGGGGGCATAATTGTGTGTAAAAGGTTTATTTTTGTATGAAAATGTTTTGTTTCCATTGTGAAAATAACACGTTAGATAATCACACACTCCCAGGCAAACTAACATATCTTTGTTATGAAACTGATTGTTACAGACTCTAGAGCTTTAAGATACCTTACATTTTATGTGTTTGGTTGTTACATTTGCACATTTAATAAAAAATAAAAAAATAAAGGGGTTTTGGTGAACATAAACAAAGCATCCCTGGTAGAATAATCCAAGGGGAATGTCAAATCATATAGAATGGTGAATATAAAGTTGCCAGTTGAAAAGGTTAACAGCGACAGGGGCCCTCATAGGCGTGCTTAATAACAGACTGGATGAAATGTTATGATGTGTTTCAGTGAAGAAAACCAATAACAAAATACAATTGTGTGCATTAGGCACCTACAGGTACATAGCCCAAAGCCATAGTCCAAGGTCACAGTCTCAAAGTCTCAAATGAATGACATATTTTTAAAAATATGTATCCTTATATTAAAGCTATAACTATATAACACTCGTTGGAGATTCAATCTGAATTGCCAGTGCATTATCTTTATAAAATGAAAGCTAATGCTTACATGTGTATAATTTTTTCTTTCTCCAAAACATTAACATTAATGGCAGGGCTTTCGTGTGCCGAAGGGTTTAGGCAGCACAATGCTCCTTTAATCTTGCCAGGGTACTTTCAAACAGCCATGTGGGACAAATGCCTTTTAAGAGATATTTTGCACTGCCCATTGATTTATCTTTGGATGTAATTGTTTGTTTTTGCCACTATGATTACTCTGACTTTACTCCACCCAAACTGTTTGAAAATGTATTATCCAAATGGCTATCAACATTACAGTATATGTATGTTAAGTCTGTATTGTCACTATGGTCCCCTGTACTATGGGTTGCTAAATGTTGCACAACATCATTTCATGCCCCCTGACCTTCAAAGAGACTGCTCACCTACAATGCCCTTCATCACACAGGTCCCGAGTACCTCCTCAGCCTGCTGACCCACTATGTCCCTGCCCGCAAGCTGAGGTCCTCCGACTCTGGCCTGCTTGTTATTCCCAAGCAAAAGTGCTCTTTGGAACTCTCTCTCAGCTTTGGTGTGTGGCGCTCCCACCGTCGCTCGCTTTAAATCAACTCTCAAGATCCACTAGTTCTCTCTTGCTTTCCATGCTCTTTAAGCCTGATATCTGCTATCAGCTGCTGTGTTGTTGCTACTATTTCATGTATTATGCTACTATATCATGTATTCTGCATTTTTCACTGTATTGTATTAGGCATTGTTTTTTTACGGTATGTCATGTATTATGCATTTTTCTGTATTTAAAGTATTTTTGATTTTGTTGTTTCTGTATCTTGTAAAGCGCTTTGTGATGGCGGTCCACTATGAAAGGCGCTATATAAAATAAAGATTGATTGATTGATGCTTGGAGCATGTCAGTGTGATCTGGCAACAGATTCAGCCTGTAAAAAGGGAGAAGAACCTCCATATAACATTCCTGGATTTAGCTCATGCAGATGGTGTTTCCATCAGAAATGCTATCCCTTTTTTCTGCTTCAAAGTGTAATCACAGACCTGTACCAAGCATTTCTGAGGTCTCCTTGTGAAAGAACATTTTTGTTTATAAAAGAGACTTGTTTGTTAAAAATTACTTTAAACTCCAAATGTGAAAATTGTGTTTTCAATCACATGTAACAGGAGCAAAAAATGTCATATCATGTCTGTATTTATGTATCTACAGTGGGTCCAATTGAAAATGTCACAGGTACCACAGTAAATCGCATGGTAACTTGAGGTAAGTCAATCTCTACTGCTGTGCAGCTTGAAGTGTAAATTCAATACTTTCATTTTCCAGCAGAGAGCACCTGGGATCTTTTAGGAATGTACTTAGCTGTATGCCATTGTTCATTAACAACATAATTGTTTCTGCTTAAGATTTGTATTTTTTAAATTATTTTTTGATTGACAACAAGGCAAGTAATGTATAGGATAGGCTGTATTGTTTAAAATGGTGTTATTGTTATAAAATGGATTTAAAAAAAAAAAAAACCTTAGTGATGGCATTCAATCTTGTTTAAAAATACATTTAATTACTATTTTAAGTTGTGATAAAATAAAATAAAAATATATTATGGCAAATATTTTGCCATTTTTCTTGGTTACCCCATCCCAATGTTAAACAAAACTAATACCATTTTTACCATAAATTACAATGCAATACATTGTCTTGGTTTTGTGTGTGTGTGTTTTAAGATCAATATTATAGTAGGTACACTTTTAAAAAGTGATGCAGTGCTCGTGAAACAATGGCATCTGGTGTCAGCCCAGGGGATTTTTTTTTTCTAAAGAAAAATGCGCTACTTGGCCATTCTTCAGGGAATTTTTCACAAAATGTAGTTGACACTTGTATAAACAGGAGTTGCCACGGTAACTGATCGATAGCCAGTGGTGCACAGCAGTAGCAGTTTTCACAGCTACAGCAGGGACTCTAAGCAGGAGTCTCAGTCTTCAATCTAGAAAATCTTTAATTAAAACCTGGAATTAGAAATAAACGCATGTTGTTAACACTGGGTGCTTAACACAGCACATTGATTTTTTATTTTTATTTGTGGAAGCTGTTGCTCTGTCAGAATTTATGTAATACTGTATACTGCAAAATTACTGTATAACTTTACTGTCTGGAAGGGGTAGGTCAGTGCCATCTTAGCTTGATAAACCTTTTTGTACCGTTTCAAAAATGCATCGGGTTCCACTTCCTGACCTTCTGCAATTGTACTGCAAATGCTTATCACAACAAGAAAACAAATAATGCACAGGTCATGAAACTCAGCTGAAGAAAAAAAAAAAGGAAATACTATCCAGGGAAAGGGCACAGAGCTGCATCAGTGCATCACTATAGCCCCTTTCACACTGGCATGCTCTATCCAGGTCGGCTACGCGATTTCACACTGCTTTTTGAAGAAGCTGGGTCGACTTGGATTACAGAAGCAAGAAAATACGCTTATCAATGCCCCAGAAGCGGCTTGTTACTGACGCTTTGTCACAAAGACGGCCGGAGTGGGTGGCGTCAGACCAGAAACAGGAAGTAACAGACAGAGACAGTGAGGTTGGTGAAGCTGAGCACTTGGTTGTGCTCAGCATTTAATAATTAAACAGAAAATAAACATACAAAAACATAGGACACGGCACTCTACGCCAAAATAAAATAGACAAATAAAACGTACTAAACAGTAAACAGACAGTACACGGACAGACAAACGAAACACGGTGAGTGAGACACTTCTTTTCTTATTATTCTTCTTATTATTCTTTTTACCTCCTTCTCCACACTCGTTCTCCACTCACCGAACACCCAAAACCCCGAGTGAATGAAAATGTGTCTATATATACTGTTGTGCTGGGATTCAATTACTAATTAATTATTCACTTGAATCCCAGCACGTGAATGAATTACTTGCAACCCCGTGCTCACATATTACATACTTTAAATGCACGTGAAGTGATTTGTGCCATCCTCGTGCCTAAATACAAATCTACAATTTAAATACTCGTGCTGCACACACCCATTTATATCCCGTGTACCAACTACAATACACCAACATTAACACAGCACACGCAACACATAACACACATGCACACAGGGGCGGGGCACATTGCCACATATACCCCCCCTTGTGCGCAGCACACATGGCCTCAACGGCCACCTCCCCCCTTAAAATCCCAAAGTCTTGCTTAAAGTCCCGAGCCAAAAACAGGGACTTCAAAGGGGTTCAGGTGGCAATGCTGCCAGTAGCCAGGCTGCTGCTACTGGCAGGGCTGTCAGCGTAACTGCTGACAGCTCCCAGGCTGACTCCTTCAGCTGGGGCAGTCCTGGCAGCGGAAAGGCTGCAGGGGGGTGGTCTGACCTCCCCCTTCTTCGTAACGGCAGCTCCCTCTTCCGGGGCTCCGGCCCAGTATCTCCTGCAGCACAAGTGCTGCAGTGGGAGCAGGTCTCCTGACCTCCCCACGATCTCCGCAGCGAAACTTCTGCTGGGGTTGGTGGTCTCCAGACCTCCTCCCTTCTTCGTGGCCGACAGCTCCCTTTTTGGGGCTCCGCCACCGTACTCCCTGTGGTGGAGGTACGGGAAGCAGAGACAGCTCCTGCTGTTCTGCTTGGCAGTGGCGGAGGCAGAGGCAGCTCCTGCCCTCTGCTCCTGGTGGTGGTGGAGGCAGAGGCAGCTCCTGCCCTCTGCTCCTGGAAGTGGCGGAGGCAGAGGCAGCTCCTGCTCCCTCTCCTGGTGGTGGTGGAGGCAGAGGCAGCTCCTGCCCTCTGCTCCTGAAGTGGCGGAGGCAGAGGCAGCTCCTGCTGCTCTGCTCCTGCCGGTGAAGGTGACGGAGGCAGAGGCAGCCCTGCTGCTCTGCTCCTGGCGGTGGAGGTGGCGGAGGCAGAGGCAGCTCCTGCCCTCTGCTCCCTGCCGGTGAAGGTGGCGGAGGTAGAGGCAGCCCTGCTGCTCTGCTCCTGCCGGTGAAGGTGACGGAGGCAGAGGCAGCTCCTGCTGCCTGTCCTGGCGGTGGTGGTGGCGGAGGCAGAGGCAGCTCCTGCTGCTCTGCTCCTGGCGGTGGAGGTGGCGGAGGCAGAAGCAGCCCTGCTGCCTGCTCCTGCCGGTGAAGGTGGCGGAGGTAGAGGCAGCCCTGCTGCCTGCTCCTGCCGTGAAGTTGGCGGAGGCAGATGCAGCTCCTGGTGCTCTGCTCCTGCGGTGAAGGTGGCGGAGGCAGAGGCAGCTCCGACTGCTCTGCTCCTGCCAGTGAAGGTGGGAGCATCATATAGTCTCCTGGCGATGGAGGTGGGAGCAGCGTAGTCTCCCCTTGGAGGGGACTGGTGCTGTAGTCTCCCCCTTGCAGGGGACTGGTGCTGCTCTGCCTCTCTTGCAGGGGACTGTGCGGCTCTGCCTCTCTTGCAGGGGACTGGTGCGGCTCTGCCTTTGAAGGGGAAACCAGCAGGCATTCTTCCTCTGCTGGTTGTGATGGGGAAACCAGCAGGCATTCTTCCTCTGCTGGTGGAAGTGGGAACAGCAGGCATTCTTCCTCTGCTGGTGGAGGTGGAACCAGCAGGCATTCTCCCTCTGCTGGCAGCTTGGGTCCTAGGGCTGTGGAAGCCCCGACTTCCCCTCTTCGGGCTGTGGATGCACCGACTCCTCCTTTTGGGCTGTGGATGCACCGACTCCTCCCTTTGGGCAGTGGACGCACCGACTCCTCCCTTTTGGGCTGTGGATGCACCGACCCCCTCTTGGGCTGTGGACGTTCGGGCCCCCACTCAGGCGTGGGGACGTTCGGGCTCCTCCCACTCAGGCGTGGGACGTTCGGGCTCCTCCCGCTTGGGCTGTGGACGCCAGGCTCCTCCCGCTTGGGCTGTGGACGCCAGGCTCCTCCCGCTCAGGCATAGGGACGGGCAGAAAGGGCTCCTCTTCTTCATCCTGCATGGGGCATAGGGCCAACGTGGTGCCCATATGCCCCACAGCCAGGGCACCCTCCCCCCATCCCAGTCTTTGGGCCATTGCCTGAAGGGTCCTGTGGACGGAGCAGGGTATGGTGGTGTGGCTAGTTTGGCCACAGTCGAAACACCACAGCCCTGCTTCCGCCTTTCTCCCTTTGCCCTCCTGTGCTCCTCTCCAGCCTCTTCTCCTCATTTCTTTTCCTTTTTTTTTTTCAAAAACTGCGGTTCCCGCTCTGGCCTGAGTCCTGGAGGCGCTGTAGATCCCACGCAGGACACCACGTGTCACAAAGACTGCCGGAGTGGGTGGCGTCAGACCGGAAACAGGAAGTAACAGACAGAGACAGTGAGGTTGGTGAAGCTGAGCACTTGGTTGTGCTCAGCATTTAATAATTAAACAGAAAATAAAAAGGTTGTAAACATACAAAAACACAGGACACGGCACTCTACGCCAAAATAAAATAGACAAACAAAACGTACTAAACAGTAAACACCCCGAGTGAATGAAAATGTGTCTATATATACTGTTGTGCTGGGATTCAATTACTAATTAATTATTCACTTGAATCCCAGCACGTGAATGAATTACGTGCAACCCCGTGCTCACATATTACATACTTTAAATGCACGTGAAGTGATTTGTGCCATCCTCGTGCCTAAATACAAATCTACAATTTAAATACTCGTGCTGCACACACCCATTTATATCCCGTGTACCAACTACAATACACCAACATTAACACAGCACACGCAACACATAACACACAAATGCACACAGGGGCGGGGCACATTGCCACACGCTTCCATCCAGCCTTCTCTGGATTGAACTGTCGGCCCAAATGTTGATTAGAGCAAATGTTTCTTCATCCAATCTGGCTCATGGTGTGTCTCAATCAACAGAAATTTGGTTGAACAGAATAAACAGAAATGTTCCTTGCGGAAGTGAAACCTTCACACATGCATGGCTGTTTGTTACTTCGTCTGCTTACGAACAACCATCATGCATTTTGTCTCGCTCAACCTGGGTCAAACGTGCCAACCAACATCCTGAGGTGGGTCGCTGCTGACCCAGGTTAGCCGGGTACGACCCATTCACACTATTGTGTGGGATTGTGCGGGATTGGGACCCTGGTAGCCAGAACCTGGGTCGGGACCCGGGTAGGAACGCCAGTGTGAAATGGGCTTATGATTGTCAAAAGTACATGTACTTATTAGCCATTTCACAACAGACTTATCTTAAAAGGTTTTCATATTTTTCTCAAGTGACTCTCACCACCACTACTGTTGGTTAAGAACTGCAGGCTTTTTTCATACTTATTTATTAGTCAAACACTGCCAGAAAAAAACAGCATTTTGTGAAATGTTAATCTTATTTATTGTTATATGTTCAGCGGTTCCTAAAACCGTAGTTGAGCATGGTTGCGTTGGTCCTTAAAAATGGGAATGGGAAACAACAGCTAGTTTTAGATTTTAAAGCTGGCAAGAAGTAAACAAGTAAAACAGTACAGTAGTTGCAGACATCAGTGTGTATTAGCATGCAGTAAGCAGTTTTGTTTGTGTTGACTATGAGTGACACCCAGCATGCAAGCCAGCCTACCTGCCCTCTGAGTTCAACTAATGCAGTCTGAGTGTCTGGAGGACTAGTGGTAAGAATAAATGAAGGTTTGCTTTTAAAAATGCAATAGTGCAAAGCATGATTATTGTAGGGAACCACTAATTTCAAACATCAAATTTGCATACCAATGTGTATGAAACATGTAGACCTACATAAGCAATTTACAAGCTGTGCGATAAATTTAAAGAACATAAATACATTCTAAATGTGCATGTTATCAACAAATAAATGAGTAGTAGTTATAAATTCTTCAAGCCTCCATATACAGGGACTCATAAAAAAATACCTTAAAAAATGATTCACAGCACTGTACACCCTGTCCTGGCTTTTTGCCTTAGTAACCCATTGTCAGGGAAAGAGAAAAATAATCTATGAAAAGTGGAACACGTCAAATACATCTGCTGTAAACCTAGTTGGCCACAAAAGCTTTTGTAAACACATTTACAGACGTGCTCAAATTTGTTGGTACCCTTACAGCTCATTGAAATAATGCTTCATTCCTCCTGAAAAGTGATGAAATTAAAAGCTATTTTATCATGTATACTTGCATGCCTTTGGTATGTCATAGAATAAAGCAAAGAAGCTGTGGAAAGAGATGAATTATTGCTTATTCTACAAAGATATTCTAAAATGGCCTGGACACATTTGTTGGTACCCCTTAGAAAAGATAATAAATAATTGGATTATAGTGATATTTCAAACTAATTAGTTTCTTTAATTAGTATCACACATGTCTCCAATCTTGTAATCAGTCATTCAGCCTATTTAAATGGAGAAAAGTAGTCACTGTGCTGTTTGGTATCATTGTGTGCACCACACTGAACATGGACAAGAGAAAGCAAAGGAGAGAGTTCCTCTGAGGAGATCAGAAAGAAAATAATAGACAAGCATGGTAAAGGTAAAGGCTACAAGACCATCTCCAAGCAGCTTCATGTTCCTGTGACAACAGTTGCAAATATTATTAAGAAGTTTAAGGTCCATGGAACTGTAGCCAACCTCCCTGGGCGCGGCCGCAAGAGGAAAATCGACCCCAGATTGAACAGAAGGATAGTGTGAATGGTAGAAAAAGAACCAAGGATAACTGCCAAAGAGATACAAGCTGAACTCCAAGGTGAAGGTACGTCAGTTTCTGATCGCACCATCCGCCGCTTTTTTTGAGCGAAAGTGGGCTCCATGGAAGAAGACCCAGGAGGACTCCACTTTTGACAGAAAACATAAAAAAGCCAGACTGGAATTTGCTAAAATGCATATTGACAAGCCACAATCCTTCTGGGAGAATGTCCTTTGACAGATGAGTCAAAACTGGAGCTTTTTGGCAAGTCACATCAGCTCTATGTTCACAGACGAAAAAATGAAGCTTTCAAAGAAAAGAACACCATACCTACAGTGAAACATGGAGGAGGCTCGGTTATGTTTTGGGGCTGCTTTGCTGCGCCTGGCACAGGGTGCCTTGAATCTGTGCAGAGCACAATGACATCTCAAGACTATCATGGCATTCTGGAGCGAAACGTACTGCCCAGTGTCAGAAAGCTCTGTCTCAGTCGCAGGTCATGGGTCCTCCAACAGGATAATGACCCAAACACACAGCTAAAAGCACCCAAGAATGGATAAGAACACAACATTGGACTATTCTGAAGTGGCCTTCTATGAGTCCTGATCTGAATCCTATCGAACATCTATGGAAAGAGCTGAAACTTGCAGTCTGGAGAAGGCACCCATCAAACCTGAGACAGCTGGAGCAGTTTGCTCAGGAAGAGTGGGCCAAACTACCTGTTAACAGGTGCAGAAGTCTCATTGAGAGCTACAGAAAATGTTTGATTGCAGTGATTGCCTCTAAAGGTTGTGCAACAAAATATTAGGTTAGCGGTCCCATCATTTTTGTCCATGCCATTTTCATTTGTTTTATTATTTACAATATTATGTTGAATAAAAAATCAAAAGCAAAGTCTGATTTCTATTAAATATGGAATAAACAATGGTGGATGCCAATTACTTTTGTCAGTTTCAAGTTATTTCAGAGAAAATTGTGCATTCTTCGTTTTTTGTGGAGGGGTACCAACAAATTTGAGCACGTCTGTATTTTAAGCAATGCACGTTCAATTCATAGTACAGTTCTTATGATACGTGACATTTTTTATACAAATTCACACTCTCCAAGTAGAACCAAAATTAGATGATTCTGTTGTCAAGGGATATGAAATTATTGGTTTGCATTTATATTTGCCAAATACACACCCTCTACTGATAGTAGGTTGTTATAGACCTCCATTGGCCTCTGAAATAATTATTAATGACATTTTTTAAAGACTCTCTGATATTTTAGGTAATAGTGAACTGATACTTATGGGTGATCTTAATTGTGACTGACTTACTGTTAAATCCAAAATTCTTAAAAATGTAAGCTCTTCCTTGGGTTTAACTCAATTGATAAAAGTCCTAACCCGGCCAAATCTGAAGGACTTGTGTCTAAATCATCTTTAATTGATCTATGCTTTACAAATGATCCTAATAGGTACAAATAGGTAGGAACTTTCTGAAATGCTTTTAGCAATCATAATACAATTTATTGTATCAGAGATGTGCATAAACTTAAACCAAAAATTCTCTTCAAAAGACAGTATAACAAATTTGAAGATTCTGTTTTTTTAACTGCAGTTTCCCATATTGATTGGAGAGTTTCCCACAAGTTGATACTGCTTGGGAGTTTTTTTTTAAAATGAATTTAGTACAGTTATCAATAATCATGCTTCATTAAAAACAATTGCAAGTAAAAATATATAATTGTCCCTGGTTCACTAGTGAAATAAAAGGCTCGTAGAAGCTCAGGAACAGTGTTGGGCTAGAGCACGGAAAACAAAATCTGAACATGATTGGCAACAGTATCGTACTTTGACAAATAAGTGTAAGAATTGAATCAAGAAAACTAAATCTGATTATTTCCTGAGACTAACTACTGATAATATGAATGACCCATGTAAATTCTGGAAACTTGTGAAAACATACAATGCACTACGGTATCATCAGCTCTCCCTCATCAGGTTACATTTAATGAATGTAGTTATACTGGGAGTAAAGATATTACTGATTGTTTTAATAAGCATTTTATTAGGGCCAGTCAAGCATTTGAAAACTTTATAACACAATGGATTTGCTTGGTGCCAATACTCAGTCACACATTGATTCTAACTTTTACAAACTAAAGGAGGATAAGACTACAGCTAAATTTGATTTTCGAACTATGAAAACAAGGAGGTACTTAAATTACTAATGAGCCTTGATCAAAGAAAGTCTGCTGGACCAGATAATCTGGAGTTATATTTCTTAAAAATAGCAGCTAGGATTATTACTCAACCACTAACTGAACTATTTCAAAGGTAAACAGGATGCTGGAGACACCTGCCCAAGGCTTCTAAGAAATTAAAAAGAAAAATACCCCTAGTCTGCGAGAGCGGGGGCAGATGACTCAACATTGGACAACACGGTTAACGACTTAGGAACGGAAGCAGATATGAGAATGGAGAGTACTTCACAAAAGACTAGTTCAAGATCTGCAGTTAGCAAAGACATGGGACTCCAGGTTTGTGTCTGTGGCTGGAGCAAGGCGACAATGGTCAGGGGTTTGAAGAGTCATCAAGGGA
Source organism: Huso huso (assembly GCA_036884735.1). Taxonomy (NCBI): domain Eukaryota; kingdom Metazoa; phylum Chordata; class Actinopteri; order Acipenseriformes; family Acipenseridae; genus Huso; species Huso huso. The sequence continues at coordinate 76,585,422 of CM072663.1, read as the reverse complement.
GAATGAAATTCTTGAGGGAGAAGGGACAAGGGCTTCGCATTGAGCAGTACTTCTTACGAAATCAGTCAAGTCAGAAAAATGAAGTCCCGCGAAGGAAGCAAACCACAGTTCGCAGTATATCAGCACCCCTGTCATAGATGTGAGGAGGACTTGCATGGATACAACTAGTGATGAACCTAACGATCCTAGTGAACCCGGTCAGACAAACCAGCATAAGAGAGAAAAGAACCTCAACAGGCACAAGCCTGCAGTTAAATGGCCAAGAGCTTGTGAGAAAACTGCATGGGACACAGTAAACACGGATCTCTGTTTTGCATTGGAAAGGTTAAGTGGAACAGTTCAAAAGAAGCTGGATAAATTTGGGGACATCATCTACGCATATGGAAGCAAGAGGTTTGGAATTGAAAAAAGGAAGGAAAAAGTACAAACTATTCCTGGAAAGTCTAGACGGCAGCAGGAGATTGAATGCTTAGTTAGAGAAAGGAGACAGCTGAGGAAGCAATGGAGAAGAGTAGAACAAAGTCAGAAGGAGGGACTCAATCTGTTACAAAGGGTCATAAAAGATAAGCTTGCAACATTGTGCAGAGCTGAGCGCCTATGGAAACGCTACAAAAAAAAGGAGTGTGCGAGAATTAATTTTTATAAAGATCCATTCAAATTTGCAAATAAGTTATTCACCAGTGAGAAAAATGGCACACTAAAATCATCTAAGTTTGAGCTGGAGAGATAATTGGAGGAAACACATACAGATTCAAAAAGGCAGGAGTCTATGTCAATTCCTTCAGACATCACAACTATCAATCTACCAGAATACCAAATGGAGGACTGTGCACCTAAGTGGAAAGAAGTAGAGCAAGCTGTGAAAAAAGCAAGGGCTTCATCATCTCAAGGGCCTAATGGAGTTCCATACAGAGTATACAAGAGTGCTTCTGGAGTTCTACGAATCCTGTGGAAATTGATGAAAGTGGCATGGGAAAAACAGGTTGTACCAAGAGCATGGCGCCGAGCAGGTGGAGTCTTTATACCAAAAGAAAAAGATTCTGCAAGCACCAGTCAGTTTTGCCCTATTTCCCTATTAAACGTAGAAGGCAAGATTTTCTTCAGCATTATTGCTCAGAGATTGTCAACTTACCTATTAAAGAACTGCTTCATTGACACTTCAGTACAAAAAGCGGGCATTCCAGGTTTCCCAGGATGTTTAGAACACATCAGCGCAATCTGGCAACAAATCCAATCAGCTAAAAAGGAGAGGAAGGAGCTCCATGTGACATTCCTGGATTTGGCTAATGCATATGGTTCAGTGCCACATGAACTTCTTTGGGCAGCATTTGATTTTTTCAATGTATCGATGACAATAACAAATTTAGTGAAAGCCTACTTTGGAGATTTGCAATTTTGTTTTTCAACTTCCGAATTCAGCACTACATGGCAATGCCTAGAAGTTGGAATAATGGCAGGATGCACCATTTCTCCACTGGCTTTTACCATGGCAATGGAAGTAATTATTAGGGCATCAAAATGGGTAGTGGGAGGAGAGCGCTTGGCTTCTGGAATGCAACTACCACCAATTCGAGCATACATGGATGACATGACAACCATGACTACAACAGTAGCCTGCACTAATCGGTTATTGGACAAATTAACCAATAACATTGAATGGGCACGAATGCAATTCAAGCCCACTAAATCAAGGAGCATCTCTATAATTAAAGGTAAAGTAGTAGATAAAAGGTTCTACATTAATGGGCAGCATTGTGGAGTAGTGGTTAGGGCTCTGGACTCTTGACCGGAGGGTCGTGGGTTCAATCCCAGGTGGGGACACTGCTGCTGTACCCTTGAGCAAGGTACTTTACCTAGATTGCTCCAGTAAAAACCCAACTGTATAAAAGGGTAATTGTATGTAAAAATAATGTGATATCATGTAACAATTGTAAGTCTAAAGAAGAATTAATAATAATTTAGATTACATGCTCTGGATAAGGGCGTCTGCTAAGAAATAAATAATAATAATAATAATAATAATAATAATAATAATAATAATAATAATGAGGCAATACCAACAGGTCTGAGAAGCCAGTGAAAAGTCTTGGGAGATGGTACGACGGGGACCTAAAGGACACAGTTATTGTGGGAGAAGAGAGACAACAAGCAGCGGAAGGGTTGAAGAGCACAGACAGCAGCGCTTTACTGGGCAAACTGAAACTCTGGTGCTTTCAGTTTGGTCTACTGCTAAGGCTGCTGTGGCCACTGACTGTGTACAAGGTTTCTTTCACAACAGTTGAGAAGCTGGAAGCTTTAATCAGTTCATACATCAGAAAATGGTTGGGAATTCCACGCTGCCTCAGCAGAGTGGGACTTTATGGTAAAAGAGTACTGCAGCTTGGCCAGAACATTGAGTCAAGTTTATGATATACTGTAGGAGTGAAATTTCAAATTTCACAGATGATAGTCAAAATTACGGTAATATTTTAATATGGACAATTCGGTAGAACAATGAACTAAAAATATTTAAGAGATATAACAGACGTGTTTATTCCACGTTTTGCAGGTTTTTTTCAAATAGATAAAAACATCTTGACTTCACACTACATATACATTACATGTATGCATGTAACTTCAATAAATTATTATTAATTTCTTCGCAGATGACCTTATTCAGGGCGACTTACAATTTTTACAAGATATCACATTATTTTTACATACAATTACATTATTTTTTACACATTGTTTTTACATACAATTACCCATTTATACAGTTGGGTTTTTACTGGAGCAATCTAGGTAAAGTACCTTGCTCAAGGGTACAGCAGCAGTGTCCCCCACCTGGGATTGAACCCACGACCCTCTGGTCAAGAGTCCAGAGCCCTAACCACTACTCCACACTGTTGCCCGTTGAAGTTAAAAGATATTTAGCTGTTGGTCATGTTACAGAATCAGGGGGATAGTAAGTGAATACATAAAAACAACTATTTGTATTAAAAAAAAACAATGAAGTTTACTTGATAACAATAAAATTAAGTTAAATTTTAAGTTTCAACTTGAGAACATTCTATCCCCGGGAATTAAAGGTTTTGGGTAAATAATCTGCATAGGCATCAGTTTCACCTGGACATTTTGTCTTTGATTCTCGCCTATCCTGAATTCTTGCACTGAAGTGATAATTCAGGAAACATCATCAATACATATTGTAATGATCTGTGCATTTGTGTTTCACTCCCTCTGTTTCCCTCCCTGTATTTCCGCTCTGTATTCCTGCCGCTGCTGTGTTTACCTCTGTGTGTGTGTAATTCAAGCCTGCTTGTGCATGTTTGTGTCTCCCCTGTGATTGGTCCTGTGTGTGTGTTCCCAAGTGTGAGGCCGAGGACCAATGGGATGTGTGTAAGCTCTGCCCCTGATTTACATACGCGGAAGGAGCTAAGTGTATAAGAAGGGGCCGTGCCCGTAAAAACTAAAATTCTGTGGTCTGTGTTGTCATGGTTGTCACTGTAATGAGTCCTGCGTTGCTGAAAGAGCTGTGGACTGGTGGGTGCTGAGAGAAAGTCCCATTAAAGGATTGGAAATAAACCAAGCGTCTCTCTGTTTTCTGCCTCTTGCGCGACATGTTATAATATGCTTGTATTACAAAAATCAACAATTCTTATGTGTCTCTAAATTCAACTATAACTTTTACAATTTTCACTTGTCACTTTTGCACAGAACCTAACATGTGGCTGCATGTGTCTATTCACAATCTTTTTTAATATTTTCCAAATAGAATACATGTATCTATACTGTGGTACAGGTTCGATCCCTTTTTACGTGGGAAAATAGACCTAGCCATGCATCATGGCAATGCACTTCTTAGGTGGAGAAGATACTCTGTGTTTACGGAAAAAGGGAGGGAATTAGTGGGGGTGCAGATAAAAAAGAAAATTGTCCACATAATATATATATATATATATATATATATATATATATATATATATATATATATATATATATATATATATGCATATACACTAGCTGAACAAATTAATATGCAACAGCAAAGGAAACATTTGCCATGTGTCTGCCCAGTTCTGAATGCTGTCTAGATCATTTTGAATGACCTTTGCTGCTGCAACAGTGTTTGCTACTCCTCCTATTTTTGTGTCGTCTGCAAATTTAACAAGTTTGCTTACTATACCAGAATCTAAATCATTAATGTACATTAGGAATAGCAGAGGACCTAATACTGATCACTGTGGTACTCCACTGGTTACCTCGCTCCATTTTGAGGTTTCTCCTCTAATCAGTACTTTCTGTTTTCTACATGTTAACCACTCCCTAATCCATGTGCATGCATTTCCGTGAATCCCTACTGCATTCAGTTTGAGAATTAATCTTTTATGCAGGACTTTGTCAAAAGCTTTCTGGAAATCTAAATAAACCATGTCATATGCTTTGCAATTATCCATTGTCGATGTTGCATCCTCAAAAAAATCAAGCAGGTTAGTTAGACATGATCTCCCTTTCCTAAAACCATCTCCCTTTCCTAAAACCATAGGTAATTTTCAGTTTGGATCTTATTATAGTTTCCATAAGTTTACATATAATAGAAGTCAGGCTTATTGGTCTGTAGTTACCTGGTTCGGTTTTATTTCCCTTTTTGTGGATCGGTAATACGTTTGCAATTTTCTTGTCTGTTGGTACAACCCCTGTGTCAAGAGACTGTTGCATGATCTTGGTTAGCGGTTTCTAAATAACTTCTTTCATTTCTTTGAGTATTATTGGGAGGATCTCATCCGGACAAGGGGATTTGTTTATTTTTAGAGCTCCTAGTCCCTTTAACACTTCTGCCTCTGTTATGCTAAAGTTATTTAAAACTAGATAGGAACAGGTCGACATGTGGGGCATGTTGTCTGTGTCCTCCTTTGTAAAAACCTGTGAAAAATAATCATTTAATATATTTGCTATTTTTTTTTTCTTTGTCTATGATTTTTCCATTTGTGTCTCTTAGACATTTAACCTCCTCTTTGAATGTTCTCCTGCTGTTATAATATTGGAAAAACATTTTGGAAATGGTTTTAGCCCCCTTAGCAATATTGATTTCTATCTCTCTCTTGGCCTTTATAACTTCCTTTTTGACTTGTGTTTGCAGTTCCAAGTACTCTTTCTGTGTACTTTGTTTTTGGTCCCTTTTAAACACTCTGTAAAGTGCCTTTTTTCGCTGAATATTTTTTTTGATTGATCTATTAAACCATTTTGGCCATTTTGTTTTAGATTTAGGTTGGATACCTTTAGGATGTAATTGTTTTACGCCTCTAGTACTACATTTTTAAAAAACAGCCATCTTTTCTGTGGATGTTTTCTCTATTGTACTCCAATCTACTTCTGTTAGTCTCTGTATCATACCTTCATAGTTTGCTTTTCTAAAATTGTAAACCTTAGCTTTAGTCATTACTTTTTGGGGTTTTAAAAATCACTTCAAATGAGACCATGTTGTGGTCTGAGTTTGCCAATGGCTCTCTGACCTCTGTTTTAGTTATTCTGTCTTCGTTATTTGAAAAGACTAAATCAAGGCATGCCTCCCCTCTAGTCGGTGCCTTGACAAATTGCGTTAGGGAGCAGTCATTTGTCATTTCCACCATTTCAATTTCGTCTGTCGTGCTGACATTTCATTATGTTCACAGCTTTATTCATAAAATATAATCTTTGTCAAATGGCAATTTGTATTTTCAAAAACATTTGGTGGCATTGCTATTCAATGTTAGATATCAGCAGTTGCACAGCCATCATCGGAGTGTGTGCACAAATTCTGAGTTACTCCTGGTCCTAAGGTAAAGTAACTTTTAATTATTTTAAAAAATGTATTGGCTTTTTTTTCTTTTCTTAATAAAGGAGCAAGTAGATGAACAACTGGGCTCCACCTCTGCTTTGTGAGTAAATCTAATTGAAATGCATTTTTGTGGACAGAAATAATTCATCTGCACATGGGGACTCCAACTTCTTAGGTGAACAGTTCATCTTTCTACTTCTCAGGTGGGTGTGTGGCTTGACTGGGTTAATACTGAAGTAAACTTGGTCCTGACCATCAAAAACCAATTGTTAATGCCGACTGGTAGTGTCTGAGGCCTGTCTGAAATGTTTCACTGTTACTGCTAAACACTGTTGTCCGTGTTTAAATCCCTGTGACAAAAAAATCAATGTTTGTCTACGGAGCAAAAAGGGATTTAGTTCAAATGGGTTTAATGTGCATTTTATAAAAACAGACAAAGTGAACAAAAAATAAACATGAGCTGAAAAAAAGCTTTAGGTCCGCAGTCAAACATTTTGTAAAGGGAAACCCCGATTTGAGTTATGTTGAGAGGTGAATTATCTCAGGATTTAAAGATGTTGTGACCTAATGACATAGCCAGTAGAATATCAAGACATTCTGGGGTCATTTTTCTTATGATCTCGACACAATAGCTTGTTATTATATTTTTTTCATGTCCTGATTTAGAAATAAGAAACAAAAGTGCTTATAAACTACAAAGATATGAACGTTTCTGATTTATAAATCAGAAAGACTAAGGCTAAAGTTCTCTTTAGCCAATCCAAGCATAAATACAACCCAAACCATGTAAATATTTCCTCAACCAGGCAGTTGTACTGCTCAACGTGTAATTATAGTCATATAGGTATATTACAACCCCAGATGCAACTTGCATCAGTTGAATAAGATGATGCATTGTATGTGCCATGGTTCTGTTCAAGCGCAGCACATGACTGTTTTGCAACTGAACTTCCTTACCCTCCACTGTATGTAAATATTCCCTCGGTGACCAGGCACTTCTACTTAATTATTCCATATTTATATATACTGCTGTTAATTGCCTCTTGATATTGGATTAGGTGACAGTTGCTATGGACTGACAATTCAAAACAAATCTTGGCCAGAACATTGATATTGAAAACTAAAATTCCGAGGAACCATATATATTTTAAGTTACCATATCATTTCACCTGACAGTTCTTTTACTGTGCCGTTATACTATTTAATTATGCAGATATTCACTCAGCTGTGGCAGAGATGTTAATCAAAAATCTAGGAATTTACACTATTTTGTTTTTATCAGGGTCTGATAACGTCAAATGGTACTATTAATCAAAACAGTTCCCTTTCAAGTCGAAAATAACCATCAAGGTATGGGACATTGCCGTCAGGCAGTAGGGATTGGCTGAGCTTTATGTCAAAGCTGCCGATAGGCTCCGCGCGAAGCTGCCGCCGTAAGCCCGCCCCTGGGAGCTTACTATACGCAGCGCGGAGAGTCACTTCCTCTTTGCCTTCAGCATCAGTAGCGGTAGGACTTAGAGCTATTTAACTGATTGTACTCACTAAGCTTAGGCTTGAGAAGCTGGTTTATCCCCTTCTCCGAGTTTATTTCAGTTATACTCTCCGGAGTTATTATTGTTTATTATTGTATATTTGTATTATTATTTAGGATTATATATTGTTTACATTATATATTCCTTTTCGCTTTGCTTCGGCATCGCGTTCTTCGTGGTCTCCCCGTCTTTCCTCTGTTCCTTTAATTATTATTGTGTGGGTTTTTTGTATATATATATTGTATATATATTATATTTATTGTGTATATATATATTTGGTATATATTGTACATTGTGTGTCGGACGCGTGTTGCGTTGGCCTTGGCCACGCGCATTTGCATCCTCGGTCTAGCTTAGGCTAAACCGTGTGTGTGCGGTAGTCTGCTCTGCAGTGTTCCCCCGGCGCTGCCCCGCCACGTGGTATTGCACTACACTCCCTTTTCCTTCTGCAGCGTCCCACAAAAAAAAAAAAAAAAAAAAAAAAAAGAATTTTCCCTTCACTATACAGAGGAAGACAACCACCAACGCAAAATCCCCAGCACCTTTCAGGTAGGTATTGCACAGCATCAGACACTGTACCAGCACTTAGCGTCTCCGCTTGGCGGGTCAGCTGACGCCAGGCGTCTGTGCTAGCGTTCCACGCCGTACTCGCCGGGCGCTCGCGCTCCGGCGCGCCGCGCTCGGGGCTTTTGGTGTCAGCGCCAGTGCGCTTGGTGCAGCGCCGGGCGCTTTGTGCAGCGCTTGGCGCTTAGTGCTTCTGCACTTGGGGCTCAGTGCTCGACGCCGACGCTGGGCGCCGGTGCTCGACGCCGTGCACGCTCCATCAACGCTTGGTGCTCGGTGCTTTCGGCGCTCGGTACTCGGCGCTTCGGTGCTGGCCTTTCGGCAACCGGCGCTGGCGCTCGGTACTTTCGGCGCTTAGCGCCTCGCGCACCGGCGCTTCGGCATACGCGCCTCGGCGCTGGCGCTCGGCGCGGCGCTTCGGCTTTCGGCAGCTTCAGCGCACCCTCAGCGCACCCTGGCGCTCGGCGCTCAGTGCTCGACGCTCCCGTGCCTCGGCCTTCGACGCTCCGGCGCTCGCTCGGCGCTGCGCCTCGGCGCCACCGCACCCTCGGCGCTCGGCGCGCCGGCGCCTGGCGCTCGGCGCTCGGCAACCGGCGCTTCGGCGCTCGGCGTTCGGTGCTCGGGCGCTTCGGCGCTCGACGCTTCGACGCCTCAACGCGCGCACCCTTGACGTCGACGCACGCACCTCGGTGCTCGACGCTTCGGCGCTCGGTGCTCGACGCACGCACTTCAGGTGCTTGACGCTTGGTGCCAGGCGCTTCGGCGTTCGACGCGCGCACCTCGGCTTTTAACGTCTCTTGGTGATTGACGTCAATACTAGACGCTTCGGCGTTCTACAATGTCTGGGTTCCACCGTTGCGTGACCTGTCAGGCCAAGTTGCCTGCCAGCGACCCTCACGAGGACTGCGTCGCATGCTTAGGGCCGGACCATGCTGCATCTGCCCTGGCAGACAGGGCATACTGCCAGCTATGTGCGGGGTTTCAAACACGCACCCTGCGCCAGAGAGCTAGGAAGGCGGTTGGAGGTCGTTCCCCATCCTCGGGCTCGTCCCACACCGTCTCGGCCCCACCATCATCTATCGTGTCGCTGCCCGGCGACGCCTCAGCTCCCTCTGAGCCCATCTTCCCAGCTTACAGCTGGTCAGAGGTCTCAATTAGATGCTCGGGAACGCCCCGCAGCCCCTCCTCCGCGGGGATCTCGGGAGTCTCGATCCAGATCTCGATCGCCTCGCCGGAGAAGGCACTCGCTCCCCCTCAAGGGGTAGACGACATCAGGACACATCTGGGGTGGCTGAACTCACCTCCAAGATGTCGCAGTTTATGGAGCTCATGATGGGACAACAATCCCTCCTCATGACCCTAGCGAATGTGGCGCCTCGGGCCCCCAGAGATGGTAACCGGACCCAGCGCTAGTCAGCCGATGGTTCCACCACCAGTGCCCCAGGAAGTAGAGTGGGACGCCGATGCTGTCTCAAGGGACGATCTGACGCAGACCCGCTCTTTGAAGACACAGAGCCTGGTGGCATCCCAGCACTCTGGGCAGGACGACCCTGAAGTGCTGGATACTAATGACCCTATCTGGTCAGTGGTGGAGAGGGCAGCCCGTCACCCAGGCGTGGACTGGCCTGCATCAGAGCCAACACGACGCTCTCTATTTGAGTTGCCATCGGCTCCGCCCCTTCAGTCCAGGATGCCCCGCATTCCCGGATTTTATTAAGGAGGTGCAGTCCACCTGGGAGCACCGGCCTCCGCCCTGCGACTTCTCGCAAGGCTTCGCCTTCACCATGCACGGGCGAGCGGCTGGGCTAGCGTTGTTTCCGCCAGTGGGCGCCGCGTTCGCCCGGCGCTAATAAAGACGCCGACACTATCGGGCTGGCTAAGGACCCTTCCTGCCCTAACAGGCAGTGTAGGATTACGGAGGCCCACCTAAAAAGGGTTATGCCGCGGCTACAGAGGCAGTTAGACTGTCTAACGTGGCCAGCCTCCTGACAGTCTACCAGGCGGCGCTGATTCGCGACCTGCCTGAGTCCCCATCCGTCGGACTTAGAACCGAGCTGGGTGCACAGCTTTTGGTCAAGCTGGCTCAGCTGAATCTTGTGAGCACAGGGCAGGAGCATTGCTTCCCTTGTAGTGGCAAGGAGGCAGCTATGGCTCTCACAGGCCAGGGTACAGGAGCCTGATAAGGCCCGTTGCTAGATGCTCCTATATCCCGGGGCACACGTTTGGCCCAGCGGTGGAGGAGATGCTGCAACGCCTCCGTCAAGGCGCGCGTGGCGCCGCAGCAGTTGGCTAAGATGTGGCCAAGCAAGCCTTTCCAGCCAAGGCGGCCGCAGGAGCGCCAATGGCGCAGGGGCGCCGCAGCAGCAAGCGCACCCACAGGGCAGTAAAACCGCCCTTTGGGGTTGCAGCACGCAGCCAACCAGCGCTTGCAAGACCGCAGCGCTGGAGGGTGGCGCCCCAGAGGAGGTAGCAGACCACGCCTCGTGGCTCTGGTCAGGCCCCTCGTGAGCGAGCGCAGCCTAAGCAGCCCTGAGAAACCCCGCAGCCATTAACCCACCCCTACACTGTTCCACAGCTTCTGTTCTGGCAACAATACACCAACGACATCTGGGTGCGCAAGACTATACTCACCGGTACACCCTTCAATTCGGTTAAACCCCCCCTTCAGGGGAGTGGTGGTAACTGCAGTGAAGGACTCGGTTCAGTCCTCAGCTCTAAATGCAGAAATACAGGCATTGCTCAAGAAGCGTGCCATTCAACTAGTAGACCCTGCTCTGACCGACCAGGGTTCTACTCAAGTACTTCCTGGTGCCAAAAAGGACGGCGGGCTCCGCCCTATTTTAGATCTGCGACTACTGAACAAATACCTACGGGTGTTGTCGTTCAAGATGCTTACGCACAGGCACATTGTCCAGTCTGTCCGGCAGGGCGACTGGTTTACCACCGTAGACCTCACAGATGCATACTTTCACGTTCCCATCTGTCCGGGTCACAGGAAGTACCTACGTTTCGCATTTCAGAGCAGGGTCTACGAGTTTTGTGTCCTGCCATTCGGCCTGTCTCTAGCTCCTCGAACCTTTTCGAAGTGTATGGACGCCATTTTAGCCCCCTTGCGGGTTCAAGGCGTCCGACTGCTGAACTATCTGGACGACTGGCTCGTCTGCGCGCAGTCAAAGGAGCAGCTGGCACAGCACACAGTGATGGTTACAGACCATCTTCAGCGGCTAGGTCTGAAGGTCAATCCAGACAAGAGCCGCCTCGTGCCCAGCCAACAGACCGAGTTTTTGGGTCTGCATCTGGACTCAGTGTCCATGGAAGCGACCCTATCGACACAAAGAGTTGCCTCATTAGAGCGGTGTCTCTCCCTATTCAGGTTGAGAGAAACAGTCAGCATGGAGCTCTGTCAGCGCATGCTGGGGTTGATGGCTGCCGCCTCGCAAGCCCTTCCTTTGGGCTTACTACACCAGAGACCTCTGCAGGCCTGGTTCAATGCCTTCGCGTTGCACCCGGGAGAGACAAGCACTGCAGGTTGAGGGTATCCGAACCTGCTGGGAAGCATTACGCTGGTGGAAAGTTCAGTCGAACATCCGCCAGGGGGCGTGCGCTGGGTCCCATCTTCCGAAGGGAAGTTATCACAACCGACGCTTCCAACCAAGGTTGGGGAGCAGTCTGGAACGGGACAGGGACCCGTGGAGTGTGGTCAGGACCCTGGAGGTCAGCCCACATCAACGCTCTGGAACTCAGAGCAGTGGACCTCGCCCCCGGCACTTCTTGCCAGTGCTTCTAGACAAGCACGTGTTAGTGCGGTCAGACAACACCACAGTAGTGGCGTATATCAATCGCCAGGGCGGATTGCGGTCCCCGGTCTTCACGGATGGTAACGCTGCTGTTGCTCTGGGCTCAACCGCGTTTAGCCTCTCTGCGTGCAGTTCATCTGCGGGCAGAGTCAATTACGCAGCGGATCTCCTGTCCAGAGGAGGTCCTCTTTGGGCGAATGGCGTCTTCACCCCGGGTGGTAGCGCATTTGGGTCTGGTTCGGCACAGCGCAAGTCGATCTCTTAAACCGGCGAGAGACCACGCACTGCCCCCTATGGTTCTCGGTGAAGGACCTCGACAGCCCCCTAGGAGTCGATGCACTGGCTCACGAATGGCCGCCAGGGCTCCTGTACGCATTTCCACCGATTTCGATGCTCCCCGCCTTCTTGGAGAAGGTCAGGGTAGAGCAAGCGACAGTGATCCTGATCGCTCCTCGGTGGCCTCGGAGGATATGGTTCCCGAGTCTAGTGCAGTTGTTGCACGGTCGCCCGAGGGAGCTCCCTCTGAGCGGACCTGTTGTCCCAAGCCCAAGGAGGGCTATGGCATCCGAACCCCAAGCTCATGCAGCTATGGGCTTGGCCCCTGAGCGGGAGCGCCTGTCAGCCTTAGGGCTTTCGACGGCGGTTATATCCACCATTCAGAGTGCGAGAGCGCCCTCTACTCGGTCGCAATATGCGTATAAGTGGCAATTATTTCAGAGTTGGTGTCTGGCTGAGGGGCCATGACCGGTCTCCTGCCCTATGGCAGTGATATTACAGTTTCTGCAGAAGCTGTTAGATGAGGGTAAGTCTCCCTCTACACTTAAAGTGTATTTGGCCGCTATTTCGCTTGCCGTACGCATTGACGGGTTATCACCTGGTTGCCATTTTTGGCATCTCAGATTCTGAAAGGCGCAAGACGCTTGCGGCCTCCAAGAACGACCAGTTTACCGTCGTGGAGCCTGATGATGGTGCTAGAAGCCCTTGCCAAGGCACCGTTTGAGCCTCTCCACAGCGTGGATATGAAGCTCATATCTATTAAGACTGCATTTTTGCTGGCTGTGGTATCAGCAAAACGCGTGAGCGAGTTACATGCACTTTCAGTGCATCCTTCTTGTACTCGTTTCGCAGGAGACGGTTCTAAGGTCTCCATGCGCCCTAATCCGCCTTTTTACCAAAGGTTATATCCCGTTCCACATGAACCAGTCAGTCGAGTTGATGGCGTTCCATCCTCCTCCTTTTTCTTCCCCAGAGGAAGAGCGGTTACACATGCTCTGCCCCGTGAGGGCATTGAGGTGTTATATTGACCGTACAAGGACTGTGAGGCAGACAGAACAGTTGTTCATATGCCATGGTTCTAGATCTTTGGGTCAGCCGCTGTCTAAACAGCGCCTTTCCCACTGGATAGTGGATGCTATTAAATTAGCGTGATGATCTGCAGGCCTTCCACCACCAGGGCAGTTGAAGGCGCATTCTACCAGGGGTATGGCGACATCCTGGGCCCTCTTTCGAGGGGTGCCGGTGTTCGATATTTGTGCGGCAGCCAGTTGGGCTACGCCCGCATACTTTTATGAGGTTTTACAGGTTAAATGTACTGGAATCCTCTGCTCCGTCATTTGGAGCATCTGTGTTGCACTCTATGACGCCTCGGGTTTGCGGACGTCTAGAGTGGTTGACAATATGGTGTGACTATTCCACCTTGGGACAGGTGTCATTGCGAGCATAGACGCTGAGGCGCAGCTCCGCGATATGCGTAGATGTACTGCCCACGCAGTTGCGTTTATGACGTAAAGGCTGTCCTACTGCCGAGAATCCTCCCTCGCGACGGCTTGGGTACACTGTTCCCATACCTTGATGGTTATTTTCGACTTGAAAGGGGCGATGGGTTGCGGATGCAACCCGGTTCCCTGAAAGAGAAAATAACCATCGCCGCGAGGTCGCTCTGGAGGCCTTCACGGCCTGAAGGGCAAAAGAGGAAGTGACTCTCCGGCGCTGCGTATAGTAAGCTCCCAGGGGGCGGGCTTACACGGCAGCTTCGCGCGAGGCCTATCGGCAGCTTTGACATAAAGCTCAGCCAATCCCTACTGCCTGACGGCAATGTCCCATACCTTGATGGTTATTTTCTCTTTCAGGGAACCGGGGTTGCATCCGCAACCTATCGATTTCCATGCACTTAGAAATACTGCTGTCACAAAAAATACCAGCTATGTCATAAAAAGATACATATCATGGCTGGCTCTCACTGGGTCATGCTATGTTATTAATTAACATCATAGTCGAATCGTGAGTAATGTTGTGGGTCGGAACTGAAGGGTTAAAATTAGTATTAATATTTTTTTCTGAAATAGTGATACAATGTAATCATGTAAAAACTGGACTGTATAAGAGAGTGTCTTTCCATAAACATTTGCTCAGCCGTGGCAAGCACTGAGCCAAGCATGTTGGAATGCAGCTGTGCAAAACTTAAGAGACATAAAAAGAGACTCTGTGTAGAAGGCAGTGATTTATACATCCTGTAAGTTAAGATAAACCATAGCATTGTGTGTGATTTAACCTTATGAGTGAACATGGGGCCACTGATGACGAGACTGATTTTATATGTCTTATATACAGTATATTAGGATTGAAACTAAACTGTATTAGTTTGCATAGCTACGGGAGTAATGTAATGCTGTAGAGCTGTACCTATATAAACTAAGAGGTTTGTGCAAGACAATTGAGCTCCCCAGACTTTCCATCTCCAAGGTTTTGCCTGTGAGGGGTCTCCCTGTACAGGTAATACTGATCAATTATCTTGAAACTGTATTGTGAGCTAGCTGACTAATATTTTCTTGCCTTAAAGAAACTGCAATTTCTTACTTACAGAAATGATGTAAATCCCTTTATTTTAGTGGACCAAAAATGTCATGTGTTTATATATTTTTTAAATGTAGCAACTTATTTTAGTGTTTTTCACCCACAAATGTTGTTTTTTTCATGGTGGTTTTGCACTGGAGACAACAGCTTTAAAGTTTAATGTTTGTTTTGTGAAAAGATTTGAAATGATGATACAGTGGACATACTGCAGCAGCTTTGAATTTAATTTCACCAGCCATTAAATATGTTAACTGCACTTCTTGATTCTTTAGCGTGACTGTGTGCCGTGCTCTACCTTTTAATGTAAGCAAGCCTAATTGTAAACTTAATCTACCTAATGTTAAAAATACTCCCTCTGCAATAACGTTTGTTATTTCACCCCTGCCTGTCTGAGTCCCTCTCCCACTTTTGCCCTGGGCTTTGACTCGGCAAAATCTGGTATATTTTTGATTCGGTAACCACATAAATGTAAAACTAGGCAGGATATTTTGAAAAACACTTTTGAAGATGAATGCAAACATTGTATGACATTAAAAAAAGACTTTGAGTCAAACACATATGTAATTGCAGGTTCCTTTTAGTATTTATAAATTTAGCTCTATTGAGTGTTTAAAATCTGGACTCTAAACGTGAGAAGCACGTGCAAAAGTGACAGTAATATAATGTCTGTAGTGACAGTAATATAATGTCTGACAGTAATATATATAAAATCAGGACTGGCTGTAAGGTCAGTTTTACAGCAATATATTAATCAAGAAACAAATGACAGCTATGGGGCCTTGTCAGGCGGTAACCCAGAGTGCAGTATTTGCATTCTAAAATGACAGGGAAGTCTAAAATCTTAGAAGTGTTGAAGAGAAAAATAGCCTAAAGCTTTCATTTAGAAAATAAAATAGCTCATTTTCATTCACAAAAGGACTGGCATTGGCAATTACTGTTTCCCAGGCATTTAAATTGATATTGACATGCAACTAGTTAGAAAGGTTGAAGAACCATCCGGTAATATTGGCATGATTAGAATGTAAAGGTTTCCATTTGCTAGGATACAGAAGGTCTGTGACAGGATAGATAGGCCTCAACAATATGCTCACAGAAGCTTATGCAAGTAGCAAGCCTGGTACTCAGATGTACTGAATCTTAGTATACTGTAAACATAATACACCAAAACTAACATTATGTCAGCAATAACATGTGCTAGGATGTGAAGTCATTGTGTGAAATACCATGCCTTTGGTGGCATGGGCAAAGGCTCTAATTGTACATTACATATTTAGTGCCAGCAGTTCTTATGAGATTCAAGTTGAGTTTGTCTCAGTAATTGCTGGTCGGGTGAATCTGACATTTTAGCACGAGGGTTTAAGATGGCATCAGGATTTTTTGAAATCAATAGAAAAAAATACTACCAAAAACATGTTCTGTATTTGAATAATAAACACATGAAATAACTATAAAAACAAAAAGCCTAAAATATTAGTAGTGAGAAAACAAGATGCCTTTGGCTACAGTTTCCACAGTTGTTGACAGATGAGCGTCCATCTTTTCTAAGTGAATCACCAACTAAGGACCTACCTCCTTAATCGTTCATTCTGTGATATTTTTACATGTGGGTGGGTTTTGCCAAGCCCTGTTACAAGGTCCAGATTCTGCATATGGAGCATGTGCAAAAGTTACGGTTATGTGTATGTTGGAAATGTGTCTATGCTTTTCAGTAAGACAACTAATTTGTTATGCACAGTACACATTGAAGTGTTTTCTGGGGGATCTAGCTGTACATTAACATTTTTTGTATAATGCTTGTCAACATTACCAGGCTGAAGTTAAATACGTTTTTATATAATTACAGCGAGGAGGCTGAAAATACCTCCTTGCCATAGCTAGCTCCAGTTTTAAATCATATTGGTGCCTGGTGTTTTTGAAAGTTTAAATCATTGGTTTACTCTTTGCTCCTAATCAATCAATCAATCAATCAATCAATCAATCTTTATTCATATAGCGCCTTTCATAGTGGACTACCATCACAAAGTGCTTTACAAGATGCTGTAACAACAAGAAAATCCATAATACTTAAAGAGAAATGCATCGTACATGATATACAGTAAAAAAAGCATAATACATTAAATACAGTGGAAAGTGCATAATACATGATAGCAGCATAATACATGAAATACTAGCAGCTAATAGCAAATATCAGGCTTAAAGAGCATGGAAGGCAAGAGAGAACAGGTGGGTCTTGAGAGTTGATTTAAAGCGAGCGACAATGGGAGCATCACGCACCAAAGCTGGGAGAGAGTTCCAAAGAGTTGGAGCCATGAAGCTAAACGAGCGTTCTCCAAGTGTGTTGCACTTTTGCTTGGGGATAACAAGCAGGCCAGAGTCGGAGGACCTCAGCTTGTGGGCAGGGATATAGCGGATCAGCAGGTTGAGGAGGTACTCGGGACCTGTTTGAGAGAGAGATATCTGAGATGGAGAGATTGGAGATGTCAAGGCCCCTGATGAGGAGCAGATCCAGGGTGTGTCCTCGGGTGAGAGTGGGGACGTTGACAGATTGAGGGAGCCCAAGACAGTCTAGAATCGTGTTGAAGTCGGTCACTAGGGGGGAGGAAGGCAAGTCAACATGAATGTTGAAGTCACCTAGGACCTGCTTTTCTTTGTGAAGGATTCAGTAAATGCTTTGCTGACTATTTACAATTATGATTGTAGTAATTGGCTACAGTATACATAGTAATAAACGGTTGTATTTTTACGAGGTAATATCTTTATGAGATAATATTCTTCTTGATGGTACCAAGTAAAAAAAAAAGTGTAATAACATGCTTATGGTTTTTTTTAAATGTATTGGCTCAATATGCATTTTTTACTTAGACATTTCAGAAACACAATAGTCTGTATTACTTACGATGGCTATTTTATTTACATATTGAAACAATACACGAGAATATACTATCCATATCTTAAAAGTGTAACTACATGAGACACAAGAGATACTGTATATATAGGGTCGTATTTCTGCTTGGGGCCCTAACATATATAGTATATGCTCACCATTTGGCTTTCACCCTTTGCGGTCCATTGTCAGACCTGGTCCGACATTGCAATTATTCCTATCCGGTCCATTGTCGGACCCTGTCCGACATCATAAAAAAAACGGGTTTCTAGTTGTTTTTCTCGGAAAAAGCCGCTACCTCCACCCTCTTCTCCTAAAAAACCATTCAATGGCCGAGAGGGAGCGACAGGAGCCGAGACAAGCCGATTCCACCTTCTCCCTCCTCCTAAAAAAAAAAGAATAAAAAAAAGGCGTATCTCATGAATAGTCATACATGCCCCTGGCATTACATAGGGGCGGTCATAAGGAAACAAGCTGGCTGTTAGTGTATCAGCTGTCCAACAGAGACTATCACGGACATTTGCAGAGCTTTTTGAGATGTTATAGTAATAAAATAATGACTTGGATTGCATTATTGAGGAGTTTGGTGATAAAACTGATGATGTGATCAGGAGATGATTGATCGGTATGTACGACTATTATTATTATTATTTATTTCTTAGTATATGTGAAAGCTCTCATCACCGCATCCAGTTCAAGACAAGACTCTTGTACTAGCCACAGTTAGCGAACGAAAAGGGTGGACCTTCCTACAGATGGGCTGGAGATGCCTAACAGAGTGCTTTGTTGATATGCAGGGCCTATTTTAAATCCCCGTTTGACTGTGGAAAAAAATACTTTTAAACATCTGCTGTATTATTGAATTGTGGTTTGTCACACTTGAGAATTATTGTATTTCTTCTAAAATTAACTTGCGATTGTAAGTCGCCCTGGATAAGGGCGTGTGAAAATAAATTGGACCTGACGCGCCTGGGGACTGGAGATGCCTAGTGAGTGCTTTGTTGATATGCACGGCCTTTTAAACCCGTTTGACTTAATAAATGGACTGCAAAGGGTTAAAGACCATAAAAATGGTAATATAAAAATATATATATATATATATATATATATATATATATATATATATATATATATATATACCAAGACTACATTTCCCAGAATTCTCAGCTGGCCAACAGTTAAGAAAGCAGGGTTTGTTAATGGGAAACACCTGTGGATAATGAAAGCTAACTATATAAACAGGTGTCTGGAAAAGGTTCTGTTGGCTGGGTGGAGGCATTGGCCTGAATGTAGACCTGGAGGGATCGCATTTCGAAAAAGGAAGAAAAGATATTGTGTTTGGGGACTGGTAAACTGGTAAACGGCTTAGCTGTCCAGTTATAGTTTAGAACTGTATTTACTAAGTTTAGCTAGGCTTTTGTTTTGTTTGTTAAATCGTTTGTGTTGTGTAAATAAATATACAGGCACTGCCCTGTTTACACCCTATCCGTGTTTGTTTAAGTACTTATTTTACACCGAAAGACTGTGAAAAGGTTCAGAGAGGTGACAAAGCAAGCCCCACTTTGCCACAATATCCCCCCTTTGGTCAATTACCCTCTACAGTCTGACATACAATGTCACTAAGGTCATTCTGAATAATGTTATGATAAAGACAATTGTATCCCTGTTAAATGGCAAAGATGAGAGGATACAACTCATGTTACTGGAAGCAATTAGGCTGAACCATTAATTTATTTGTTTACTGGAACCCAAAACATTAATTTTTGTAGCTAACGTAAAGCAAACCATTTTGAAAATTGATTTTTAAGGAGAGTTGCAGGGTGATTTATCTTGTAATACCAATCAGTATGCTAATTTCTGAACAATTCAGATTTCCCCTAAAAAATAATTAAAAGAACAACCTTGACAGATTGGGTCAGATTTATCAAGGTCTACATTTCAAATTAAAACTGTGCAATTAAAACTGCAAACAAAATCAGTAATGTCACAAAACTAGTAACATGCAATTAAAAGATTGCAACTTGTAACAGGATTATAATTGGATTATATTTACATTTTGACAGATGTGTAGCTCCCATATTAATAGGAATGTTGTTAAATTGCATACACAAGTAAATAAAATCCTAATGGGCTACCATTGTCATAATTTTGAGAATATAACTTGCATCTCTTTTAAAATGTTTGGAGCATTTCTGTGGGTTATATATGAGTTTTAGTGAACTTCAAAGTGCACAGTATACTTGGATAACAGTATCATACATACTGGTTGTATACAATAGGTGTGTGACAGGGTCAGTAAGACCCCGCCCTTTTTAAGAACAAAATTGATTGAGCTTGAGGAGTATTCCTCTAGCTTTCCTGAGTAGAGGGTTGGGCTGGTTGAAAAAAATATATATTTATGCTGGGGTTTACAAGGAGCTAGCAGCTTCCCATATAGTCAAGTCTGTGGAAGATCTGCCAAGTATGTCAATCAGTACAGTTGATCATTTTATGGGATATTATACAAGAGGTATATATTATAGAAGGGATCTAAAGCAAGGCTGCATAGTCATGCAAGTTTTACACAGGGTGTGCTTTATTTTTCAAAATAACTGTGAACTAAAAACAGAGTGAAAGAGTGGTGGTTTATAGATCCAGAGCTATTCAACCAATCGAACCAGTATTGATTAACCAGTATTGATTAACAATACTGCCTGAACCAGTATTGTTAAATACCAGAATGCCATATTACAAAAAATACATTCTATAGGCATTACTAAAATAACAGTGGAGGTTGGGCCCTCATTGTATATGAGACTTTTTCTTTTGTGCGCCTCGGAATATCATTCCATCTTTTCTTAATCTCCTCCACCATTCTTTTAATAATGCCTACACAGGCTCTTGTTAGAACCTTGCTTTGCCACTGTGTGGAGACCTTTTTGGTGCTTCTAAGAACCCTTTTTACATGGATTCTATATTCTCTATTTGCAGACTTTACTGTTTTGTCATGTAAGCTATGAAACATTGAAAATTGGAGTTTGCAAAACAATACGGTATCGGTATTATAAACCATTACACTGTGTAACAAATTTTTTTTTTTTTTGTTCCTGGGTAGTAAGTGTTATTTCCTAATTGCTTATGCCTCAAAAGTATAGAAAATGGCTATTATTCCCCACAAACTTTGCTTTTGTGACCAGGACAGTGATATTTTGAAATTTACCTATTTTCCAGAATATTCCAGATAGATTCAGTGCTGAGTAAACTTGGAGTAACTTCTAGAACTTTCTAGAACTTTCCAGTAATATAAATAGTAGTATAAATACAGGGGCCTTAAGCCCACCAGTTCAGTTTAGTTCCAGCTGCCTAAGTGGATACATATCTGCATTTTTCTGAGATGGCATCAAGAGGCTGCAATGGTGGCATTCGGTTTTACCAAGTTTCCCTGCTATCTTTGCCTTTGGGACAGCAGGGACACCAAGGCGCACTACCACAGGCGGGACTGGCCACAGCGGACCAAGGTCTCTGTGGGAAGGAACAACATCAAGTGGGAGCCACTGGTGGACCCCCGGAAGGTGCTGATGCCACCACTGCACATCAAATTGGGCCTTATGAAACAATTTGTCAGAGCTCTAGATAAGGAGTCGGCAGCCTTCAAGTACCTTCAAGACTTCTTCCCTAAGCTGTCTGAGGCAAAGGTCAAAGCCGGTGTCTTCGTCGGACCACAGATAAAGAAGATCCTGGAGTGCAATGAATTCCCCAAGAAGCTCACTAGTAAGGAGAAAGCGACTTGGAACAGCTTTGTCGCAGTGGTTCGGGGCTTCCTGGGCAATCACAAGGCCGAAAAATGTGGAGCTGGTTGAGACTCTGGTGAAGAACTATGGCACAATGGGCTGTAGGATGTCCCTCAAAGTCCATATCCTTGATGCTCATCTTGATAAATTCAAGGAGAACATGGGAGCGTACTCGGAGGAGCAAGGTGAGCGCTTCCACCAGGATATACTGGACTTTGAACGCCGCTACCAAGGACAGTATAACGAGAACATGATGGGAGACTACATTTGGGGGCTGATTCGTGAAAGTGATTTACAGTATAATTGTAAATCTCGAAAAACTACTCACTTCTAAATCTTTTGTAGTCATTTTTGTATTACTTTAGTATAAATACATGTTAATTTGGATTCATATGTTGTTTTTTTCTGACTATGTGAACGAAAAGACACAAATTTGCCCGTTTTCTCATTGGAAATAGGTAAATTTCAAAATATCACTGTCTGGTCACAAAAGCAAAGTTTGTGGGGAATAATAGCCATTTTCTATACTTTTGAGGCATAAGCAATTAGGAAATAACACTTACTACCCAGGAATAAAAATTGTGATACATAGTGTCACAAACTGACTTGATCAGAAGGGTTAAAAAATGAGCTCTTTGCAAAATGTTATTAAATGTTTCTTCGTCCTTGAAAACGATGTCTCCTTCTTGCTGCAAACAAGTCTACCACATCACCTTGCCTTTTATATAGCCTACTGTCTAACTGCGGCAAATTAAGGCCGGCTTTTCAGAGTTCTTAAAATAATCACGCAAATACTAGGCCTACAATTACCGGCAGCTTTAATAAATTAGACAGAATATTTAGGCAGCAGTGTGAAGTAGTGGTTAGGGCTCTGGACTCTTGACTAGAGGGTTGTGGGTTCAATCCCAGGTGGGGGACACTGCTGCTATACCCTTGAGCAAGGTACTTTACCTAGATTACTCCAGTAAAAACCCAACTGTATGAATGGGTAATTGTATGTAAAAATAATGTGTAAAAAAATAATGTAATTGTATGTAAAAATAATGTGATCTCTTGTAACAATTGTAAGTCGCCCTGGATAAGGGCGTCTGCTAAGAAATAAATAATAATAATTTAATAGACCTAATTTGCAAAATCCCCTCCCAATTTTAGTGGTTTTGTTCAGAAACGCTCCAGAATTACATATGCATATACAGAATTACATATGCATCAAGGACTAAAGCGCACAGAGACATTGCCCCCACAAATCACGTCATAATTGCGTGTTTATGCCATTGCGTGTGTTTTATAAATCTCATCCAAGAATTCAGAACCCTCAGCGCCCGTTTTACGGTCGTAAAACATGCAGAATCTGTTTATAAATCTGGGCATGAGTTTGCTAATGGACATATTTCCTAAAGTATTTTTTTTCATGGATGAAGTGTACCAGGTGGATGATGTGACTGCTTAGGTAGGTCTACTGCTACTTTACTGCTACTGTGTTCAATGCATTTTGTTGAAAAGGAAAGCAATAGGATATTGTCCATCCTGAAAGAAGGCAGTGTTTTTATCTTAACAAATATATTTGTTAGGTATAAACAAGGTCAGTTTGCTGGCATTTTACTTGTATACTGTTTTAGCGATACAGTTGGACATGCTAGTAGAGCACCAGGGTTTTTCAATTAACCTGCTTTTGCATGAAACCATCAAGTTGTCAATGCTGAACACTTCTGCATGGGTGTCAAATCATGGACCGAAATACAGAACTCCGTCCTGGTGAGGTTTCTGTGGGGGAAAATATTTTTCCTGTTGTCATCTACACTGGTCTCGGGCGGTGTAGTCATGTGAACAAGGGAGGGTATTTTTATTTATTTATTTATTTATTTATATATTTTGTTGCAGCGTGGCGAGAATGAAACAATCGGATGTGCAATTTCACTTCATCTGGTCATCATGAAAATGTTTGTCTCTGGGGAAGTTGTATCAAAAAGATTGACGAGGGAATAAAGAACAGATGGAGATGGGAACGGTTAAAAGAAAAAGATAATTTCGACCGGCCATTCGAGAAATTATTGAAGAAAACACGATAATAAAAAAAAAAAAAACACACACACAAAAAAAAACACAAACCTGAAACAAAAGGCCATGGAAAAAAGAGAGAGGAAACTTGAAGACGCTATGAGAAAATTGAAAGAACAAAAGACAGCAAAAAAAATCAATGAAGGCAGTGAGCACATCAACAAGCAGTACCAGAAAACCAAGTTCAGAGGTCACCTCTAAAGCAACTACAACCAAGACAACAAAAACTAAAACAATACCACAGAAGAATACTACTAGTGAGGTAGAGAAGGAAATGGTGACATCAGAGCAAATTCTCTGAATATAGCCAAGAAGTCCACCACCCCATCTAGTTGTTGTGTTAAAAAAGCCTGGAAAGAAAGCATATTATGGTCAATGGCAAAGAAGACAGCACCAAAGCAGGCTTTTTCATTGGACAGTTGAAAAGGCCAGCACCTCATAATAGTGTTTTTAATGGAAATCCTGCCAAAATACCACGTGCTGGACTGTAAAAACGGGAGTGAATGTACACTGTATCTGGAGATTAACCAGTTCCTAGTTGATTTATAAACATATCCTGTAATACTTACAAGGAACAAGTACGTTTTCCATATAATTAAAAATTTGGTGACAGTTTTTTTCTCTTAGTGACAAATTAGTATGTCAGTATATGTTTATGTTCTGTTCATGTTCACAATTGGACACCATTCAATGTTATGGGTGACTGTGGCAAAGTGGCTGCTGAGATGAACAGGTGCAGAGGTGATGCACTGCAGAAATAATCACAAGTGAAATCTGTTATCCAATTTGGAAATGTTACTTTTATTTTTTAACACAAATCCTGGTCTGGCGACCAAACAATAATCCTCCGGCAATACACCCATGGTGTAAAGCTCGGCAGGAAAATGATAATAATGATTTGCAAACAAAACAAATAATAACGTGTTATCCGCTCCCACAATACTACTAACACAAATCACCGGTCCGGGTGCGTGCAGTAGTGCTCAAGGTGGGTGATAACAAATAACAGTGACTGTGGTGTTGTTGTTCCGGGTAGTGCTGGCCCAAGGTGACAGCTCCGGAGACATGTTAGCCGTCTAGTCAATTTACAAACTGAAGACAATTACCAACAGTGCTACAAACAAACAAAACACTCACAAAATATTTCTTAATTCTTTTGGGGAACTCTCCCTGTCCTTCCAGTCCATGCTTCTCTGACCCAAGCGAAGGAAAACATCTATGATTCTCCAGCCCCTTTATGCCATTCTGCATGACCCCTTGGTAAACGATTGCAGCTGCCTTTACTGTCTGCAGCTGCTACCTTGTTTCCCTTCTGGGTCAATACGCTCCTGCAACAGAGTCTCGCCTTCTTCCAGGCTGACTGACTTCCCGTACCAGGGAAAGAACTGTCAGGCCAACCTGTCCAAAGCCTTTCCCTTTCGCTGCTTAGGGCCCTCACAGGTCGGGAGGGAGATTTACAACCAAAACTCATTACATTACTGTCACAGTGACACATTATGTACTGCTTACAGGGATCCTCCCCCTCCTCTGATCTCTCTATCTCAGTTCCTCTGGAATCTACCACACTCTCTCCCTCCTCCTCAGCTAAGAACCTCAGAGTCACCCTGGACCCCTGTCTCTCTTATTCCCAGCACATTTCCACTCTGGCACGCACTTGCCGATTCTTCCTGATCAACATACAAAGAATCCGACCCTTCCTCACCAACTACGCCACCCAGCTCCTGGTCCAGGCCCTGGTACTCTCCCGCCTAGACTACTGCAACTCCCTCCTGGCTGGCCTCCCTGCGTCTGCCACCATTCCGCTCCAGCTCATCCAGAACTGCGCTGCTCGCCTGGTGTTCTCTCTGCCTCGCTTCTCCCACGCAACTCCCCTGCTCCACTCACTCCACTAGCTCCCGATCACCGCTCGCATCCAGTTCAAGACTTGTACTCGCCTACAGATGCCTTGACCAGACTGCACCCAGCTACCTCCAGACCCTCATCTCTCCCTACACCTCCACTTGACCTCTCCGCTCCTCCTGCACTAGAAGACTGGCTGTACCTCCTCTACGCTCCCCTGCCTCCAGAGCCCGCTCCTTCTCCAGGACTGGACTGCCCAGTTCCTGACCATCTTCCGGCACCTCCTCAAGACTCACCTCTTCAGACAGCACCTGTAGAACTCCTCTTTTCCCTCTGGACACTTATCACTCTTCCTTAAATGTGCTTTACTTGCTCTTATCTGCTCCCTATTTTACTGCATTTAATCCTGTACTTTAGAGTACTGTAATCTGTCAAGTGTCATTTAATCTGTAGTATTTTGTATTTAATTATATACTGATGTAACTATCACTGACACTGTTATCTGTTCCGTTATTCTGTATTTTGTCATATACTTGTACTTGCTAGAACCAAAGTCATTGTATTTTCTCTTGCTCTTAATTGTATTAATACTTCTACTGTGACTCTTGAAATGCATTTTTGTTTGTGACTGTAAGTCGCCCTGGATAAGGGCGTCTGCTAATAAATAAATAAATAAATAATAATAATAATCATGCACATATGAAATTAATATGTGTGTATGTGGTGTCTTGTTAGTTTTTTTTGCTTTTTTCAGTTCTGTTCTATAGGAAAAAATTGGTGTTTACCCTACTTCAAAGCATTAGTAAAAAGATGATACGTATGGACAGTATTGTGTCTGAGTTGTACCAAAGTGTAATACATGCACATCTCTGAATTTCTTAATTCTGTGATGTGTTTTTGATCATTCTATTTGTCAGTCTGTTGTATTGTAGATATTCCTTATTGACTATAATATGAAGAAATACTTTAACTTTTCTTTTCAAGTGTCCATCCACTTTTACTTTATTTGTAGATATGCCATACAGTATAATCTTGAGCAACCATTTGCTAAGCCCCCTGACCTCTAACCAGCCAGTTGCCCCTGGATCTCATTGGGTGTCTTTTCAGCCTCTGGACCCCCAAATATTTTCAGTCCTGGAAATTAGAAGGTGCTAACACCCATGCTACTGTTGTTTTTAGTTTCTTTAACTAGTCAGTTTCAGTATTGAAAGGATAATTTATCTTCCTATGGTCTCTTTTCACATTTTTTAAAAATCACTGCGGTAAAGTTATTGGCTGCAGTTATGTTGATATGTCTGTTTAGATGCTGGTTTGCAGTTGTTTCATTTTGTTGTGCAACCAAATCGGTTCAGCAAGTCAGCATTACTGAGATTCATTTGCCTGATATGTTGAAAGCAACACACATTAAAGCAAGTAATTAGTGAATGCAGTTATTTCATGCAGGCATAAGCCTTTGAAGAGTGCTGGTGAATTTTAAATGTTCATAATTACCATAACATTATTGCTGACAAATAATATATTTAATTCATTCTGAACAGAAGCCCTGTTATACATCAAACAGTTAAATATATGTCTTGAGGTCTCAGCTCAGTTATACATATTCCTTTAATTGTGTTAATTTGTTTGCATGTTTAACATGTGGAAGCTGAACCTGAGCTGGGGTATACACACTCCCCAAGCTAGTGTTTAATAATTTTACAAAAAAGTATGACTTGTTTGCAAGGACAGTAATTGTAGCAAACAAAATAATTACATACATTTTTGCCGTTTTGCACTTCCATGAGCTAAATACGTCTGAAATGTGCAGTTTTAAAAGAAACACAAATTATTAATTTTAAAAACATGATCTCTAGTATTACATAGGTTAAAGGAAACTCAGTTTCTATGCCTAATTTTTGGGTTATCTGTTTGCAGTTTACTGCTACTGCTTTTAATGCATTTTTTGTTGAAAAACAAAGCAATAGTATATCTTCCATGTCTTATTTTAACAAAGATAGGTTTTCGAGTTTCTTGCAGTTAAAAAAGAGGTGTTATTTCTTGTGGTGTCTTCAATTGTTTTTGTGAGATGTGGTGTCTCTGATGTGTATACAGGCCACATCGATTTTGTGTGTCTCGTAAACACTTTTGCCTGCTTTTTTTTTTTCATTTTTTCAACCTGATGTTTTATTATATATTCTTGTATAAGATAGGGCTTTTTGTTGGTTAAAAAACGCTTTCCTTGTTCTTCTTGTGCTGCAGTGTCTTTAAATTCAATCTTCCTTACCTTGTTTTAGTTAAAACCAAAATAATATTTACCATTATAACAATATAATATGACCTTTACTGTAAGTATAGTTTACACAAAGTAGTGTTATTGAAAAGCTCAAAGACTAGTATCAAATACATAATGGTATTACTTTTTTGTTTGTGAAAGGTCTTTTAATGCTCCAAGGAAATTATAAGTAATATTTTTAATTTGGTTTTAGCCAAAAGCAAGCTTTACTAAACCAATGGAAGATAAATAGGATTTTCAGTATAGCTTTTTGAAAGATGTCAGTTTGGGCATTGAAATGTCAAGGGTTTAAATTATCGTATGAGCTTTTTTTGCTGTAGGGTGATTTCATATATATATATTATATATTTATACATACATACATACATACATACAGTGCCTATCGTAAGTATTCACCCCCCTTGGACATTTTCACAGTTTGTTGTGTTACAACCTGAAATCTTGATGCATTTAAATTGGATTTTTTCCCTTTGATTTACACAACCTACTCAACACTTTCAATGTGTGAAAAAATGGGGGGGGGGACAAATCAATTAAAAATAAAAACCTGAAAAGTCTTCATTAGATAAGTATTCACCCCCTTTTCTATGACACTCCTAAATAAGCTCAGGTGCAACCAATTGCCTTCAGAATTCACACAATAAGTTAAATGGAGTCCATCTGTGTGCAATAAAAGTGGTTCACATGATTTCTGATTAAATACACCGGTCTCTGTAAGGTCCCACTGTTGGGTAGTGCATTCAAAGCAAAGATACTACCATGAAGACCAAGGAGCTTTCAAAAACAACTCTGGGATAAAGTTGTGGAAAGGCACAGATCAGGGGAGGGGTATAAAAAGATTTCAAAGGCATTGAATATCCCTTGGAGCACAGTCAAGTCGATCATCAAGAAGTGGAAGGTATACGGCACCACCCAGAATCTGCTTAGAGCAGGCCGTCCTCCCAAACTGAGCAGCCGGGTGAGACGGGCATTGGTCAGAGAAGCCAACAAGAGGCCAATGACAACTCTGAAAGACCTACAGCGTTCCATGGCTGAGATGGAAGAAACTGTCCATGTGTCAACAATTGCTCAGGTACTCCACAAATCTGGCCTGTATGGAAGAGCGGCAAGAAGGAAGCCATTTCTGAAAAAAGCCCATGTTAAATCCCACTTGGAATTTGCAAAAAGGCATGTGGGAGACTCTGAAAAGATGTGGCAAAAGATTATGTGGTCTGATAAAACAAACATTGGCCTAAATGCAAAGCATTATGTCTGGGGCAAACCCAACACAGCACATCACCCAGATAACACCATCTCTACTGTGAAGCATGGTGGTGGCAGCATCATGCTATGGGGATGCTTTTCATCGGCAGGGACTGGAAGGCTTGTCAGGGTAGAGGGCAAAATGGATGGAGCTAAATACAGGCAAATCCTTGAGGAAAACCTGCTTCAGTCTGCAAAAGACCTAAAACTGGGACTCACCTTTCAGCAGGACAATCACCCCAAGCACACAGCCAAAGCGACACTTGAGTGGCTTAAAAACAAGAAAGTGAATGTCCTAGAGTGGCCCAGTCAAAGCCTGGACTTATCCACCTACGATCCCCATCCAACTTGACAGAGCTTGAACAATTTTGCCAAGAAGAATGGGTGAATATTGCATAATCCAGATGTGCAAACCTGGTAGAGACTTACCACAAAAGACTCACAGCTGTAATTGCTGATAAAGGTGGTTCTACCAAGTATTGACTCAGGGGGGTGAATACTTATCTAACCAAAAGATTTAATTTTTTTATTTTTCATTAACTTGTTTCACAATAAAAAATTCTCTTGGTTCTTCAAAGTGTTGAGTAGGTTGTGTAAATCGAAGGAAAAAAATCCAATTTAAATGCATCAAGATTTCAGGTTGTAACAAGATTTCAGGTTGGGCAGCAGTGTGGAATAGTGGTTAGGGCTCTGGACTCTTGACCGGAGGGTCGTGGGTTCAATCCCATGTGGGGGACACTGCTGCTGTACCCTTGAGCAAGGTACTTTACCTAGATTGCTCCAGTAAAAACCCAACTGTATAAATGGGTAATTGTATATAAAAATAATGTCATATCTTGTAACAATTGTAAGTCGCCCTGGATAAGGGTGTCTGCTAATAAATAAATAATAATAATAATAACCTGCTAACCCGCTATGTCCCTGCACGCAAGCTGAGGTCCTCTGACTTTGGCTTGCTTGTTATACCCAAGCAAAAGTGCACCACACTCAGAGAGCGCTCTTTTAGCTTCATGGCCCCGACTCTCTGGAACTCTCTCCCAGCTTTAGTGCGTGCAGCTCCCACAGTTGCTCGCTTCAAATCAACTCTCAAGACCCACTTGTTGTCTCTTGATTTCAATGCTCT
Organism: Huso huso; assembly: GCA_036884735.1. Taxonomy (NCBI): domain Eukaryota; kingdom Metazoa; phylum Chordata; class Actinopteri; order Acipenseriformes; family Acipenseridae; genus Huso; species Huso huso. Next base: position 76,555,691 of record CM072663.1, on the reverse strand, counting down.
TTAAGCCTGATATCTGTTATTAGCTGTTGTCTAAATTGCTATTTCAGGTTTTTCATTCAATCTCATTTGTATTATTTTGTATGACACATGCATCCACAATGTTTAAAATTCACATTCTATCCCTGTATTTAATGTAATATGCCTGTTTTTAATGTATTTGCATTGTAATATGCCTGTATTTAATATGCCTTTATTTTACCTAGATTGCGCCAGTAAAAACCCAACTGTATAAATGGATAAGGGTGGCCATGAGGCAATTGCTGTGAGTGCCGCCCTCAATTGCCGCAATGCTCCTCAAAATGTATGTCTATTCACGGCCATTATGGTTGCAGTGTCCTTTCAGGATCCAAACATTAACATGATTTCGTGGCTAAGTCGCATCAGTGGGGAAAAAAACCAAGAACAAACAAACAGTGAACACTACCTTTTCAAGCACATGGATTTCAGAGTCCAGAAAAAAAGTAGAAAGCCTTGCTAACCTGCAAAACAAATGTGCAAAACATGATCATTTTTTCAGGTCAGTAGTTTAGAAATGTTTACGATACTTGCAAGTGATTTTCTTTCAGGTTTTTAAAAAAAAATTTCCTAATGTGAATATGTTTTAATTGCCGTTATCCCCTTAATTTAATTTCCTTATTTTTACCACAATGAAACCAAAATGGTAGGAATAATATTCTACATTGTATTACAGTGTTTATTATCATTATATGTCCTTCTTATGATGAAGATAAGTTTTAATATTTTCAGTTCATCCATAAACAAATACCAACCAGTCCTCTTTTTAGGAAGTACGTCCCGGTGTCGCTACAAGTTTCGTAAAATCTCATTTTTGTCCACTTTTTGGCTAGTTGTCCCATTTTTCATGTCTGTCTGTGTTTGGCCATAGCTCAATGGTAATTAAGCACCGCCCTAATGGACTGAGGTAAATCTAAAGCTACCAACTAGCCCCATAATCCCAGAGACAGGACAGGTTTTTAAAGTTGCCCCTAATCTGTAAGAAATGAATCCGTAAATGAAGTGTTAAACCTATGCTAAATTGATATTGTTGCTTAATTACCTCGAGGCAGCATGATGATACATCTTGAATATTTATATTTTCATTATGTATTTTATATCGGAGCTCAGATACATAGTGTGATATGTACTTTTGTGTGACTGAAGGCAACGGAGGGAAGTAAAAAAAGTAAAAGTGGGGTTTAAATTAAAAGGTTATTTTGAATCTGTGTGAGCTGATGAGTGCAACCACAGTACAGACACGCAACGACAGTATTGACTTAAAGCAATTTTTATTGGTTGTTTTTCTCCAGCCTTCTTGATGCCCAACAATTAAAGTGCAATATGTATTATTTATAAACAATTTCAGCAAACCCAGAAAATCAAAAGTAATAAATAGTGCACCAAACACAATAACAATTCCAAACACACAGTACTTCACTCAGTAAGGGCACAAGGTTGGCCAGAATCAAACTAGGAACCAACCTAAGTTAAGTAAAAAAAAAAAAAAAAAAACTACAAAAAGATAATAAATATAGCTCTCTCTCTCTCTCTCTCTATATATATATATATAGTGAGATATCACTGCCCATCTGCACTATTCTCCACACAATTAAAAGGTTTGTAAATAACCGCGGACAGGTAAGCTTCTTACCGGTTTACAATACAGTTTCATATACATGAAACAAAAAGGCTTAACACACTACCTTTTTCATATGACTGAACACACTCTCAGTCGGGCTTCTTCCCACAGCAGAGCCCCGAATAGACTGGCTGCTGTTCTTATATACACTGCAGCTGGCTGCAATTTGCAATTATCACCAGCTGATAGTAATTAACAAAACAATTTATCAATAATACAATTAAATAAAAATGCTTTTTTTTTTTTTTTTTTTTTGCCACAGGGCCTTGTGGATTTTAACCAGGCAGGGAGGGGGTTAAAATCCTCCCTACCAAAAACATGTGCGTGTGCACGTTTGTTTAGTTTAATTATTGTTTTATTTTTAATTATCCCAATGCACCTGGATGTTATTGTAAATTAGAGCCAGTTGCAGGGTATTTAAGGAAAGCAGCAAGTCTCTTCAGGGCTGCTGTGTGTGCGCGTGTGTACAGTCGTAATTAAAGAACAAAGTTAGTGTAAACCTTTTTGTTTTGTGGGTAAACTGTGTTTGTTTTGTTTTGTTTGTGCCAGTAAACAGCTTAGCTGTCTGGCTTATTCAGGAAGGTTCCAGCTTGTGTTTAGTTAGTGCTTGTAAGAGTTAGGTGTTTGTTTTCGTTTTATTTTTGTTATTAAAAATAGCGCATCCACGCTTTAAACCAGGGGTGGGGAACCCATGTTCCTGGAGGGCCAGTGTCCCTCCTGGTTTTTGTTCCAACTGTGCCCTAAATAGCTAATTAGACCAATAATTGGTTAATAATTGGTCCAATTAAGTAATTATTACCACCCATCTAAACAAGACCAATCGCCCCCCTCCCCAGGTGCTGACAACCACCCTCTGTACCTGGGGGAGCTCAAAAACTTAATACAAAAAAACCCCACGATACCATACAATAGCTGCCACCCTCTGTACCCGGGGAGCTCACAAACTTAATAAAATAAAAAAACAACAATGCCATACAATAGCTGCCAGTAAAGGAAACAAATACAACAACTTCGGCTGTCAGCAGCTCGGGACCTTGCAGAGCAGGTAGCAGCAGTTTTAACAGGAACGTAACACAGTGTGCAGTTCACCGAAGGCAGAAGATCTTTGACAAGAAAGTAATGCGGTGCGTAATTCACTTTTATCTACAGAGAAACAACTAAGTGTTACAAATCCCATAAAATGAGGAGAAATACCATAGAATAATACTAACAAAATATTTGCAAGTAGTAATAGTAAAACGAAAGTTGCAATTCAGTCTGCAGTGCCAAAGATAATGCACCACTTACCTTTTATTATCTTGTTCCATTGTTCTCCGTGGTCAGCACTCTCCCACTCATGCACCGCTACAGGAATAGGCTGCAAACCCTGACTCCAACACAGCTCCAACTCCACTGCTTCAATCCAGTATCCGGTCTCATCCAGTCTGCTCACACACTCCGTTCTCCAGCCGCTCCGTTCTCCAGCCACTCCGTTCTCCTGCCACTCCGTTCTCCTGCCACTCCGTTCTCCAGCCACTCCGTTCTCCAGCCACTCCTTCAGCTCGACCAACAACTTGTTTCCAGGCTCTCCAATCTAGGTAAACAGCAGGCCTAATATACGTCAGCACCCAGACCAACACAGAGGTGGTCTATCACATGGCCCCTTCCTCTAGCAGCAGACCAACCAGAGCAGAAGAAGGGTGGAGGCAGATCAACAGGGAAAAGGGTAATTAATTTAATTAACCTGCATGCCGCAGCAAAACAAGCTCATAACTAAAATAAATCGACAGCGAATATATATCCGGAACTCTGGATTTAACAGCAGTTTGTTTTGTTTTTCTTTCAATATATGCAAAGGATATGGTAGGGTTGGATCCTGGAATAAAGTTTCGGATGTTGGTTCCAGATATTGTTGGGCAACGAAAATGTTTTTAATGTGTTTCCTTATGTAGATCTCATAAGCCTCTGAACACCACCGAACAAGGCTTTTTTATGACATTCACAGGAATATGTCGTTGAGCAGCTGTGGTTGCCTCTCCAATCCTGAAGGAATGGCACAAATAGTTCAAGGAAGAAAGGCTGCCTTTTTGGAGTCTTGCAGAAACCAGGACCTGGAGACAGCCGGGTTCTGCGCAGTTAAAAACAGCAGGTCCCGAGGTGCGGATTGAGGTCTGGAGGCCATGGGTACAGAAAAAACACAGAATTAGTGCGAGCAATGTGAACAGTTTCTGCTTTTAATTTATAAGATTTATGTTGTTTACAAAAGATAGAAAACACCCCCTGAACTGCAGTCCCCGTCAGGCAACCAGAGGGAGCAGAAAAGAGCAAACACAACCCGCACAACATTCTACGTGCTCCAAATGCGCGGAATATGTCACCCGAGACCGAAGTTCAAGGTGCACACGAAAACAAAAAACGCCTCGACCGGCAGCAGAAAGAGCAATTAATACGATTAGTAATATATTTTTTACGTGCTTTAAAAATGTATGGAATACATGACCTGAGGTTGATGTTTAAGCTCTCCGATACAGAGGTCCGATAATGGATCAAGGAACAGGTTTCAGTGGGGATTTTGCCATGCTGAAGGAACCCACAGTAGCAGAGATTATGTAGTTTCTAGAAGGACATCCTTGAATGGTGAGAAATATCCAGAGCGCAGAATTTTGACAGAACTCCAGGACTCCTTTGTGAGGGGTGGTTTGGAAGATGGTTAGAGTAGATCTTAGATGTCCTGCAGCGACATTTGTATCCTGAATGTTGGATCTGATCTTTAAATGTCCCGCAGCATCATTTCCAAATTGGAATAGATTTTCTATTGGACCCGTTGAGATGGTTTGTTGATCTGGAGGATTGGTGTGTGAGTGAGTGATAGAACATCCAGTTTATCAGGGGTTAGAAGCAATACACCAGAGAAGCAAGTCTAATAGATTCTAAGGCAACGAGAAGCTTTTATAAAAACATGTAGAGATGGCTCTTTATAAAACTTAACTGAAGTAAATCTCTTCTGGTAAGTTAGTCTAGCCTGTGGTTAGAAAATAATTTGAATGCTGAAATTGAATGTCCTGGGCAAATTACTTTTTGAATTGTTCTTGATCTTGAAGAATTGGCTGTGTGACATTTAGAGAAATCTGAAAACCAAATCCTGAGGGGATCTTGAATTGTGTTAGCTGCAGCCAATGGTATAGTGCTGGACCTTGAGCTGTACCAGGAGATAGACAACCTGCTTGCAATGTTAGGGAATGCTACAGGAGACCAAAAAAATGAACCAAGGACAAGCTGTTGTAGCATGTTTAACAGCGCAGCTGGAAAAGGGCACTTGTGTGCACTTTGACAGATTCTTCATGTCTCTGAAGCTCATGGACGTTTTGTTGCAGAAGGGGCTGTTCTGTAGTGGAACCTTAATGAGAAACAGACTTCCTAAAAACAACAAACTGCTTAGTACGAAAGATCTTGAAAGGGAAGAGGATCAACAAATAAGGTACTCAGAAAAGACAAGGAGGTAGCAATCATCAAATGGTATGATAAGGAGATACTTCTTGCTTCTACTTGTGGTTCAGTTGAACTGCAGGTCAGTTGCCGTCGTTGGTCTAAAAAGGATAAACTGTACCTTGACGTCTAACAGCCCCAGGCAGTTGCTGCCTACAACAAATCAATGGATGGAGTCGATCACATAGATCGACAGATTGCTTACTACAGAATCGCCTACAAAACAAATATATGGACTGTAAGTAATTTTGCACATGGCTGATTTGGCAGCAGCTAATTCATGGCTTCAGTACCATTCAGAATGCAAGACATTGGCTGTACCATGTAAAAAGGTTAAGCAATATCTGCAGAGCAAGTCATTCTATTTGAAGAGAATGATACCACTTCATCCTCAGAATCCAGTGAAGATGACAATCCACCACAGAAAAAAAAACCCTTCCGACTCCACTGCCTCCATAAGAATCAAGGACATCGAAGGCAGCCCATTTACCAGAAATCAGAGATGTAAAAAGCTTACCAAAGGTGCAGAAATCCAGGCTGTTCTGAAAGATCTCAAGTTCGATGTATCAAGTGTAAGGTTTTCTTGTGCCTGAATAAACGCAGAAACTGCTTCAAAAGTTTCCATACATAGGGCAAACAGTCCACATATACGTATATGGAAGTAAAAGACAAGGTGTCAGGTTTAAAATTCTTTACTACAACATGGCAAGACAGGTTACCCAAAAAGCAAGCAGTACTTCAAACGTTTTTCTTTTGAAATTAGCAGATAATCCTGCTTTAAAAGTTTCCACACAAGCCTTTTAATGTGCTTTTATTTCCTTTGTTGTAAGGCTGGACTTATTAAAGTCTTCAATTTGATATCTTTGTGTCCCCAACATGCAGAATTCCAAAAATTGTAATATACCAAAAAATAGTCTCGGGTCTCAAGAGGATATAGACATTCACATTACCTGTCCCTCCCGTGGCAAATGCATGAATCCCATCCTGTTCAACAACGTTCCTCACAAACTACCAATATGCACAACGTTGATATTATTTTAACCCCAAAAAATACCACAAAACATTGCTACAATTTCTCAGACAAAGAAATGTCCTCCAAAAACGAGCTACAACAAGCCACATTTCTGCATATTATAAACCGAAACCCATGCATTTTCCCCAGTATACCTCGTTTCCATGGACAGCCAACTCGAGTGCTCTCCAATTTGCTGATTTATCCCAGAACTGAGTTGGTTAAATGGGAGGAGTTTCCGAGTTATCACGTGATTTGGCAGAATATTACTGATTTCCACCAGAAGTACTTGAAGGTTAAAGGTCAAAATATGAATTACATGCAGTCTGTATTAGTCAAATTGTTGACGACTTAAAAGATAGATCCATCCAGATATTCTTCCGCATTTGTTCACGCAGTACATATACCTGTGACAGACTGGTATGCATAACATTTGACCACCCTACTAGAATAGCGGCACGTGGAGTACAAGCAGCATTTGGAAAGACTAACTTTGTAAAGTGTGAATGTTATGCTGAGATTCAATGATACGTTACCAACTGTGAACAATGTAGTTTATTTTTCTGAAATCCTGATCTGTGTGACTGCTCTCGCATTCGGCTGCAGCACAAAGGAATATCCACTACAAACTGTCCTCAAGGCATCAGATGATTTTTAATGGTTAGGTTTAGGGTTAGGTATTGGGTTAGGTTTTAGGGCTGGGGTTGCTTAAGGTTAGGGTTGGGGTTGGGTTAGGGTCAGAGTGGGTTGATGTCAGAGAGGTGCCGAGTTAAAGGTGGGAGTGCTTGGCAAATGTCCTAGAATCATCTGATGCCCTGAGGACAGTTTCTAGTGGATATTCCTTTCTGCTATCATTCGGCTACACTATCCATGGCAGTGATGCTCTGATGGTGCACTGGATATTGGACCCAGGTTTTTGCACAAGCAAGGTGTCACAGTCCTGAATTTGATTAAGCAATACAAGGAGAAATAACAATATTACTGTTATAAGTTCCTACCTTGTGAATTCTTGGGATGAGGATTACTGGAACGAGAAACGTTCAGTGATGGAGTGATTGAGATGAAGGGATTGCTGTAGAATGAAACAATGCAGCATTTGTAAGATTGATGTGGGTTTTTTGACGATTCCTGTAAGAACATTCCTCATGAATCCTGGACTGGTCTATGCTTGGAGAGTTGAATCCTAATGTGAAAGTAAGGGACAACGGTGATACGACCGGCAGGGGGTACGCAAACGACAAGCAGTGAATTCGAAAGCACAGCAAGCGCAAGACTGAGTTTGCAAAATAGGTATATATACACACCTTATAGGTTAATTAGAAGTTGCTGGTAACAGGCTTGTAGATTAACCAATGAATGTAGCAGGCACTTGTACTGTAGATTTCCTGCCTGAAACCTTGCAAGCTTTCTATTTACACTTAGGGAGAGGCAAAAAACATACAAGGCTTTTTTTGTTTGTTTGATAATAACCAAATACACATATAATATCTATCTATCTATCTATCTATCTATCTATCTATCTATATATATATATATATATATATATATATATATATATATATATATATATATATATATATATATATATATATATATATATATAAACATTAACACAAGCTTTGCTTTAAATTTATGTAAACATACCTGTCTAATAAAACTGCTTCCAGTAATCAAGTTCAGTTTACTTCAGTCAGTATCCAGAGCTGTTCAAAGATGCCGAAAACAATACAAATCACCCATAAAGATCAGGTCAACGAGTTTTGCAAGGACGAATTTCACACCGATGGTAATGTGCTGTTTTGTACTTCATGCAGCAAGGCTGTAGATTACACTCCTAGGTAGACCACTGTAGAACACATGGGAAGCGCTAAACATAAATTTAAAAAGGAAACGTAAACAAGATGAGGCCGGAACAGCAGGGCCATCGAAAACACTGAAACAGACCACTGTGTTTGGATCATTTCAGCACCTTACAACTGCCAAAGAACAGTGTGAAACTGTTGTTTCAGATTTTGTCAAAATGTGTGTAAAAGCCAACATTCCTCTGTACAAAGTGGATCAACCGGCAATTCGAGATTTTTTGAGCAAGCACGTTAAGTGAGGTGGTGCCATTCCAAAGTCAGACTAATTGTAGCTGGAATGCTGCAGCTCTATCTCTATTTTAACAATAGCCAGGTCACAGAGAACAGAATATCAAGGTCGCATTCCTCTGCTCAGAATAAACATAAGGGTGTCCTTATTCTTGCAAAGAAACAGCTGAACCTTAAAATTTGTCTCCAAGGTAATGATTTGGAGGGAAGATTCTGCTATGTGACTACGCTGCAGAATAATATAGAGGTCTGTATTGTCGTTCTCTATGCACCAAATTTTTTCGATGCACAGTTTTTTAACCAGATTATTATTATTTGTTTGTTTATTTAGCAGATGCCTTTATCCAAGGCGACTTACAGAGACTAGGGTGTGTGAACTATGCATCAGCTGCAGAGTCACTTACAACTACGTCTCACCCGAAAGACGGAGCACAAGGAGGTTAAGTGACTTGCTCAGGGTCACACAATGAGTCAGTCAGATGAAACATACATTGGCTTCATTGGAAAATATCCCTGTTATATTGGCAGGAGATTTCAATCAGCTATTCAACCCAGTGTTAGACACACTCTTCAGCCACACATTCTCCTAAAACTACTCAGTTATTAAATACATTTTTAAAGATCTGCCGATTTGTGACCCCTGGCGGATTCAGAACCCTCCTACGAGTGATTATACATTTTTCTTGGGCAGGCATAAAACTTATAGCAGAATCAATGCTATTCTAGTATCCTGTAATATTTTGCGGTTTGTGAAGTCCACAGAGATCCAAAATATATTAATCTCGGACCATGCCCCTGTATCATATGCTTTCAGCTTTATTCCTGAGATGAAACGGGCCAAGCGTTGGAGGTTTAATACTTTCCTGCTGCAGGATAAATCTTTTGTTAAACATTTAACAGGGAATTTAGAAGACTTTCTGGCACTTAACTTATCCTCAGAGGTGACCTCCCCCCCACCACCACCACCGTACTGTATGGGAGGTAACGAAGTGTCATATTCGAAGTTATACAATCTCATATCAATCAATCAATCAATCTTTATTTTATATAGCGCCTTTCATAGTAGACCACCATCACAAAGTGCTTTACAAGATAGTAAGGAACAATGAATTATACATTAATTACAGTTAAATACAGGGCATAGTATATTAAATACAATCAGTAAAAAAAAGCTATGCAAATACATTAAATACAGGCATATTACAATGCAAATACATTAAAAACAGGCATATTACATTAAATACAGGGATAGAATGTGAATTTTAAACATTGTGGATGCATGTGTCATACAGAATAATACAAATGAGATTGAATGAAAAACCTGAAATAGCAATTTAGACAACAGCTAATAACAGATATCAGGCTTAAAGAGCATTGAAATCAAGAGACAACAAGTGGGTCTTGAGAGTTGATTTGAAGCGAGCAACTGTGGGAGCTGCACGCACTAAAGCTGGGAGAGAGTTCCAGAGAGTCGGGGCCATGAAGCTAAAAGAGCGCTCTCTGAGTGTGGTGCACTTTTGCTTGGGTATAACAAGCAAGCCAAAGTCAGAGGACCTCAGCTTGCGTGCAGGGACATAGCGGGTTAGCAGGTTATTATTATTATTATTTATTTATTAGCAGACGCCCTTATCCAGGGCGACTTACAATTGTTACAAGATATCACATTATTTTTATATACAATTACCCATTTATACAGTTGGGTTTTTACTGGAGCAATCTAGGTAAAGTACCTTGCTCAAGGGTACAGCAGCAGTGTCCCCCACGTGGGATTGAACCCACGACCCTCCAGTCAAGAGTCCAGAGCCCTAACCACTACTCCACACTGCTGCCCTATGTATCCAGAGCTGTTCAGAGGTTGGATGATAGAGTATCTCTGCATCTGGGAAGGAAAGGTAGGGACAGACCTTTGAGATGTTTCGGAGGTGGTAGAAGGAGGATTTGACTACAGAGGAGATTTGGGCATCAAAGGAGAGGTTACTATTCAGAAGTACACCAAGGCTTCATACAGTGGGGGAAGGCAGCAGCAGACAGTTTCCAAGGTTCAAAGAAGCAATATTGTGATTCTTGAGTTGAGTTTTCGATCCTACTAGAGGAAGTTCAGATTTGTTAGTGTTGAGCTGAAGAAAATTGGCAGACATCCAGGCCTTAATGTCTTGGATGCAAGCTGAGAGCCAGACCACGGCAGAGGGACATCCAGGGTTTAGTTTTAAGTAGAGCTGGGTGTCATCTGCATAGGAGTGAAACATTATGTTGGCAGATGAGGTGACCCAAGGGAAGCATGAAGATGTTAAAGAGAAGAGGTTCAAAAACAGACCCTTGAGGGACACCGCAAGTGACTGGGTTTGCACTGCTTCCATCATAGAAAAAGATAGGTAAGAGGACAGCTAGGAGAGACAGGTTCCAGAAATCTCAGCATACTTCTGAAGGCGGTCCAGAAGAATGCTATGATCTATGGTATCAAAAGTAGCAGTTAGGTCAAGGAGGACAAGGACAGAGGGAGCAGCAGCATCAGCATTAAGCAGAAGATAATTTACAATCTGGAGCAGAGCAGTTTCGGTACTGTGAAGCGGCTGGAAGCCAGACTGCAGAGATTCAAGCAGATTGTTTTCTGTGAGATGTTTCATCAGCTGGCTGGCTACAGCCCTTTCAAGAGTTTTGGAGAGAAAAGGAAGATTGGATATGGGACGGAAGTTAGATAAGACAAGGGAGGGTTTTCTGAGCACTGGTGTTACTGGGGTAGTCTTGAGGGCAGCAAGAACCTGGCCTGAAACCAGGGACAGGTAGAGAGTGTGCATAATGGAAGGAGCAAGGTCAGAAGTACAGAGACAGACAAGATTTGTTGCCCAGGGCTCCAAGGGGCATGTGGCAGTAGTTGATTTCAACAATAGGCTGGACACATCAGTAATGGAGAGAAGAAAGAGAGGGCAGGAGGGGCAATCGGATGGGCGTCAAGGTGGTCAAGTACTATACTGGGTTTGTGGCAGGAGAGCGTAGAATAAATGGTGTCAATTTTGTTCCCGAAAGAAAGAAGAGAAATCATGGCAGGTAAGAGAGGAGGATGAATGGGAGATGGATTTGATCAATGGTTTTGAAGAGAATATTTGGTTTACCGTGTCCCATGGATATGATTTCAAATGCTTCGCATTTGAACAAATCCAGACTACAGCAGATTACTAGCCTCAAGCGAGAAGTTAGTCAACAAACAATGGAAGGGTTGAAAAGCATAGACAGCAGCGCTTTACCAGGCAAACTAAAACTCTGCCGAGGCTACTATGGCCACTGACTGTGTACGAGGTTTCTTTGACACCAGAAGAGAAGCTGGAATCTTTAATCAGTTCATACATCAGGAAATGGTTGGGAGTTCCACGTTGCCTCAGCAGAGTGGGACTTTATGGTAAAGGAATACTGCAGCTACCAGTCTCCGCTCTAACCGAGGAGTTTAAGTGCGGCAAGGTCTGACTGGAAATTACATTAGTAGAGTCACGTGACAAATGTGTAAGGGAGGCAGCACCTGTGTTGAAAACTGGAAGAAAGTGGGCGGCAAAGAAGGCTGTGGAAGATGTAAAGGCTGCCCTTCGAATAGGTGATATCATGGGGCAAGTTCAGCATAGAAGAGGGGGTCTTAGTCTCATTTCAGCTCCTCCTACATGGCACAAGGCAGCCCCAGTTCAACGGAGGAAGCTGGTAGTCAACGAGGTGCAAAAGCAGGAGGAGAGGATGAGGTGCGTAAAGACGTTTCCTAGGCCAAGCAGGGAGAATGGATGAGATGGGAGAGTGTCGAACAACGCAACTGTAGACATTAGTGTTTGAGGCAACTGTAGACATTAGTGTTTTTGATGATTTTTTTGAACACCCTGGAATGACCCCAACTATCTTCTCATCAAGCTTCAATGCTAGACACGCCTCTGTCGTTACAGGAGCTGGAGGAGGCTGTATGTGCAATGAATAAGGGTCATGCCCCAGGATTGGATGATTTACCGCCAGAACTTCTGTTATTATTATGGAAACAGATTGGCCCCCTTCTCCTAAAGTCAATTAACTAGTTGTTAGAAATCGGCTCCTTTCACAGGGACCAGAAGTCTGCGTTGATCTCCCTTCTTTTTAAAAAGGGGAAAGATGCTTTAGAATGTTCTAGCTATCGTCCACTGCCTCTCTTGAATGCAGACATAAAAATGTATGCTAAGTGTTTAGTCCGTCGACTTGACTCATGTATTCACTGCCTAATTCACCACAATCAGACAGGGTTTATGAAAGGCAGACTTGCTTCGGATAATTTGCGTTGTTTACTTCATGTTATAGACCTGGCTGAGGGATCACCATCACCCTCTGCTGTTCTGTTATTAGATGTTGAACAATCCTTTGACAGAGTGGAACAGGATTATTTGTGGGCTGTATTGCGACACTATGACTTTGGGACCCCCTTTATCGATATGATTCGTACGCTGTATAGTACTCCAGCTGCTTGTATATTATCTGGATCTGTGATGTCTGCTCAGTTTCCTCTGACAAGAGGAACCAACAGGGCTGTCTTCTCAGTCCTCTCCTGTTTGCCATCTCGTTGGAGCCTCTAGCACAAGCTGTTAGGCAGAGCACGGTGATTACTCCTATTGACAACCAGGGCACCAAACACCACATATCTCTGTATGTGGACAGATGTATTATTATATCTTACATATATATCTAATTCTCTCCCTAATGCGTTGCAGATTTTTTGGTTCTTTTTCAGGTTACAAGACCAATTGGTCTAAATTCACTTCACTACCCTTAAATCTACTTACTACAGATCCATTACTTGTAACCTTAGCACCTATTCTTACTTGCACAGACAGTTTTACATATCTGTGCATAAAAATTTACAAAACGCTGCCATCAATTAGGGGAGGAAACTTTGGTAGTATGTTGTCTAAAATATGGTTAGATCTGGATATGTGGTCACCACTTCAGCTTACCCTTCATGGCAGAATATCTGTGATTAAAATGAATGTGTTGCCACGTATTACTTTCTTGTTCTCCATGTTTCCTCTATCACTTCCCCCCAAATGTATTACTAAAATTAATTTGTTGTGCTTGAAATTTATCTGGAATGGCAAGAACTTCAGAATTCGTTTACCCACCTTGCAACGCACTAAATCCGCTGGGGGTCTCGCCTTACTGAATTTTCAATATTACTATTGGGCTTTCCAGCTCAGGGCTGTGAAGATGTGGTTTCAACCAGACACTCCTGTTCCTTGGTGTCCCATTGAGGATATTTTAGATCAACTGTACCGCTTGCAGGATCTCCCCTTTTCCGGCTTAAAAAAAAAAGTGATTTGCATGGGCACAATTATTGCCAATACGTTGCAAACGTGGAATAAAGTTAACATATTTTTTTTCGTATGCCTACTGTACTGCACATATAATCCCCTATCTGGCGTAATGCCATTTTTCTAAAAACCATCTCACACCTTTTTGTTTATTCTGCTATGTTGACGCACAACATACACACACTGAATGATATCTTTAATGATTCTGGCCTTTTTTTCAGGATTTGCAACAATACTCTCTTCCAGGCTTTTCTTTCTTTCTATATCTCAGGTTACGCTCATCCCTTCGTGAATATGGGGTTCCCTGGGGTGCCCCTTTACATCCTCACCCTCTGGTAAATCTCTTTTATAGCTCTCCCCCCAGGGTAGGGATTGTTTAATTTATATATAATAAACATGTCTCCTTCAATATTAAGACCCTTCCAATCACTACTATTTGGGATAGGGAGTTGAGTAAGCTTTCTGTCACCCCTATCTGGGAGAATATTTTTATATCATTGTGATGGGGTACACCTCGTCCCTGTATTATTATTTGTATATCTTGTATTATTATTATTATTATTATTATTATTATTATTATTATTATTATTATTATTATTATTATTATTATATTTGTATTTGACGGTGGGAAAGCCGTGTTTTATTGTTCGTTTTGTTTATTAATTTAAAAAAACCTGTGTGAATGTGGCTGGAGCCTCAATAAGGTAATTGTTTTATTGATAATTAATTAAGGCTCCAGCCACAGCTTAAAAGAACCAGCTCCAGGCTAATCGGGAGAGATTTTCCTTTGAGTTAGAGACGGGAGGACGGTTTGGAACGAGATCATACATCCGAAGCAACTGCTACCGCTGTACCACTCGGTATTTGTTTGTTTATGTATTTTTGGCCATCGAGCCCTTTTGTTTGGTATAAAGTGTTTTGTTTATTGTTTGATTTATTATTAAAACCCGAGCACAAACGCGTCTCGTTTCCTACCTTTGCCTTTGTTTTGTATGCTTCTTCCTGGTCCGTGACATCAGTACTGCAACCACTCTGCCACATATGGTGTCCTGCGTGGGATAAACTCCTCCAGGAGCCGACCAGACCGTTTTTTTATTTTTTTGTGGGAAAAAAAATGACAATGGCAGAAGACGCCATTAAACTACGGGACTGGATCCTGGACAATGCTGGGCTGGAGGCCCAGTCTATGCCCATAGCCACCCGGATCCTGTGACTGATAGACAGGGAGCGATGGGAGGCCTATGAGAGGGAACACACCCTAAGCACCTAGGAGGAAGGTGTGGAGTTGGTCCTCAGCTACCGGGAGGCAGCTATAAGTGGAACAGCAGCCCAGGTAGCAGGGTCTCCAGCAGGAGGATTCATGGCCAGCTGCACCTTCCTAGAGATGGGGGAGGAGCCCGAACGTCCTACGCCTGAGTGGGAGGAGCCCAACATCCTACACCTGAGTGGGAGGAGCCCAGGCGTCCCACGCCTGAGTGGGAGGAGCCCAACATCCCACGCCTGAGTGGGGGGGGAGCCCGGCGTCCTAAGCCCAAGAGGGGGGGAGTTGGTGCGCCCACAGCCCAAGAGGGAGGAGTCGGTGCGCCCACAGCCCAAAAAGGGAGGAGTCGGTGCGCCCACAGCCCAAACAGGGGGGGGAGTCGGTGCGGCCCATAGCCCAAGAGGGGGGAAGTCTGTGCTTCCACAGCCCTAGGACCCAAGCTGCCAGCAGAGGGAGAATGCCTGCTGTCCCCATCTCCGCCAGCAGAGGGTGAGTTCCTGCTGGTTCTGCCTCCACCGCCATGGGAGGACTACGTGCCGCTCCCACCTCCGCCAGCAGAGGGTGAGTTCCTGCTGGTGCCACCTCCGTGGGAGGACGACTTGTCGCTCCCACCTCTGCCAGTAGAGGGAGAGTGCCTGCTGGTTCCCCCGCTGCAGCCAGAAGGGGAAGAGCCCCTGCCGCCTTCGCAGCAAGAAGGGGAGGAGCCCCTGCCGCCTTCGCCAGGAGCAGAGCACCAGGAGCTGCCTCTGCCTCCGCCACTTCCCCCGCTTCCACCACTAGGAGCAGAGCAGCAGGAGCTGCCTCTGCCTCCACCACTGCCAGGAGCAGAGGAGCAGGAGCTGCCTCTGCCTCCACCACCGCTAGGAGCAGAGGAGCAGGAGCTGCCTCTGCCTCCGCCACCGCCAGGAACAGAGGAGCAGGAGCTGCCTCTGCCTCCGCTACCTCCAGGAGCAGAGAAGCAGGAGCTGCCTCTGCCTCCGCCTCCACCACCACCAGGAGCAGAGGAGCAGGAGCTGCCTCTGCCTCCGCCACTGCCAGGAGCAGAACAGCAGGAGCTGTCTCTGCTTCCCGCACCTCCACCGCAGGGAGTACGGTGGCCAGAGCCCCACAGGAGGGAGCTACCGGCTACAAAGACAGGGGGAGAGGTCAGGAGACCACTTTCCCCAGCAGCAGTTTCGCTGCAGGAGTTCTTGTGGCCAGAGCCCCACAGGAGGGAGCTACCGGCTATGAAGAAAGGGGGAGAGGTCAGGAGACCAGCATCCCCCGCAGCAATTTCGCTGCAGGAATGGACCAGCATGCTGTCAGCCGTGCCACTACCGGCATGGGTGCTGACAGCATTGCCAGCCATGGGGCACTGAAGCCTCCCTTCCCAGCACGAGACTTTGTCCTGGACTGCTGGGTTTTTAAGGGGGGAGGTGGCCGTTGAGGCCATGTGTGCTACGCACAAGGGGGGGCGTGTGTGATGGGGTACACTTCGTCCCTGTATTATTATTTGTATATTTTGTATTATTATTATTATTATTATTATTATTATTATATTTGTATTTGACGGTGGGAAAGCCGTGTTTTATTGTTCGTTTTGTTTATTAATTTAAAAAACCTGTGTGAATGTGGCTGGAGCCTCAATCAGGTAATTGTTTTATTGATAATTAATTAAGGCTCCAGCCACAGCTTAAAAGAACCAGTTCCAGGCTAATCGGGAGAGATTTTCCTTTGAGTTAGAGACGGGAGGACGGTTTGGAACGAGATCATACATCCGAAGCAACTGCTACCGCTGTACCACTCGGTATTTGTTTGTTTATGTATTTTTGGCCATCAAGCCCTTTTGTTTGGTATAAAGTGTTTTGTTTATTGTTTGATTTATTATTAAAACCCGAGCGCAAACGCGTCTCGTTTCCCCTACCTACCTTTGCCTTTGTTTTGTATGCTTCTTCCTGGTCCGTGACGTCAGTACTGCAACCACTCTGCCACAATCATCTAAAAATCTGGCACATCAGCTTATTCATTATAAAATGGCTCACAGATTCTACGCTACTCCACTTTCGGAGGTTCCAGAAGAAAATGGTAGCAGATCCTACCTGTCAGGTTTGTACCTTAGGAGTGACGGCACACACTTGCATATGTTCTGTGAGTGGCCAAAAATTGTTAACTTTTGACAGTTTGTTATAGCTACTATGGGTTCTCTAGTGGGGGTAGTCGTGCCTCTCTCTCCTAAGGTGCTTTTGCTGGCTGATGACTCTCAGTTAGCATTGCCAATACGATGGCAGCTAATACGATGGCAGCATGGGATACTGTTGCCGATGAAGTGGCACAGTTGTGGCACAGCAGGGAGGGGGTTAATTCTTTCCTGCGTAAAACATGTGCATATGCACATTTTGTTTAATTATTTTTGTTAGTTGTTCTATTGGTTTGTTTAATTATCACCTGCACCAGGCAATTATTGAAAATTAGAGCCTGGTGCAGGATATAAAAGGGAAGCAGTAGGTCTGCTCGAGGCTGCTGCTGTGTGAAGAGTCCGCTTGCAAGTGCGTGCAGGCGAACAAAGGAAAAAGGTAGTGTGAAACCTTTTGGTGGTGTGTTAAACCTGTGTGGTTCAGTTTTTGTTTTACTTTGTTTGGCAGGTAAACGGCTTAGCCGTCCTGTGAGCTGGTCAGGGACCTGCCTGTATAGTAAGTGCTCCAACAAGGAGCTAGGTGTTTATTTTGTGTATTACTTTGTTTTGTTTATTAAAAATAGCGCGTCAGCGCGTTAAAAATCCATTTTCAGAGTCCTGGGTCTGTTCTTAAAGGGGCAACTAACCGCGGAGAGGTGCAATGGTTTTACAGTGCATATTATTATTATCATTATTGTCAAATTAAAGTTATTATTATTATTATTGTTACATTGTGGTATTTTCCTATAAAACAGCTCTCTTTTAATGAATAGTTTATTGTATTTTGTTGTAGTGTTCGTGTTTTTGTCTGGATATGGTGTTGCATTTTTGTATTAATGTAATATTTTTTTTTGTTGCTTGAACTGTACTCTCTTCCCCAATTCCCTATCCCCAAACGGTGGGGAAAAGAAAAAGAAAATCAATGCAAATAATTGTTCACAAAAAAAGAATATCAAGGTCTATATTTCCTGTCAGTGGATGGTAAAATTGTAATTACAAGTATCTGTACACTAGAGGTCACTGTTTAGCAAAATATGTCAAAATTAACAATTTAATGATCCCTAATTAAAGGTAACAATTATATGATGGTCAAGGCCGAAACTGTTGACACATGGCTGCCTCCTATGGCAAGCCAAATTATCATCTAGAGATATCTCAAATTCATTTATAGATATCTCTAAATATTTGAAGATATCTCTAAATCATTTCCAGATATCTCTAAATATTTGAAGATATCTTCAAATATTTAAAGATATCTCTAAATCATTTTAAGATATCTAAAATACATTTAGAGATATCTCAAAATGATTTACAGGTATCTTTAAATGGAGCTTTAAATGATATATCTAAAATGCATTTTTAGATATCTTTAAATTGTTTTAAGATATCTCTAAATGTTTTTGAGATATCTTTAAATACTTATCAGATATCTCTAAATCATTTAGAGATATCTCTAAATAACGTCCTGTTCATTTAAAGATATCTCTAAATGAACAGGAAGTTATTTGAAGATATCTTCAAATGATTTACAGATATCATTAAATGAACAGGAAGTTATTTAGAGATATCTTTAAATGATTTAGAGATATCTTTAAAACCCTCATTTTAAGATATCTCTAAATGACAGTTTGGCATGCCATGCTAGCACAATCCATATGGTTTCCATAGTATTTAAAGATATCTGTAAATCAATTTGAGATATCTTTATTTCATTTTTAGATATCTCAAATTGATTTACAGATATCTTTAAATTAATTTAACAACTCAGATATAGACTTGGTCATAGACAAAGATGATGATCTTGAGCGTTCGTGGTATAGTTGTGCTGGGGAACTTGGCTGCCTCTCCAAGGATCTACAAAGTTGTAATGTACTGTTAGAGGAAGTAAGGAATGAATCTGTTCCTCATATTGAAAAGTTTCTGCAAGAAACTGCTCATCTTGCAGAGCAAATAGTATTAAAAGCAAAGTCACCACGAACAAATGCAACACTTGTGGTACAGTATATACAGAATGAGAAGGGAGACATTCATACAGGTGAATAAGATCCTATTCCTGCTCATGATCCTGGAGAGCGATCATGGGGAGGAATAGGACTTTCCTGTGAGAGGGCAGAAACAGCCTGGACAGTTCAGGGTGTCAGAACATGGCACAGAATGAAGAGTCGTGGTAAATCCAAGGAAGGGAAGTTATCAGAGCATTTTTCTTCCCAGACTCACAAGGCTGCATTGTCTGATTATGCTCATTTCATGAATAGCTCTGTCCATTTGGATATTCTCCTTGATAAAAAAAAAAAAAATGAGCAGCCTGTATCCAAGAAGAAGATAAAGCATTTAACAGGGAAGCAATGACCATCCTGTTGGATGTTGCAAGAACCATAGCACGTCAAGGATTAGCATTCCGTGGATCAGATGATGACAGCAACGGAAACTTCCAGCAAATTGTTGCACTTCTTGGTCGTCATAGTTCTACAATGAAGAGGTTAGTTACCTCAGTGCTGCATCACAAAACTAATTTATTGAGCACTTAGCATCAGACATTAGGTGCAAAATACAGTCTGAAGTGAAAGAAGCAGGACTGTACTCAGTGACTGCAGATACCACACCAGATTCTTCCAACAAGGACAGATTGGTTGTTGCTGTTAGGTATGTTAACAGTTATGGCAATCCAATAGAAATAATTTTGGAAATGAAAGAAGCACTGACAAAACAGGTAGTGGTCTTGCTGAAATCATTTTAAATACAATTTTGTCAAATACGCTGAACACTGATGAACTCTGTTTCCAGTCATATGATTGTGCTTCTTCAATGAGTGGAAAATTCAAAGGTGTATAAGCAAAATCGAACAAGTAATAGAACACAGCTGCAATGCAAGTCCAATCATCGCCAACCTGTTTGTTCTAGTGGAAGAACTGTACGTTTTTTTTTTTTCTGGTAGTACAAAAAGTTACAGAGTACTACGTGCACAACTTGATGACATTGAAAATGCACTAAAACTACGCAACTTGTCCAAAACCAGATGGATAGCAAGAGCAGAGTCAATACAAGCAGTCTGGCAATCCTTTGAAGCAATTTTTGCATCTCTGAAAGACATTTTCTGTGGTCCCTCCGTTTCAGACAAGGACAAGGCCAGTGGATTGTATTCCAAGACTCTTCATTTTTGACTTAATTGTTAGTCTAATGTTTATGAAGAATGTAATGTACAAAACCAAGATTCTGACTGAAAATCTGCAGAGTGAAGAGTTCAACATACTACATGCTGTGAACCTTGTTCAAACTACTGTCACATGTTTGGAGAAAATAATTTCAGATGATGAGGAATGAATGCTGAAATACATGCAGCAGGTGTATTTGCTACAAAATTCAACATTGATGCCTATGAAGACTACCGGAAGAAGCACAAAACCAGACGCTTACCACGACGTTTAGATGATCATCCTGAGACCCAGGCAGAGCTGTCTTTATCAGAATACTATAGGTGTGAATTCAATGCTATACTGAATTTAATGGTTGTTCAATACAAAGAAAACCTGAAAGTATGTCTGAAGGCATTGGAACCATTGGCAGAAGACAGGATTTCTGTAGCATGAGATCTGTTTCAAGTGCATAGTCCAGATCCTTATGTCTTTAGCTGCTGAGTTGGATATTTTCAGGTCAACTTGTTCACTGCAAAATGTTCAACCTAAAACAATTCAGGAAACATTTCAGCTGTGTAGGGATAAGAGGAGCATCTTCATTGTGACATACCGTGCATACCAGGTGCTTTTAACAGCTCCTGTAACTGTTGCCAAAGATGAGAGAACATTCAGTAAGCTTGGTCTGATAAAAAACCTAAACCGTTCGACAATGACAGGTGACAGATTGGACAGTCTAATCTTACTGGCTTGTGGGAAGGATCTGACTGACAGCTTAGAGCTAAGTGAAACTGCCAAGAAATGGTCAACTCTGAAAATGAGGCATGTTTTACTGTAAAATAGCTGCAATGGCCCACAGTCATCTATACAGTAATGTGTAATTTTATTTGTATTGCTAAGTTTAACATCCACATTACAGTGTTTCACAAGTCTTACCAAGATGGTGTCTCACGTACCCGATAAAAATGAATAAATCTTCTTCTGGTCACCAATTGTAAAATTATTTTGTTGGCACAAAGTGTGCTCACACCCCCCTAACTCCTGGGTCTTCGGTATGGCCCTGATGATGGTTCAATGGTAGTTAACTCGTTAACTAATTAACCAGCTGTATAGAGAGTCTGTTTGTTTTCAACTCTGGGTGTGGAGAGTGAGGTGTGGGTGAACAAAATTAGAAAAACAAGGATATCTGTGTGAATTAACAAACGTGCTTCTGTTTGGTTTGTCAGGTAAACAGCTTACCTGTCCTGACTTTAGGCAGAGAAAATTATTATTGTTTAGTGAGGAACTCCGTGAGTTAGGTTTTTGTTTGTTTGACAATTTCTGTTTAAAAGAATAAAAATAAACTGTGTTTTGGATCTCTGATCTGGTTATTATGCATGCACACTCAGCCACCATACCACAATATGTATATATAAATGAGTTTGTAGCGAACTTACTACTTGTACACATAATCATATTTGTACTCAGAAATCAACACTCGTACTCGGATGACGTCACTGGAAATGGATGGTGCTAACACAGTAGTACTGTAAAAATCTCATTTTTATCATTTTGAAGTCCTATTGTGTCGTTTTAATTCTTGTTGAGCGAGATTTTTTATTCTTTATTACAAAATGACATGGGATATCTCTGGTAACTACACTCAGCCCTATTTCTGCCTATTTTTCAGTTTTCATTTATGTATATTTAACTACTGAATAGTTGTGCTGCATGCATGTAACTTATATCAAAATGAAAGGCCACAAGATGCCCTTTCATATTATGTAAGTTGCAACAGGATCAGGCATACTATATGTGGTAGAGATGAGAATATATGTAAAAAAAAAAAAATAAATAAATAAATAATGCTTTTCATAAAAAATCATGTTTGGTCACTGCTATATATATATTCATGGCATGCCCCAATCTATTTACGATCCTGTAGAGACCCTTTGTGTCGGGTTCAGTTACAGTCCACTGGTCAGGGAGCTCACTACCCCCTACTTTGTGCTGGGTGATCGGAAGTTGCTCCAGTCAATAGTTCACATGCTGCCCCTGCATACTGTGTGCTCAAGAATTAATCCAAAAGATTAGTTCAGATATGTAATTATATCAAAAAATAGTTGTGCCTACAAAACTCTGTTACATGATGAGAGGCTTACTCCGGCTAGGCGCACCGCTTACAAACACGGAAGATGTCATTGGAAAGCGCCGGGTCTGTACTTTTAAACAAGCCACGTAGGTGGCTTTTACGGTGCCTGAGTAATATGAATGAATGGGGCTGAGTTAAAACCACTTAGAACAGATTGCAAATCTGTAAAATGTAATTTATGTATTTATTTATTTATTTTTTGGATTATTGTGGAAAGGATGGTGGTTTTTTGTAGGGTATGTAGTAAAGCATGATGGTTTGTTTTTTTAAAAAAAAAAAGATATTACTTCTTTTTTTAAAATAAACCAAAAAAACACTGGGATTTAAATAAATGTATCCAGTTGTCTGAGATGACGACAGTTCTTGTGTCACAAATTTGGAGTCTACAGCTAGTGGCCATAGGATATTTTCTGTTCCCATAATAGACAGTCGTTTAAATCATGAAATTGTTGCAGCAGGGAGCATGATCTTAATACAAAAATGATGCTCATAAGACATTTTTTCTCTCCTGGAGAACAAGTTTAAGCTGAAAATAATGTCTTATAAATTAATCAGATGCAAATGACAGCTATGTAGCTGAAATATAAATATTTCAATGTTTCTAATGATTGAAAGTGCATTAGGTAAGTTGGTTAAGTAAATGGGCATTTAACTAAATAATTAGATTTATGTTTTGGAAAGGTAATGATGAACTAGTCCACAATATTATGCAAAGTGCCCGCCCCTGTGTGTATTTTTTATGCATTGCACACGGGATATAAACGGGTCTGTGTTTCAATGCTTTTGGCATTGAAAGTGCATTAGGTAAGTTGGTTAAGTAAATGGACAACATGCCATTACAAAAATAAATTAACTAAATAATTAGATTTATGTTTTGGAAAGGTAATGATGAATTATATGAAGTGTTACTCTTGAGCTATCATGTATCTTTAAGGTATGTACTATATAGATCTTTTAAGATCACATGAGTGGCCTACTGTATAAAAGTAAGTGCATTTGGGAGAAAGGATCATTATTATTATTTATTTATTTATTTATTGTACATTTGGAATTGGCAATTTGTTTTTTACACCATTTTCTCCCTAATTTGAAATGCCCAATTTTAAGTCTGGCTCACCGCTGCAACCCCTGCGCTGACTCAGGAGGGATTTTTATGCTGCATTGATGTGTGCTTCTAACAATAGTTCTACCTAGGGTAGTGGTGCCAAGCATCAATCTTTACTTCATACATACAGCACAATTATATAAGCAAGGGCGTCATTTGCTATGGGGAAGGAGGGAAAGTTCCCCCAAAGTCCCCCCCCCCCCCCCAGATGATCAATATGGCATTATGTCTTCCACTTTTTGAACCCCCAGACACATAATCACATATAAGATGCACAAAGTTTTCGTCACAGAAACCTCAGCTGCCACCCTTCCGCTGCTGAAAAAGACAGCCACCGCTAAGGCTTGCAGCCTGCGACCATCGGTTCTCTTGTCCGAGGGACTATGGCCCTGCCCTGGAACAACGGCAACACCGGGATGGAGCCCCTGGAATGGGGGAACTCAGCCCTCCCCCAGCCCAGGTGAGCTCAGAAACATCGACCCCCTCGTCCCTCTCATCTTCTTCTAGCTCCAGCATCATCAAGCTCCCTCCATGTTGGTGTATAGGGCAGTAGCTGCCATGTGTGTGAGGATTGAGCACATTATTCACGTGCTGGGATTCAAGTGAATAATTAATTAGTAATTGAATCCCAGCACAACAGTATAAATAGGTACATTTTTTAGACTGGTCCCATTAAAAGTAGAGAAGCAAGCCCCTGCAGAGGACCCTGCTGTTGCCACGGTGACCACAGTCTGGCGTCAGAACTGCGAGGGGCTTTGAAATTGGAAGCCCACTCTTGGCCGCCTTTGTGACAGTACTATATAGATCTTTTAAGATCACATGAGTTACTGTAAGTAAGTGCATTTGGGAGAAAGGATCATTATTATTATTTATTTATTTATTTATTATACATTTGGAATTGGCAATTTGTTTTTACACCATTTTCTCCCTAATTTGAAATGCAACAGGCCCAGCTGGGGAGCTGTTATTTGCTTAGCAGTCAAGCATCAATCTTTACTTCATACATACAGCACAATTATAGCTATGGGGGGAAGGAGGAAAGTTCCCCCAAAGTCCCCCTCCCCCAGATGATTTATTACCATGAACCCCAGACACATAATCACATATAAGATGCACAAAGTTTTCGTCACAGAAACCTCAGCTGCCACCTGCTGAAAAAGCCACCAACCACTGGTTCTCTTGTCCAGGGAGGCTGGAACAACGGAACAGGTTATCCAGGAGATGGGGGAAGCTCCAGCATCATCAAGCTCCCTCCACGGGCATCATTGAGCCCTCGGACAGCCCCTGGATGTCCCCACTGGTCATGGTCCTGAAGAAGCTGGGGAGCTGTTATTTGCTTAGCAAGCTTTATTGGCATTTCACCGCCACCAACCACTGGCACGCCAGGAGGCTCGAACAGGTTATCCAGGAGATGGGGGGCGCATCTGAACAATGTGGTCATGGGAGAAGGACTCATAGCGTCGACTACCCCTCTTAATAGGATTTGGTAAGAATTTGACCAATCATAAGGTTGTACTGAAAGATCACAGACTTATCCAAATAGTAATAATTTTACATAGTTTCAGAACCTTGATTATATTTGAACAGCTGGGGGTTCTTGTAAAAAAGGAACACTCTGTTTTTTGTTTGTTTTATTTTAAAGACCTAAAAATGTGTGTTTTTGTTTGTGGATTGTAAATTCCCACATTTCACACAAATCCATTAGTGCAGAAATAGTGATAGATGATTATTTAGAATCCATATGATTGGGCTAATAACCAGATTAATAATATATACACATTCACAGGGTATAAAGCATTCATTTAAGTGCAACATTCCACTTTGTATTATCACAAAAAAACTCCAATCAAATTCCTTCTCATTAAGTCAAGTGAATTTGAGATGTGTGTAAAAGGGTTAATTGTAAAGGTTCAAGAATTAAACTCAAGGGAATGACAATTTTATACGGTTCATTTTATCCATGAAAACCACCTGGATAATGTCTAATTGGATCCCATAATGTGTCTGACCTACGCTGGAGCAGCAGACACATATAAAATACTAATTAAGATAGACAACCAATGAGCCACAGATTCAGTTACAAGTTGAAGAGTAAGTCAGTGAATAGTTGTATACAAAAAAATATGTTAAAAGATAAGTGTGAAGTGTATAATACTGTTGAATGTACACATTAGGGATGTGCAGAGAACCTGTTACTCATACTGGAAGTGGTTAGGGCTAAAACTGGAAGTGTCATTAAAATGTATGTCTGGCCCTGATTTTCACTCAGAAAGTGACTATACAGTGTTTTTGTGTCCAATAATTTTACCGCAGATTTTCCTCTTAATTTGTAATGCCCAATCGTTTTCCCCCTTACTGCAGCAATTCCCCACACGGCTTAGTAGACCCGGAGGTTCAGTGGGCATTCGACCAAACCAGCTTCCTTTTTCACCCAGGAACTTGAGAGCAGATGTCAGTGAACTACCGGCCTCTGAAGGCCAGCCTTGCAGGTGTCTGTTCTGAGCTCACTTGGCGCCTGGCCAGCAGGGTATGCTCTAGCGCAATGAGGAAAAGCAGTCCCTGACGTTTTTGCCTACCTCACCCACGGGAGCACCAGAGCCAATGTGACTCCCTTCGAAGTCCCCAGCGAAGACTGGCCTACTTCCTACAGCCAGGACGTGAACCTGCGCTGTGTGACTCGCCCTGCACACCACGCAACTGCACTTCTATCAGGTACTTTTTCTATTGTGTTGAAGTCCTAAATTGTTATTTATTATCAAATTATATGGGATGTCTGTGATAGGGTGGTGATTAATAGTAGAAGAGACCACTTATACCAAATTGAAAATTATTATTTATTTACTAGTTATTTTTTTGGATAATTTTGTCTGGGGGAGTGCTTTTGTACAGTACATTGTAAAGTATGATAAGATCAGCTAAGTATGATGAGATCAATCAGGGAAGATAACAAATCTTCAATTTATTATTTGAGTGTTATTTGGGGGATTTTAGGTATTTATTGTGATGAAGATGTGCATGTATACAAAAAAGAAAAGATTACTTTTCAATATTAGGCTAATGGCTGCTTATTGAATCTGCAACCTCAAAAATGTACACACACATGTTCCAAACACCTGTACTATTCAATGTGTCTCTGATGAAAAAATACATGGTCCTTTAAACAATGCACACTACTCGTGAAAAATCCATACAACTTGTGGAACATATCTTTGCATAAAAAATATGTCGTAAAAGCAAATGCAAAAATAGACCTTAGCTTTTTTTTTGTGCAAAGTGAACAAAATTAATTACAAGTGCAATTATTAGATATTTTACAGACACATAGCTTAAGTGCTGTCTGTCTGTATACCTGTACCAGCATGACTAGTACAACATTAAAAATCGTACATATATCTCAAATAAAATAAAAACAACAAGTAACCCCCCCCCCCCCTTCCTGCCACTATAAAAAAAGTCTCCTCGAAATATATCATCTTTAAGATAAAAAGCCCTTTCCAAAATGCATTTCTCTTTAAGCAGTGCACACAATTCATGGAAAAAAACACAGAAAATATTTGCCAAAATAAAAAACTGTTGTCCTAAATGCGACTGCTTTTCAACTGTTTTATACACACTTAACCAGATGTGGCATCTGTATATAATACAGTACTACTAGTAGATCAGACACCTGATCTCAAATAAAAAAGTAATACAAAAACACAAATAATCTCTCTAATGCAGCTATATTATTTTAGTTTAACTAAAATAAGGAAAGGAGGTCTTTGTTACATTTTTTTTAAACAGGGCAATAAATTATAATTTGTTAAGATAAAGTAAACCTCTGTCTCCTTACAAGAGGATATATGAATGCTTTACTTTTCAAGATGTATAGTTAAACAGGGTTTGTGTGTAAAAAAAAATTAAAACAGGCTAAAGCAAAAAATGACCACACTCGTTACACATACCTGTTTGTACTCGTTACTTGGCACACCACAATTGCCGCTAGACGCTCCTATTATATCAATGGAATCTAATAGTATCAATAACTTACGCTAAATAATGTTAATACTAAGTTTTCCAGATAATAAAACTATAATAAATGAAGTCAAGTGCCTTCTCCCACATACTGAAGAAAGCACAAACTGAAATGCTTGTCTAGACTTAGTTTCTTATCGTTTTACCTTTGGATTACAACCTGAACATTTCAGCTAAGATATTTGCAAGTAAAGATAAATGCAAATACAACACATCCTTTGAGACTGCTGTATGACTAAGTGTACACTTACAAATGCATAGCTAAAAACTCAATTGAAACTTTGCATTTGAGTCAGGAAGTTGTTTCAGATAGTAAAATGTGTAGTAATCTATATAAAAGCAAGGCAACAGGGAAGTAAATTAAATGTTCATTACTGTAATTCTCACATTAAATCTCAGTGTACAGCTTTTTAAGTAAGATTACATCTGGATCTTCTGATTCATTAGTGTACATTTCATGCATGAGATTTATTTTATAAGGATAACAAGGAATTTAACAATAAAAGACCAGGGGGTATTTTACTCAATAGGATTTCTACTATGCCTGACTCAACAGCTTGTATAAAGTATGGCTAGGGAAAGGTCACGTGTGCATGACGAATCATTTCCGTTTTCTGTCATGTTTTGTATCATTTATGCCACTTCTGACAGTGCAGGTGAAGATGACAGCTCCCACAGCGAAAGGAAAGTTTCACTTTTTTTTCCCGTAACTTGAATCAGACTATGCTTCTGTTTCAAGTTATGGGAGAAAAAACAAAAGTGATCTTATCTCACAATCAACGCTTTCCCAAGAGTTAAATTAAGAAACAGAGTCGGCTCAATATAACTTTAAAGGGACATTAGGTGACCAAAAATTAAAAACAAAGAGCCCTACACATGTGCCAGCGGAGGAAGTGGAAGTGATCTCAACTAGCAATCATATACCATATATGTAAAAAAAGACACACTGGAAAAAAACACCCCTCTACAGCAGTTACGATGTCAAGACAAAATGTGGTGCATGTAAGTGTACAAAGTGATCAAAAAGGATGGACTGAATGGACTAGCACTGCTTCTAAAACAGAGTAACTGTGAGTGACAAAAACATGAAGAACATTTTTGAATTCCTAAAAATCTGATTTGTTATATCTTTATATTTTTCTCTGCATGGGAAGAGAAACATTTGAGTACCTGGTTGAACAACTGCGTCCAGCACTAACAAAGCAGACAACAAATTGGAGAACACATACATGTCACCGACGCTACTTGATTGCAGTTTTGCAGTGGCTTGCAACACCATGTTAATATCGGGCAGTTTCAAATATTTTTGGCATTGGGCAATTAACTGGGTCTTGCGATTGAAGTATGTAAAGCTGTCAAATGTTTTATATAAACAAAATATATAAGGCTACCAAGAGGGCTAGACAACACCATCAGAGGCTTTAGAAAAAGAGCAATAGATGGGACACTCAGCCCAGTTATCACCCCTTCACACAGCTTTTTGTTTTAAAAGTGTTTGAAGAAGAAGAAAAAAAAAAATAATTAACTGTAAATGAGAAAGCCTGGGAAAAGAGAAGAAAGCGAGGAGTGTGTAATTTTAACAGCTATGCTGTCAACTGGATTAACTGCTTTGTAATGAAGAGTGAAATCCAAATGAACAGATGTGAATTCTACATATGCTCCTGCCTTTGGGAGTAATTGAAATGAAAACAGTAATAGTCATGAACAGTCCAATATATTTTACTTGAATTCCCTAGGTTGATACAGAAAACAAACTACATTGTTTTCCGTATCAAACATGTATTTAAAAAAAATAATAATTAGGAGTAATTTGTAATTTTTAATACATATTCATGTTGCTCATGTAATTGTAGAGTACATTGCATTTAATCCTCCTAATATGTTCAGAATTTAGGTACGTCTGTTATGTTTTGTGTCATACTGACCAGGTGCAATGTAAAAAAAAAAAAAAAACTTTAACAGCCTTGAATCGATAAATTATTTTTCTTTGTATAGCCTTCACTCTTATGTTCAATATTAGAATTAATATAAACCATCATTATAATATATATATATATATATATATATATATATATATATATATATATATATATATATATATATATATATATATATTTCCAAGATTTGCCAGCAGAGAGGAGACAGAACAGCAGGATTACTCAATCATAAGGTATGTTTTTATTTGAAAGATAAATAAACAAAATAATAAACCAAAGAAAACCTGCCCTCTAGGCTCTAACTTCACCTTTTCTTTTGTCCCTAGCCAATTCTGCTGAAGCTTGCCTTTGAACAGGTAAAAACAATATTTCTCTTTTATGTACTGCAGGGTGTAGTATTCTGTAGTAAAATTACTACAGCTGGCCAAAGTCCAGTATCTGGGTGCACGGTCTGGTTCACAAGACCTCAGGGTTGATAGGGCTTTACACTCCAAGTCTGTCCGCTGTATTCCCCTTGATGTCCTGGTAACTCTGTTGCTTTGCATTTCCTTCCACAAGCAGATCGTCTGGTGCTGGCACGGTAAGTTCACAGGATGGACTCTGTTCCTTCAGAGGAAGTGCTTTACAAGACTGGGTCTCAGGCAATATTTCACTTTAATATGTTTCCTCACTATCTGTTTCTTTGTCCCCACACAGGCGCCCTCTCGTTGATATCCCTTGTACAGTCGTGACCACACTGGGCCTGCTACAAATGCAATTGTTAGCAGAACATGTTTCTGCTTAAATAAACAGTGGTTTTATTCTTCTGAGTTGGTGCAATTATTTCTGTCTGCAGTGTCCATTTTATTGCAGGTAAAATATCACAGTCCTTGCAGGGAGTTATGCAGGCTCTTACAGTCAGCCTTTCAGCACAATATAAAAGTATAATACTTATCTGAATATAAGCAGAGTATAACATATCTTTTAAATTAAATACAACTAATAAGGCCTTTTGCAAGCACAAACCAAACACAGGCAATGCACTGCTCCATGCAGCTTTAAACAAACACTAGGTCCGATTGTTTACATATGCAGCAGGAAGTCCAGTGCTTTTGAGTCCACGAAGGAGAAGACACGGTAAGTATACCTGCACCTTTTGTTTATACACTGCATATTTTTAAATACCTCAAATGATAAAAGATTGTTGTACTCACACTAGCTCTGTGCTGTTCTCTGCATTCCAGAATCGCTCCAATGCAATGTATGTGAAATTGACACTGTTTTAATTCCAGTTGTTTAGTGATCTAAAGTTAGGAAATGCTTCACTCTGTTCCAGTTGGATCCACTGATGTTTATTCTGTCTCTTAGCGTTTGAGAACACACACTAGGAATACCAAGCAGACTTAAAAAATATTTACTTTCAAACACAATCCTCTCTGTCCCTTCCCTTTGAGTTTGAAGATGAAACAAGTTCCTTTGGTAAGTATCATTTCGGTCGGTACAGCACAAACTTCCTCCAAGTCTCTACACCCAACTTGTCTTTCTGTACTGCTCCCTTTTCATACCTGCCTGCAGGTTAATTGGCACCTGTACCTTCCTAGTTCTGAGTGGCTTATGGGAGTTGTAGTTTTTTCTCTTTCTTACACTATTGTTCTCTGTAAGGGATTCATTATCTGAGGACATTTTATCAGGAACCCCACACTCCTGATATCCTCTCCTCACCTCCCATGGTTTCCACCCTCACAATATAAATACAGCAGATGCCTCTTATTAACAACCTCTCGGTTTTCAGCAAAAAGTTGTCATTAACCGAAAGTTGCCAATAAGCGAAAAGCCACCTGTGGCGGGGTAAAGCGATCCTGTACTGCAATTCAACCTCCAAGCCGTCAGAGGGCTGTGAATCGACCACGAAGTTCCCAACAAGGATCACGTAACGCGGGACAGACGTTGGGGCGAAAGTGCAGTTACAGCAGTCGCCATCTTTGTTGGGGGCAACAACCCGGGAATATGCTGGAACATTGTCAAATCAGCAGATGATTGAGTGCTGCTGATTGGGGGGGGGGGGTTCCTTGTGTATAGGGCGCTTGTTAAGAGAGAACGCTGGTTAAAAAGGACAATAACATTTGGTGTGGACTTATTATAAAACAGATCCAGGAGAGAGAGAGAGAGAGGAAACCCAGCGGGACGCTGACTCTTCCCATGAGGTGAAGCCATCCAGAAAGCTTTAAAAACTGTAAACTAGTCTTCTTTTGTTTATTTTTAGATTCTTGGTTAGCGCTTCTTTTAAGTTTAAGAATCTTTTTTTTTTTTTACCAAACCGAATACCATTGTTAGTAGGAGGGGAGGATTTTTGAAGGAATTATTTTTGGTGATTTATGTAAAGAGAGTACGATCTTTA
Organism: Huso huso; assembly: GCA_036884735.1. NCBI lineage: Eukaryota > Metazoa > Chordata > Actinopteri > Acipenseriformes > Acipenseridae > Huso > Huso huso. Next base: position 76,524,077 of record CM072663.1, on the reverse strand, counting down.
AAGGAACTTTGAGTTATTAAATAAGAAGAAGGAATGTTGTGAAAGATAATAAACAGAAAATAATAGAATTTTCTAGAAACTCAATACTGCCTCAAGTGGTTTTATTCTGTAGCGCACCCCACATTCCCATAGTCTGTGACACCCCCATTTTCAAGTGTATTTATATGGAACGATATATACTGTAGATGTACAAATATGGCACCGAAATACATGTGTTTTAAATGTTACAGTGTTAAAAAATTAACATGAGAAACACGTGTGTAAAACAAAAAGGAGTAGGCTTAAAAAATACCCAAACATAGAACTGTTTACTTATGTGTTGTACTGTGGCAATGTGTGTAAAAAAAAAAAAGGACACGGGATATAAAGGCTCTGTGTTTCACGTGTGATTTAAAAATAGTACAACACAACGATGTACTACAATTGTCCTCACGTGCTGGGATTCAAGTGAATAAAAGAGTAATGCAAAATATGAGTTGTAGGGTTTATAATCAATTTAAAGAACACAATTTTAGAAAAAAAAAAAGTTTGTCTATTTATTTTGGCCAACTTTGTCTGTTTTGTGTTTACAACCTTTTATTTTGCTGTTCTGTTTTTTACAATGTGAAACCCTTCCTGCTGTAAATCCATCTCAATTTTGCATGCAGCTTCAAAGAACCAAGTTTCAAAAAGCCACGATTCTGCCTCAGTCCGCCAGAAATCCATCTCGCATTTTTGTGAAGTCATAGCCTGTTTCAAAGCCACAATTCTGCCTCAGTCCGCCAGAAAAGTGTTATAAAAGCTGCATGAAGTATGTGCATAAATCATGCAAGTGCGCTCTGTAGCACTGGCAACTGGTAATGAAGTTGTCAATAAGCAGCGTGCAGTTGCTAATATCAGAATTCCATTAACATTGAAGTCTTTGGGATGGGATTGGTTCCTGGGAAAATGTTGTTAATAACCAAAAGTTGTCTTTATCAGGGTTGCTAATAACTGAAAATATGCAATAAGGCCCGACAAGGTGTCTGTATACATAGAATATACGGACGCCTCAGGCAATGTGAAGCATGAGACAAAGTGCCTCCAACCCCGGAAAAGTCTGTATATTCGATAATGAGATGCCACTAATACATGAACAGTACACGTACCCCAAAAATGATTTCCTTGCGTAAGACAACAAAAAAAAAGATGCTGGATGTCAGTTGAAATGTTTTTTTTTTTTTTTTATTAAACTGAAATGTCTTTACGTAAGTATTTTGTGTGCCCACCCTTTGCTTCCTTTACAGCTTGCAGTCATTTTTGTATTTTGAAACCAGTTCCTGGCATCTTTCTGGATATATTTTTTGCCCATTCTTCAAGACATACAGCTCTTGAGTTCTGCTATCGATTTTGGTTTCCTTTTTGCAACAGCAGCCTTCAAGTCAATCCACAACATCTTGATGGGATTCAAGTCTGGGGAATGAAATGGCCAATCCATAATAGTAATCTTCCTTTTTTTTTCAGAAATTCTTAGGGTCATTATTCTGCTGGAATACAAACTTCCGTCCAATAAGCCTTCTAGCATTGGGTAACAAATAAGAGTGAAAATGTCTTGATATTTTGAAGCATTCATTGATCCTTCTACAATACAAACATCGCCAGTGCCTGAGGAAGAAAATTAAGCTAACAAGAAAAATAAATTGCACACACACACATACATATACAGTCGCAGAAGAGGTATTTGGGCAATTAAAAAATTAGAAAAACCATATATAAAGTGATTTCTAATTGTTCTATTGAAAGATATACATTAAAGTAGAGATTCAGCTGTATAATAAAACAACAAATGATTACATAACATGCATAAAATGAAAAATAACATGCAAAAACTAATTTCATACTTTGACAAAAGTATTTGGGCAGTCGTATGAAACCCATTTGTTGCTAATTATTGACAATTATCATGATTGAAAGCCAACCCCTGATAATTATAGAATAAATAAATACATAATCATCAAGTGATGAAAAATAAATTGGAAATTTGTGATTTCAAAAAAGCAACAAAAATTGTTAAAACTAAAAAGTACAGCAATGATCTCAAAATGGCAGTGATACAATTAAACAAAAAAGCAGAAAGACTCGGTTTACCGAATAGCACTATTATTGACAAACACAGGAGAACAGGAACTACTGTAACTAGGTCCAGGTGTGAAAGACCGATTTCTGCAAAATCTGGAAGAACAATTGTAGCAGCCCAGCAAAATCCTTGGATTGCTGTAAAAGATTTGACACAATAATTGAGAGAAGATAGTCAAGAAATTCATAAGTAAACAATTCAACAATAGCTTAACAAGATGAATACACATGGGCGAAAAACCAAGATGTAATTGTTAAAAACAATACATTGAATACTTGAAGAAGCCTGGTGATTTCTTCAACCAAATTTTATGGTTAGACATGGTGCGTTCACTTTGTCTTTTAATGCACCTATAACACCTCTTGGCGAACCCTACAAACAGTAAAATCAATCATTGTAGTCTGGCTAAACTCACACAATATGAACAACTGTAGTAATGGCTTTCTGCATGAGGTATTAATTATGTTATTAATTATAAGTTTTACATTATGTGTATGTGTGTGTCTTTTATAGTTAAGTTGTTTTTAAATTGTGTGCAAATGTGCCTTTATAGTCGTTTTAAATCAGTATTGTCCAAGTTTAGAATTCTCTCATTACAAATGGCTGACCCTGAGACGTGTGGAAGGTGCATTAAAAGACAAAGTGAACGCACCATGCCACATCACACGTGGCTGACCCTGAGACGGGGGGGAAGTATTTTAAAAGACAAGATGGATACACCCTGCTGAATGTAGCCAGGTTGAAGGGGAGTCAACAATTGCTTACAAAGGTATAAATATAAGACAATATCAAGTTTTGTCAGTCTTTTCATCTGTTTCAAATTGACTCCATGGATATTTGTGCTTTCTGATATAAACATATCATGCACTGAGCTGTACTGAGGCCTTGTCCAAAGTCAGTTTGAAACTTGTGCTTATATGATTGTATTGGAGTGTCACAAAGACGGCCGGAGTGGGTGGCGTCAGACCAGAAGCAGGAAATAAAACGACAGAGAGGTGTGGTTTGGTGGAGCTGAGCGAATGGTTTCGCTCAGCATTTAATAAACAGAACAGAAAATAAAAAGGTTGAACAAACAAACACAAACACAAAACAGGACACGGCACTTACGCCAAAATAAATAGACAAACAAAACGAACTAACACTTAACAAACGGTGCACGGAGACAAACAAACACGATGAGTACTAAACACTTATTATTATTATTATTTTCCTTAATTTTACGTTCTCCTTCTCTCTCACCCGTTCTCCACTCTCGAACACCCAACCCCGAGTGAGTCAAACGTGCATCTATATATACTGTTGTGCTGGGATTCAATTACTAATTAATTATTCACTTGAATCCCAGCACGTGAATTAATTCTGTGCAACCCCGTGCTGACATACTATGCTTTAAATGCACGTGCAGTGATGTGCAATCCCGTGCCTAAATACAAATATACAATTTAAATCACACATGAAACACAGACCCGTTTATATCCCGTGTACCAATCTCTATACACCAACATTAACACATGCAACATACAACACATAACACACAAATGCACACAGGGGCGGGGCACATTGCCACATGGAGGTATACCTTTCTTGTATATAAAGTGTTTTTGAATCAAAAAACATTTGTCAGCTTCATTTTTTTCACTGGATGAAAAAGGGAGCTGTATTAAAATGTAGAAGATGGACAGTTGAAATACTGGGACTATTAAACGTCTCCGTCTGCACTGGTGCCCACGGGATTGCCTCAGCACTCTATAATATATAAAAGCTGCATCTCACTGCTGCAAATAAATTTCAGCCACTATAAGCATGATAGCAGATCTGACAAAATAAGAGATCTTAGACAGCACAAATTACTACTGCTGCAGGAGAAACCGTCTCAATGTGGTTAATACTGATGCAAATCAATGAATTTTCAATTAATTATTTGTATATCTTTTACATAACAAGCTACTCATGTATTTTGAAACCATACTGGTCTACTTTTTTCCATTTTGTTTGTGATTTTGGCAAGTAAGAATTCTTTTTTTTTCAAACATTCTTAGTTTAATAATTTATACAGAATTGAAAGTTGTCACAAAAATATTACTTGCATTTTTAACATGGAAATTGCCAAAATAAAGGGGCAGCTGGGTGGCACTTGTTTGGATGTTACGGATATGCCTGATAGAGGGAAGAGTGGTGGGGTGATCGGATCTTGGATTGACGCTGTTGGAGAATGCTCTGATACGGACATGAAGTTATCCTTGAAACCCTCTGAATCCGAGGAAGAGAGTTGGTGTAAGTATTCCATGCTATTATTTCTTGCTCTTTACACAAGAAGTTTTTTAGCTGGGGGTCTTGCAGTCGCTTAGGTTGAACGAAAAACACAAGGCAACTACATTGGGTGTGACCAATGATTTAAATAGGAAGTAGATCTAATTGATGATAGGAGATGAAAGGATAGGGTGGAGCCCAGCTCCTGCCCCCCGAACCACAATTAATAGGTTGACATATGTTAACAATAGCTTAATATTTTTGTTGCACCAGATAGTAAGGTAAATGATTTAGAAAGATGTGTCTCTAATTTCAGATCCTAGCCTTCAGATATTAACAATAAGACTGCATCTTTTAATGATGGGAATTGGTTGGACAACTGATTCAAATAAATATGCATTTGATTTTTACTTTTAAAAAGTGTTTTGTTATCATTAGCATGTCCTCCTTAGAGAAACTTGTAATTTTTTCTTCATAAAAGAGCTTAGTGGTAAGCAATTTCTTTCTTTGTCATAAGTTGCATTTATGAATGATATAGCTGGCATGGGCATTGTAGGGTGATTGCCCTACTAATGCATTATCTTAAAATTTGAATTTGCTTTGCCCTTAATGGTGCCCATTAGAGCGGGCTGTCAAAATTGATGTTTTTAATAGCCTGCTGTAATGAGCATCAGTAATTGTCCAGTGTACTATTTTTAATCCTTAAAACGTTAACATTGGACAAATGTTGGTGGAGTTTAAATTCATTTCTATCAATATTTTGAACATTTTAACACAAATGGAATGCTAGGAACCAGGGCTTCTAAACTATGCATAATTTGCTTCTGCATGCGCTTGAGACATGAATAAAACTTGCACCACTCTGGTTCGTTGCCCCTTTAAAAATAGACCCAGGACACAGAAATTGAGTTTTTTTTAAGCGCTGATGCAATATTTTAATAATAACAAAAACAAAATAAACAAAAACCTAGCTCTCCTTGAGCACTCACTACACACATATGCAGGTCCCTGTCTAAGGTGCAGGACAGCTAAGCTGTTTACCTGACATATAACACCAAACCAAAACACTATTACCAAATTTTTTTCAAACTAAACGTAGCTTTTAAACAGACCTTTACAACATTCCGTCTGGCTCTTCAGTCCACAGCAGCCTCGAGCAGACTGACTGCTTCCCTTTTATACCCTGCGCCAGGCTCTAATTTTCAATAATTGCCTGGTGCAGGTGATAATTAAACAAACCAATAAAACAATTAACAAAATAATTAAACAATTAAACAAAATGTGCATACGCACATGTTTTATGCAAGGAGGAATCAGACCCTCTCCCTGCTATCTTACACCGGGTAAACAGGTTGTGGGGTCTAATGCTTCAGCGTATGATACTCCTTGAAGCATGGAGCAACGCACAGAACTTTGGTGTCGCCTCTTCACTGTCACTTGATGTTGATGGTAAATATTCCTTGCTTATGTCTTCACTGACACATTTGCTGACATCTGATTCAGTGGAAGAATTGTATGTATTTGAATTTAAATCACAATCTGAATTCAGTATTATTACTAATACTTCTTTCTCACTGAGCGATTTTTGACGGTTCACAAACACTGTTGACATTTTGTGACTGGGATAATTATATGTAATTCAGTCAATATCTGACAGAGCACGCAAGAGACCAATAAAAGGTGTTACAGAAACCTAGTATTACAATATTATGTGATCAGAGGTTTTGTAGGCTCAGTAATTCAAGTTTAAAGTTGCAGAACATACCGGTACGTTCATACTCCCTGGGGACCAGAGAGCAGCAAACGTACAGGGTGTATTCGTACTATTCAAAGGGTTAATATTCAATACTATGTAGCCTGTGGTGTTGCCTGTGGTGTGAAAGATACTTATCAAAAGTATAGGTTCTATTCATTTTGTCACATCACTGGCCATTTTCACTTGTCGCATCGCATCTGGTGTATAGCGGCCTTAACAGTACAAAACCAATAATGAAATCATTGTTTATTACTTTCAGAAAAAAATGCTTTTCCCATGCACTCAACTTATCTTCTTCATGTCTCTGTTCCTTCCTTTCTGCCTATTTAAGCTGATTGTAGCTCATTGTAGCTGACAAAATAATTACATAATTCTTATCTGTAATGCACTTCTAGTTGCTATATGTGCCTCAATTAAGCAGTTTTGAAAGGAATATATACTGTATTTTCATTTTTAAATCTGATACCACACCAAGTTAATAAACGTTTTGAGTTTGTTTGCCTTCAGGAAGTCTATTAGTGTCTTACTACTTATGTTATTTCACCTCAGCAGTGTTTTTGGAGGCAAAACATGTTACTGACTGCAAAGATTTTAGTCAATAGGGGAACAACTGGTTTGTGACAGGATGACAGGAAATAAGTCATTGAAGCAGTGGGGACAATTTGACTCTGCAGATAAAATGAGTAAGAAAGTGCAACCCTATCTGAAAACAAATCTTGCACACTGAGATTTTATTATTCTAATGCAGCACCAGATATGAAGTTATCAAGTGTTAAACTTTAAAATACAAGTTTTCTATAGCATGTTTCTTGGAAAGCAGCCGTATAAGTAACATTTCCAGTCAAGAAACAGGGCCTATTATCCCCCTCTGGGGATGAAATTCCCTACATAGGGGGTATTGAGTAGGTGGTCCTACGTATGTAGGTACGGACATATGATACACTCGACATCAAAACAGAGATGTAGTGACAAAAAAATCTGTGGTACAAAGTGTTTGATAGATTAAACTTGTCAAACCATCTAACCAAGCCTCTGTTCATTCAATTACTTTACACGATTACTGGCTATGACAGTGTGTTAAATCACTTGTCAACAGCCATAGGATTCTCAGGCATGTTCAACAGGATTCAGAATGACTTAATTCCACCTATGTCTCAGGTGCAATACAAGCAAAAGTGCCTAAAGCTAAATCTGTGACTGCAATGTTAGACAAAACTAACGATATCAGAAACACACTTTCTCATGTTTATCAATGTGACAACGCATGTCTTGGATAAATTTTTTCTGAGTTTTGTTGATGTGACAGAAAATAAGCCTGGCCCCGCCATCTCAGATGTAGTGATTTGCTTTATGAGTGATTTTGACTGTTTAAAAAATTATTTGACCAAACCTAGTGGCAACTAAGCACAGTGGAGTGCAAGAGTGTTTGAAAGTTATCCTACTCTGTGTGCACAGTTTTGCCCATGCCCTAAATTATATGCCTCAAAGCACTTTGAAATACCTGTAGGTTCTATAGACATTGTCATCTCAAATATATTGCAAATGTCATGGACTTTCTTATGTTATGTTCTTATGATATTGTATCAGGAATCTACATTGAATGAACTTTAATCTAATTTGTCTAGCTTTGCCTAGAGATAACGATCAACCTAACACCTTGAATGCACCAGGCACTCAGGAAACAAAAGGCTAATCAAAACCGTCTCCATGATTTAATTAACCCGTCTAGTGAGAGAGGTGGTTTAGCATAGGAGTCTGAAAGAGAAAAAAATAGCTTAGAGATTTAAGACAAATTTCACATCATATTGATTTAATACCACTATGAGTACAAAATACAAGCGTTTTTATTCTTAAATTGCCTAAAAAGTATAGAATAACCCAGGTAATAAATCCCTAAGAGAATTAAACTGTTTGCAATGTCTAACCAAAGTCGCAACCCGACATGTTTGGTGTCTAAAGAAATGTAATTTCTTATGGTAAAAATAACAGGAATTCAGAATAAAATCTGAATTATTTAGCAAGTTATGCAGGTTTTAAAAGTTTCCCCTTTCCAGATTATAATAAAGAACTAATCAGACAGAGGAAGGGGGGAGCAATCAATCAAGATTGCAAGCCCATTCGCTACAAACTAGCCAATCTGAGCATGCAGCGGGAAATTCAAATAATCTCTTTGTTTGAAAAGTATAAAACCCCCTGCTTTAGCCCCAGCTCCTTGTCCCCAGCTCTACCCCCCTACGCTTGCCCTCTAATCTGAGTCCCCAGCTCTAGCCCTCTAATCTGAGTCCCCAGCTCTACCCCGCTACGCTTGCCCCAGATCTGCGTGAGCCCTCTAATCTCTGCCCCAGACCTGTGCTTGCCCTGCTCGCTCAGACTCTAAGAAACTACAAGACTGCACCTGGAGCCCTCAGCTCTCAGTATTTATCCATCAAGGTTGGGGGCCCTGACACTCGGAGAAACACAAGGTAACAGAATGCTGAAAGTGACTGCTTTTCAGGCTAGGTAACAATACTCTTAAATATCTATTCAGGTATTGTGTGACCCCTTGTTGTGTCAGTATGTACTAATATTTCTTTGGTAAATTGTTGTTTTAAACCTTAGTTCTCATTGTAATGCTTTTAATGTGACATTAATTGTGTAACTGTTTTGTGTGATTTTCAAACTTATATTGTTGCATGCTTAATAAATACCATCTTTCTAAGAAGAGATTCCCAGTATTGAGTCATTTGCTCATGTTGAACAAACATGATTTATGAACTTTGAACAGTCTGGAATGTGGTCTATTTTTGGCTTGTTGTACTGTGTAAATCCGCCATCGTTTTCAGAGAGCGATATTAAAAACAGGTTTGTACATTATAATAGGACACTGTTTATTGTAGAGGTCCCACCGAGATCTTGACTATCGAAGGTATCTCTTTATCCCCTACAGTTTTTGGAGGTCCTTTAATTTATTGCTCTTAAGAATATATTAACTGCCTACAATAGTACCCACATATCTATGTAGGATGGATATTTCTCAGCAATCTTGGTGGTGTGGCAGCTTTGTTCACAAGGCAGTACCCAAAGCATGCCGGATCAAATCTGCCAAAAACAGAAACTGTGGGTGGCACCTACACACTGGTTTTGCCCTTCTTAGCTAGCCTGCACAGTGTAAGATAAAAAGCAAGAAGTACTTCAAGGAAATTTGCTTCCAAGATAGATATTTTTGACAGTGTATAAGGCAAATATGACTGCAAAAATCATGTTTGTTTGTTTTGAGATAATGGATAGCACATGAAGTTCAGTTAGACACCCAGTTAAACACAGCTAACTGGTTTATGCAAAGCTATCTTATCTTGCTCTGTTTGAAAGGCTTCCTAGAATATGCACTTCTCAGCCTAAAGGAAACACATGGGCATGCGCTACAGTATGAATGAAAACTAATTTTGTAGTAATCCCAGCCACCTGTGTAGTTTTGTACATCTTTACAAAACATATCATTCATATTTGATATTTAAGCTTTCAAATGAATCAACTATTAAAAAGGATAATAGTAAGGTTTAGCTGTCATCTTGAAAACAATCTTCAAAAAGTCAAAGAAGAATTTTTACGTGAAATGAATTTACAACTGTGGTATGGCATGTAAGAAAGAGTCAGCATGTTCGGTTCTGACTTGCTGCTTGACTGTGTGCTAATTGAGGGCATAGGCACTGAATATGACGGTATCTTTATGTGAAGCTACAGTATTTTAAAAACTTGTTCACAGGAAAACATAGATGCACCTTTCTTCTAAGCAGCATCACAGAGAGAAAACATACAGCTTCAGTTCAGTAAGATAAAAGCAAAAATATGTACTATATATATACATATATTAAATTTGAAGTACTTCCAATCAGCCTGTAGGACACTTCCTTTGATTAATTATTTCTGTCTGAGTAGGTGATTAAACAGAAATTATGAGCTGTGGAACTTTATTATCCAGGGCGACTTACAATTGTTACAAGATATCACGTTATTTTTACATACAATTACATTTTTTTTACACATTATTTTTACATACAATTACCCATTTATACAGTTGGGTTTTTACTGGAGCAATCTAGGTAAAGTACCTTGCTCAAGGGTACAGCAGCAGTGTCCCCCACCCGGGATTGAACCTACGAGTCCAGAGCCCTAACCACTACTCCACCAGAGCCAGGTGCAGGGTATTTAAATATTTCAGTCTCTTCAGGGCTGCTGTGTGTGAAGAAGCCTGCTTTTGTGCTCAAGCATATGGGAAAAGTGTACTTGGTGATCCTTTTGTTTCATGTTTGTTTAAAAGTAAAACTGTGTGTCTATTGTTTATTTGGCAGGTACAAGATAGTTTAGGTTCCTGTCGTTTTTGGTCAGCGCTCCAAAAATGGAGTTAGGTTTTGTTTTCGTTTTTGTTTTATATTTGTATTATTAAAAATACTGCATAAGCTTTGGTTCACAATATATATATATATATATATATATATATATATATATATATATATATATATATATACACACATATATATATATAATAATTAAAACAACTAAGGATTAACAACTTGCTCTACCTCCTTCCACTTCCACTTCTGCAGAGTCCTCCATTTGGTATTCTGGTGGATTACTAGATGGAATATCAGAGAGAATCAACATACAGCGCTTCACAAGTCTATGTTTTAGAAGACTGATTTCCCAAACTTACAGGATTAGGTACAAATTTGGTTCTGATTGCATTTGAAGTAAATCCATAAAAACTAAATTAGTAATAACAGCCATCAAAAGTAGGGATCAGTTTTCATCCTTTACAAAGTAAAAATACAAAGTTAGTTATTAATTTTACCATTATTTGCAAGGCACAGTTCAGACGCTATGGTGATATTGCCCATATGCGGATAATGGTATAAGATAAGTTTTCTGTCCAATATCATCACAGGACAGCTCTTTGTAGTCAATGTTGTCATTTATGACATATTAGGATCTTAGGCACTGACAGTGAATGATTGCCTTGCCTTGCCCTGGTATCTTAAAAAACAACACAAATATTTGTAAGCTGCTAGACAAAATATCCTAAACATTATTCTGCAGATTGTTTTTACTGATTACATAAAAACATAAAAACATGACGATTTACAAATGAGAGGAGGCAATTCGGCCCATCTAAGCTTGTCCAGTTCCAAGTAGCTGATTGCTCAGAACTTTTTTCAAGTTGGGACTTAAAGGATCCTAGTGATTCTGCCTCAACAACATGACTAGGTAGCTGTGACAGAGCGCGAATGAATCCGAGTCAACAGTCTCCCACCCGACCTGTGGGGGCACGGTATAACAGGAACAGTGTGCCCCGGACTGGATGGTTTGACAATTCGTTCCAGGGTCAGTCAGAAGTCAGCCAGATAGGGGGCGATGCCACAATACCAGAAGTCAGTGCCTTACTGCAGTAGGCGATGTGTCAGTCAGGGATTGGAGGATACGTGATTGCACTCACTACCAAAGGGGGCGTGACCTGAAGGTATATCAGGGGATGTGGCCGAGTGATCTGTTCCTTTGTTATGGTTGTGAAAGACCTGTAAAGGACGGTAAAAGCCAAAAGTAACCGTGAGTTTTTGTCGTGTTGTAGCTGTCTGTCTATTAACTGTCACCCTTATCATTCATAGAAGACTAAATCTGGGAGCTGTCGCTATTCAGCCAGCATCAACCCCGGACTGCACTGCACTACTGTTTCACTTGCTGTATAATTCACCACTTACACGCGGAGCACTCACTGTTGGGATTCATCACCGTGTCTGTGTATAGTGTGTTTTATTATTATTTCGGGACTGAACCCTGTGGTTTTGACTGGCTTTACACATCGCTGTATATAGTCCATTTTATTATTTAAAACATCAAATAAAGCTTCATTTTCACCATTGGAACTGTTGTTGGACTGTTGTTTCTAAGCACTGCATCACCTCTACACCTGTGCACTACAAACCACTTTGCCACAGTAGCCCATTCCATACCCTCACCACTCTCTGTGTGAAGAAGTGTCTACTTTCATCTATTCTAAGTCTATCTGCACTCAATTTCTAACTGTCCTGTGGTCCTGGTTTCTGTACTGTGCTTAAAGTATTGGTTTGGGTTAACTATGTCAACTTCTTTTAATATGTTAGATACTTCAGTCAATTATCAGCTGTTTAAAATCATTGAACACATATAATTAGGGCTTCTGATTTTCGGTTCTAACTGATAAAACCCGATAAAACACCCCCGATACAAAAAAAGGAAATCGGTGGATAGCCAATAAACACCGGAAAACACTAGAAAAACTGTGGAAATGGTTAATCAATTCACATTGACTTTACCCCTTAAAAAATAAAACCTACTACAAAAATAATAATAATTACTTTCCCCAGTGCTGCTGGGCAATGTCCCGCCTTCCTGACTTGTACCTATCATTGATTCGTTCAGAATACTTAAACCCGCCCCAACTACTGAGTGGCAGCACATTCCTACATTTCTATTGGAGACTCCACTTGCGAGATTACAATCAGGAAAGGAGGCTTGTTCGCAGGATTTAAAGCTGTATTACAGTTAAGATACGGAGGGTTTAAAACAGAACTGCAAATTGTGGCAAAATGTAAAAAAATGCCTACACACAAAAACCCCAGAAGAATGTGCCTGTGACCATAGGGATTTTGTTGTGGAAGACAGCAAAGGAAAGAAGGTACAACTTAAGTGTGCAAGAACTATTGAGTTACTACTATACATATTTTGACAGAAAAAAAATGCTGAAGCATTTTGGAAAGTAACCGAAAACACTAATTTCATACAGTATATCAAAAACGAAAGCCCCGAAAAAAAGTGATTTACATAAAACTCCGGAAAATACAATTAATAAATTAATAAAAACTGAAAAACAGAAGCTCTACAAATAATACAATTCTCTATGCAACTGAAAACGTAATACTTACTAGTAAAGAAAAACTAAAAAACTATAGACCCTCTGTAACAGTGTAACATTATAATATTGTTAACTTGGAAATTAAACATAGTATCACTAAATATATTATTATTATTATTTATTTCTTAGCAGACGCCCTTATCCAGGGTGACTTACAGTTGTTACAAGATATCACATTATACATTATTTCACATTATACAGATATCACATTATTTTTACATACAATTACCCATTTATACAGTTGGGTTTTTACTGGAGCAATCTAGATAAAGTACCTTGCTCAAGGGTACAGCAGCAGTGTCCTCCACTGGGGATTGAACCCACAACCCTCCGGTCAAGAGTCCAGAGCCCTAACCACTACTCCACACTGCTGCCCATATATGTTTTGTTCTCCAAACCAATTTATATCTGAATATCCAAAATTTGTTTTCCCACAGTGCCTTAGCAAAAAGAAAATGTATTGTTTAATTTACAAATATTTGTGTCTTCTGGACCAAATCTCATGAATGATATTCTCTTGGAGAAAGAAAGATGGTGCAGATCTTTTTTATTTACTATTCATCGTTGATTTACTGTTAATTAACCCTCATAAGGTAACCTGGGGTCCATTCGGACCCCATGGTGCTTTAGTATCAGTTATTATGTGGATCTAGCGACTTGATTTTTGTTTCCTTTTAGGTAGTTGTCAGGCACCCATCCTGTTACACTGTGCAAAGGATAATTCTAGTCCAGGTAGCTGGTTGAATTTCCCAAATTGTTTTAGGTTTGGCGTGCCCGACCTTCTTGCTGGTATGGTTTGAAAGTACAGAATTAGAGCTTTCCAATGATGTATCGTATGTCCTGAACAGATGTTCCTAAGCGAAACTACAGCAAACCGAAACTAAGGCTTGAGTCATGTGACATGAGTCAGCTCCTAAGTTTCGTTTGTTGCCTATTACTCGGTCGCTTCAACAGATAGCGTTCCGGTTTCAATGTCATTTAAAAGCGCAGGCTTTGTGCGTTCCATTGATGTCAGGCAAGCCTGTATGCATACTTTCTACCAACCCCCTCATTCATTGCTCCAGTGTTGTGACGCGCAGGAAATTGGTAGGTGTGTTCAAGTGCCTGTAACTCGAACCGTGGGGCTTTCCAATGATATCTCACATGCCTGTGACATGTTCCTAGAATAAACTACCAGAATACAGTGTCCAGAATACAGTGGTGCCTTCATTTGCTAGGAGACAGCTGTGCGCATTGGGCGTCTTATCCATTGTGCATAGCATAAACAACATATTATACCAAACAATGGCTAGAAGTAAAGGAACAGCTAAATAAAGTGTCCATGTACACATTTTCATTCATTCATTTACTCCAGTTGTTAGTTATATGTTGTTTTATTGCTGGGGTCCGAAAGTCAGTTTTCTGAAGTGCCCTTATGAGGGTTTATCAACAGTAAACTAATGTTAAACAAAAATTGTCATTCTTTCAACCTTTCATAACTAATTAATTAATTTATGTTAATCGTTCAATGTGGATATACATTTTGTTAGTGCGCTAAGTTGTAAATAGAGGCAGACTTATTAATATTATCTAATATATTATCTAATGGGTCTTTTTTAATTAATAAAAATGAAACTACTCTATAGTGTTGATAAAAGGTCAATAACAGCATATAACTGTTTCATAAAAAAACAAACAATGTTTTTTAGTATTTACAGACTTTGAAATAACTAAAGTTTATCAAGCTGGGATATCCCACATACTGCACAGAGGCCTGTCTCAGTGATTTTGGCTGCTGACACTTTATTCCAGAGACTTATATGAATAAACTTTCATTTTAAATGTATGATTGTGACAGGGTGCTCACCCCTTATGTATATTTATTTATTTATTATTATTATTATTATTATTATTATTATTATTATTATTATTATTATTTTTATTATTATTGTGTTTATGTGCGGGCGGACGAAAGCCACCTGTTATTATATATTATTCGAGACCAGCGAAAAAGCCGGCTGTATAATGTGTAGCTGGGTGGATGGGGTTAATTCCCCATCCCTATATAAAGCTCATGGGAATGTGGCTGGAGCCTTAATAAGGTAATTGTTTAATGGGTAATTAAGGCTCCAGCCACAGAATATAAAAGGCCCACTCCGGGCTCATTAGAGGAGAAGAGTGAGAGGAGATAATAGCGAGAGCGACTGCTACCAGCCAGGGAACAAAGGTACTTGTTTTATGAGAAAGTATTATTATTGTTAGTGTTTATTTTGTTTTGGCCAATGTGCCCGTTTCTTTTGTGTTTTGTTTAAACTGTTTGTTTTTGTTTAATTAATTAAAATACAAGCTTTAGCCCCACAAAGCGCAGCTGTGCCGTTTTGCCCCGTACCATCCTGTGTATCTGTTTCATTTCCTGGTCTGACGTCACCACTGCAGCCCACACTGCCACAATGATAAACTATTTGTTTAACAGAAAATGTAACGTTTGGTCCCACTTGCAATAAGCAGTACAATAAGCAATATGCATTTGGAAAGCACAAACAGTGACAATGAGATCTGTAGCCGGCAGTCGAATTATTTTGAGTTGCTTGTTTTCCTGACATCACAGGAACATCTGGGTGACATATGAGTGACATTACATCAACCATGATAAATACATGGGTAGGAGACAAGCACTACTGCAATCTGATGCATATGAATGCTAAATTGCATGAATTTAAATGTTTATTTTGTACAAAGCACTTCTGAATGTTAAATTTTAATTGGTTTCCAAAAATGTATGTAAAAACTACAACATAGTATTAAACAGGGTTTATCCAAATATATATTGTGTTAATAATGAACACAGAAATACATAAAGAACATTTTTGTGCACTTGTATTATGTGCACTTTCCACTGTATTTAATGTATTACGCTTTGGGGTTTTTTTGTACTGCATTTTGTAAAGCACTTTGTGATGGTGGTCCACTATGAAAGGCCCTATATAAAATAAAGATTGATTGATTGATTGATTTTTATTGTTCAACTTGGAGAATCATGACTTCACATTTTAACAAGTTATATATCCACTTGCATGTACTTCTTTGTATTCCCACAGATTTCAACTTTAGGATTAGTCTTTCATGTAAAACGTACTCTAACCACATATGTATAAATCATATTAAATGGAAGGCTTAATGCACTTTTCACTTTAGAAAAGTACCATATGAACCCATTCAGGATGATAGTTTTAATACAATCCTTAAAATAAATAGTTTAGTTTTGTGCAGTCTACATCTGCTCTTCAAGCTTTAAAACAAGCCATTAGTTTTACATTAGAAAGTGCAAACGGCCCTAGACAAAGCATATCTCAGTGTCTATATTTCAATTAATCAAATCTTTTCTTTCTAATTTACATGCACAGACTGCTCTTAATAACTGCATTCTGAATACCTTGATAAGCATGAATTCTGTATTCCAACCCAATTCCCACTTCACGGTAGTACTTTGAATAATATGGGATATGATGTGCTAATGACCAGGCATGCTAGAATTTAGTGCAAAAAAAAAAAAAAAAAGATATATATATATAGCAAAAATCCCATTTGCAAACCATTGTAAAGCTAAGAAGGAACTAATAAAACATGCCATGTGTGGTTGACTGTGACTGTGTTAATTGTAATATGGTAGGATACAAGTCGAAATTGTATCTTGGGGTTTATTGCCAAACTCAGAAAGCTTGGGGTGTCATTCTAATGTCTATATTTTAGTGCAGAAATTTGACTTTTACAGAAGCTGATCTGAGTAAGTCAATCCTTGTGTTACTTCTGGTTTGAAACATTAGGTTTGCTGAGCGCAAACCTGAATTCAGATACACAGCATGAAACAGACAATATCATTTTTTTTATATGTTGTACAGGTCAGGAGGGGAGGGGGTAGGGGGTTGGCTGTGCCTAATTTGAAGCAATCATATAAAATAAAAGGTGTGAGACTTATCAACCCCAAGCCAATCACGACCAAATTTCGGAAATCACACATTTGGAATTTTTACATGCTACATAAAATGAGTATGCTCCTTTATGATTAAATGGGGGGGGGATAAAATGATTGGAAATTCTACATTTTTAAGAAAAAAAAAATATGAATGTAAGAACATTATGCTAAGGTTTGAGGTTCCATGTTTTGTTAATCTGTGGACACTTTCATTACCAGAATTATATTTTATCATAAATATTCCCTAGCAATCTAAAAGCTGAATTACTAGACCAGAAAAATAAATAAAACAAAATAATGTTGTTATGTTGGTTGCTATTTATTGCAGGAGGTTCTTGAAGACTGTTGTTTGTACATGGAGTAGCTTTTGTACACTCAGGAGGAGACGAGAGACCTTCTGTAGAAAACATATTAATATTTACCATGGAAACAAACGGCTGGTGAATAAATCTGAGCTGCATGTCTTGGGAAGAGATTGTTACAATGTAATTGTTTGATTGTTGTGCACAATCAGTATTGACCTTCAAACAAATGAAAGTAATAATTGTGACAGTAGATTACTTTTTTATTATTGTTTTGTGCAGGAGATATTGTGCAGCACACATATTTTCTTGTGTGTTTGTTTTGATGTTTCAATGTTTCTGTGAAAGACTGTGACCCTTATAACTTCTGAATGCCTTGATGGATTGATTGGAAATTATATGATAATGGAAAAAAGGGTTCCCCCAAAAAACCCTGAAGCAACAAACAATAACTGTTAATAGATCTATGAGCATCATTTGTGAGCGCACATGGGTGTGATTTGCCGAACTAGGCAAACTCCATTCTAGTTGCGTCTACTTTTTTGGTGATTTACTCATTCTTATGAAAAACAATAAAAAAATTAAAGCCGGTGTAAAATATAACAATTCAATTCCCATGTTTAAAGTGTTACAATATTTAAAACGATCCCCTGACAGCTAAGTTTATTGTCTCTTAAAAAAGGGGTTGCCTTTTTGTTTTAATGTAAGAAAATAGTCTAACATCCTAAACAACTGTAACAATGTAATGTTGTATTTTGCCAATGTGGCAGAGATTGCTGATTCCACTACCCCAAAAGACCAGTAAAGAAATATAAATAAAGGTTCAGTTAGTTTATTTCAGTTAAAGTAGTGTTCCTGGTGTGGGTCACCCTTTTTATGGCCAAAGTAGGCCACCTGTTGTTTCTTAGCTTTGTTTTTGAACAGTGTTTGTGCTGACATGGGCAACCTCAGTCCTTCTATCGCAGGACTCTCCCACACCCTTTTACAGTCTAGTATACTAAATCAAATCAAATCAAATCAAACTTTATTTGTATAGCGCTTTTCGTGGCAGAGTCATCTCAAGGTGCTTAACAGAAAACAACAGTTCAAAAACAATAACATTGCAAAAACCATAAAAACAGTAAAAGAACTATAGTACATAAAAAGTGTGTGTGTGTATATACAGTATATATATATATATACACAGTCTAACTTCACTATAACAAACCCTTCTTGTTGGAGGCGTTGTTTGTCAGGACACCACCCCCAGTGGTGACGCCACGGACCAGGAAAGAAACCAAAACAATCCAAGCAGCAAGAACCGTTTTTCAAGGGCCAAACGAATGAACAAACAAACAAGTAAAATGTTTTAGCCCTATTAGAACGATCACTTTTACAAAATCTAACAGGATAAAACGATCTCGGTAGTGACTTCAGTGTGAATGTGTTATTCTCTCAGTGAAAACAAAGACCTTGTTAGGCTAATTCGAAGATAAGGCTGATTCATAGATGCAACCCTTGCCATCTTCACACAAACTGCAACCATGGCAACAGGCGTGAGGAGATAAGAAGATTGAAACAGCGTGCATTGAGAAAAGCACAAAAAATATGAACAAATCTACACTGGATATGTTTTTCAAGAGAAAGGGCACATCATTCTTTTAAATATACAGTTTAAATGTTGATCAATGTGAAGTTGTCTTGAAAGAACTACTGTATACTGTATAAAGATGTTCAATTCGATTTGGGCGTTTCTTCATCCTTCTGATACAGCAAATTGCCAAACCCTATTATAGTGAACAACCTGATATAAAGAACATGTCTCCAGGTCTCAGGGGGGTTTGTTATAATGAAGTTAGACTGTGTGTGTGTGTATGTATGAACTCATGAACGAACTCAAGTGCCCAAAAGCCTGTTCAACCACTACCAGTACTCGTCCAAGCGTGGTGCTGAATGCTTCCTACGCAGCTGTCAGTCGGTTTCATAAGCCAGGGAAGTAGGGAGTACGCAGCATCACAGACTAGATATAAGGGCACACCCTGATCCCCTATATGCTTTATTGCCCGAATGAAAGGGGAATATAGATTACTATCGTAAAAAAGAAATGTATGCAAAAGTCAATCTATTGTATTTTGAGCCATTACTGACATCCCCCAAACATCTTAAAGTATTACTATCGAGCGCTTAATTTGAAACTACATCATTATACACAAACGCTGTTAAGTAAGGAATATATGAGGAAAATGTAAAATCTTAACACTGTCTTTCATTATACACATAACGGAATAGCCTTTTCCATTAAGAATACATTAATCCCTTAGAAATACTAACCTGCGGAAGTGCGTGTTGACTCGTATACAATCCTGAAGACCAGAACGCCGCAGCATGATGCGCAGATCCTGGCATGCCACACGAGATGTCTCTAAACCTTTGAAATAAAGGAACAAGACATGTCAAAATGATGTAAATAAACAGTATTTTAACACATTATGGATGTGTGCCTTTATAAGGTACTTTACATGAAAAGTCATAATATATTCCTTACAGAGATGTTGTCAAGACCTATGTAAACACAATATACACTATATATATATATATATATGTATGTATATATTCATGAAATTTACCTGCCACTGTCATCCACTACTGCTTGGAGAATCAAAGATGCCCAGTACTTTCTGTTGAGGTAATCTCACAAACAGTGCCGTGGTGCTTTGATGGGAATGTGGGTAGCATCAATCATACCCATTACTTGGGGCAACCCGTGCTTTTCACTGACACTCAGAGCAATGCTTTTTGCTTCAGTTATAACTGGCATAGTTATGTACGTGTTGCAGTGCCTCTGAACAAGGGAGTTGACAAACTTGTAAATACAGCGATGAACTGTGGTTTTATGCACCCAAACACATTGCCAACTACCCTGTACTCAGCTGAGGATGCCAGCCTATACAGAGCAATCGCCACTCTTTTTTCCACTGGCACAGGAGGCTGTACGTAATTCCTTTTTGGCTGCATATCTTCCTTTACCAGTTCCACTAAAATGCTTTGAAAGGCATATCTTCCTTTATCCACTCAGATCTGTGAAAGAGTTATGCAGCCTTGGAGCAAGATGGGCGAAGTATGTGTCCAAATCCTTTGCTAGCCATTATTAAATAACAAGGCTAGAGGATGTGGAGGTTCAAGCTCCCAAACAAAGGGAAAACATCCATTGTTCACTGTGCTTTAGCACGGTTTTCAGCCTCTGCAATACCCAGATTAATTTTATACCAGATAAATTAGGTGAACCCGGATTCAATAGACATTTGAAAAACAATTTGGTCAAGAGCAGTATTACACATTATTAACCAAGCAGGCACGAGGTATTTTGCTTTATTACAGCAGCTTAGATTGTACCAGTTCGCTGTGCATGGAAACCACATTTTCACAAAATGTCATTATTAATCTTCAAAACCCATTCATTGTATGACGTCGGTGAAAAGGATTTGAGTAAAATAAACTGTGTGAACGGGTTCGTAAATGTCTCGAGTTAAAAAAAAAGATTGCATGGAAACCCCACGAATCTGAGCTACCATCCACTGTTCACACTGCGCCCGTGAAATATTTTTTTTTACTTTTCCTTCTTTACCATTTTTATGTGTGTTATAATATATTAGCTTATAACTTTGTACAGATATCAAATACAGTCAATATTGCTATTAACCTAGATAGGAAAGCATGTATGGGTTCATGAAAAGTGCACCCATGAGATAGTACACCCCTCTGATTCGCAGACGACGTAAAGCATCACCTGATTTATAGTATTAAAAATCCTTTTAAAAAGCATCTTTTGTTGGTTGGGTATAAAGGGTTAATAATGCTCATTATTACCTAATATACCGGGTAGCTCAGATTGTCAGAATACCACCTTGAATCCAGAGCAGGGTGACAGGCTTTGTATTCATGGCAAACAGCCTATAAATAAATTGTGCACATTGAAAAAAAACTGACTGAATATTCAATAACGTTAAACAAAAAAAAAAAAAAAAAAAAAAAATGATCAGTGATGTTAAATGCAATTTTGGAGTAACGATCAGCTTGACCTATTCAGGAAGATTCAGGAAGAATGCGAACCACAGTTGACTGCACTGTGATTTATTCTCCTGTTTTCCAGGTTAGTAACGCTCAAATCACGCAAAATATATCATAAACCATTACAGTACCCGTGGTCCGCAAACAGCTCCCAAAAGTCGGTTACGCCGTTCGTGCAAAACCCATTTCTACTCAGTCACACGTTGTGCTACTACAATATACATATATATTACTAAGCAGCACAACAAACAGCTTTAACCACAGTATATATAATTATAAGATATGTATGAAGTCTGCATTTTTGCCCTTTATCTGGGGTGGTGTGTTTATAATGAATATACAGCTCTGGAAAAAATTAAGAGACCACTGCAAAATTATCAGTTTCTCTGGTTTTACTATTTATAGGTATGTGTTTGGGTAAAATGAACATTTTTGTTTTATTCTATAAACTACTGACAACATTTCTCCCAAATTCCAAATAAAAATATTGTCATTTAGAGCATTTATTTGCAGAAAATGACAACTGGTCAAAAATAACAAAAAAGATGCAGTGTTGTCAGACCTCGAATAATGCAAAGAAAATAAGTTCATATTCATTTTAAACAACACAATACTAATGTTTTAACTTAGGAAGAGTACAGAAATCAATATTTGGTGGAATAACCCTGATTTTCAAGCACAGCTTTCATGCTGCTTGGCATGCTCTCCACCAGTCTTTCACATTGATGTTGGGTGACTTTATGCCACTCCTGGCGCAAAAATTCAAGCAGCTCGGCTTTGTTTGATGGCTTGTGACCATCCATCTTCCTCTTGATCACATTCCAGAGGTTTTCAATGGGGTTCAGGTCTGGAGATTGGGCTGGCCATGACAGGTCTTGATCTGGTGGTCCTCCATCCACACTCTTGATTGACCTGGCTGTGGCCAGGTCAGAGTTGGGGAACATTGTCAGAGCAAGGTGTGGATGGGAGGACCTGAAGCACCCCCAGATCAAGACCCTGGGTCTGTGGCTTGTAGGCCAATCTCCAGGACCGCCTAAACCCCAGGTGTTTGAAAAACCATCTGGAAGGTGAATCAAGATTTGTCTTTGTGAAGGATGGATGGTCAGCCAAGCCATCCTGGAAAAAAACTGATCAAGACCCTGTCATGGCCAGCCCAATCTCCAGACCTGCTGAAAACCTTGAATTTTGGTCACAAGCCATCAAACAAAGCCGAGCTGCTTGAATTTTTTGGCGCCAGGAGTGGCATAAAGTCACCCAACATCAATGTGAAAGACTGGTGGAGAGCATGCCAAGACGCATGAAAGCTGTGCTTGAAAATCAGGTTTATTCCACCAAATATTGATTTCTGAACTCTTCCTAAGTTAAAACATTAGTATTGTGTTGTTTAAAAATGAATATGAACTTATTTTCTTTGCATTATTCGAGGTCTGACAACACTGCATCTTTTTTGTTATTTTGACCAGTTGTCATTTTCTGCAAATAAATGCTCTAAATGACAATATTTTTATTTGGAATTTGGGAGAAATGTTGTCAGTAGTTTATAGAATAAAACAAAAATGTTCATTTTACCCAAACACATACCTATAAATAGTAAAACCAGAGAAACTGATAATTTTGCAGTGGTCTCTTAATTTTTTCCAGAGCTGTATATTACAGCTTTGTTTGATGCAATACCAAGCATCGCCTTCAAAGCCGCCATTGACTGAAACAGCTTTCTAATGTGAAACAAATACTAACTAAATAACTGTTACACATTATGAAGGCACATTTGTCTTATCAAAATTACAGACTTTTTTTTGTAGCCAACATTATTTTTAAAAACAAATCTATATCTAGCCTTCATGTAAATGCACTGCTTTCTAATTTGTGCTCATTTTACTGCTTGTTTTCACTTTTCACTGTGCATAAAAGTAGCACACTGTATTGAATATCTAATTCGGATGGAATAACTAAATAAAAAAATAAAAAGCATTAAAACCACAGTTTTAGTACTTTCATTTTCAACAATATAAAATATGTGCTACAGTGTTGTCAGTGTTTTTAGAGAAGTTAGCTGCATATAAGATAATGTGAAACAAAAATAGGCTATATTTGTTTGACTTGGTGAACTGTACCGTAGTGTGAACGATAAATTTCAGCTCCATGTTATTATATGGGTTTATTCCGCCAGGTTTAATATCTCACATGACATTATGTCAAAAGGAAATTCTCTTAACACTACTGGAAATAAGGTGTATTGCAAACAGGACTGGGTAAAACCCGGAACGGCGGAACTCAGAATAAAAGTTTGTATTTTTATTATAATAACAAAATCACAATGGTAATGGTATTGAGTATGGGCCTAAAAGTAAATATCTTTAATATTGCGTAAGCCAAATACAGAAGAACATAAGAACATAAGAAAGTTTACAAACGAGAGGAGGCCATTCAGCCCATCTTTCTCGTTTGGTTGTTAGTAGCTTATTGATCCCAGAATCTCATCAAGCAGCTTCTTGAAGGATCCCAGGGTGTCAGCTTCAACAACATTACTGGGGAGTTGGTTCCAGACCCTCACAATTCTCTGTGTAAAAAAGTGCCTCCTATTTTCTGTTCTGAATGCCCCTTTATATAATCTCCATTTATGACCCCTGGTCCTTTTTTTTTCAAGTCAAAGAAGTCCCCCGGGTTGACATTGTCTATACCTTTTAGGATTTTGAATGCTTGAATCAGATCGCAGCGTAGTCTTCTTTGTTCAAGACTGAATAGATTCAATTCTTTTAGCCTGTCTGCATATGACATGCCTTTTAAACCTGGAATAATTCTGGTTGCTCTTCTTTGCACTCTTTCTAGAGCAGCAATATCCTTTTTGTAACGAGGTGACCAAAACTGAACACAATATTCTCGTTGAGGTCTTACTAATGAGGTCTTACTATGTAGAGTTTTAACATTACTTCCCTTGATTTAAATTCAACACTTCTCACAATATATCCGAGCATCTTGTTGGCCTTTTTATAGCTTCCCCACATTGTCTAGATGAGGACATTTCTGAGTCAACATAAACTCGTAGGTCTTTTTCATAGTTCCTTCTTCAATTTCACTATCTCCCATATGATATTTATAATGCACATTTTTATTGCCCGCATGCAATACTTTACACTTTTCTCTATTAAATTTCATTTGCCATGTGTCTGCCCAATTCTGAATGCTGTCTAGATCATTTTGAATGACCTTTGCTGCTTCAACAGTGTTTGCCACTCCTCCTATTTTTGTGTCGTCTGCAAATTTAACGAGTTTGCTTACTATACCAGAATCTAAATCATTAATGTAGATTAGGAATAGCAGAGGACCTAATACTGATCCCTGTGGTACACCACTGGTTACCTCACTCCATTTTGAGGTTTCTCCTCTAATCAGTACTTTCTGTTTTCTACCTGTTAACCACTCCCTAATCCATGTGCATGCATTTCCTTGAATCCCTACTGCGTTCAGTTTGAGAATTAATCTTTGATGCGGGACTTTGTCAAAAGCTTTCTGGAAATCTAAATAGACCATGTCGTATGCTTTGCAGTTATCCATTTTCAATGTTGCATCCTCAAAAAAAGTCAAGTAGGTTAGTTAGACATGATCTCCCTTTCCTAAAACCATGCTGGCTGTCTCCCAGGATATTGTTACCATATAGGTAATTTTCCATTTGGATCTTATTATAGTTTCCATAAGTTTACATATAATAGAAGTCAGGCTTACTGGTCTGTAGTTACCTGGTTCGGTTTTGTCTCCCTTTTTGTGAGCAGGTAATACGTTTGCTATTTTCCAGTCTGTCGGCACAACCCCTGTGTCAAGAGACTGTTGCATGACCTTGGTTAGCGGTTTGTAAATAACTTCTTTCATTTCTTTGAGTACTATTGGGAGGATCTCATCTGGACCAGGGGATTTGTTTATTTTAAGAGCTCTTAGTCCCTTTAACACTTCTGCTTCTGTTATGCTAAAGTTATTTAAAATTGGATAGGAACAGGTCGACATGTGGGGCATGTTGTCCGTGTCCTCCTTTGTAAAAACCTGTGAAAAGTAATTATTTAATATATTTGCTATTTTTTTTTCTTCATCTATGATTTTGCCATTTGTGTCTCTTAGACATTTAACCTCCTCTTTGATACGAGGCTATTGCTGCCACCTTCAGGACTGGAGTGGACCTTAATCAATGCTGTTATATTGCAAAACTGTTTTTTTTTTAAACAAGCAAGTATTTTCTGGTCATTTTGCTGCAGTGTAATAGATACTGCGAATATGCATGTACGCACCCCTTTCCCATTCTGTGCATCCCATGAACGCAAGACAAAATATTTTTTCTGTCCAATGGATTTATTTTGCATCTAGGACGCAAAATTTTGCATTAACGCCACCTCTGATTTATGTATTTTTTTTTCAGTGAGAGTTGTGCAGAGAAAGAATGTTGTCCTCCCCAAAATAAAAAAAAAGCCATCAGGGTATGAAACCAGGATCCCCCTGCTGCAGCAGTGTTCCAGTTAACCATCATGGGACAAGATGTTAGATGAGGAAAAATAGCTGTAAAATGTTGTACACTGTTTTAAAAAAATAAGTATATAGAAATAAACAAAAGAAAAAAAACATACTTTGTATTTGCACAATTTGATAGAGCCTACTGTAAATATTGGGTGCATTTTTGTAGAAAAACAGTACAAAATGCTGAGAAACTTGACAGGTTATACACAAGTCCTTTAATAATCTGGGGGGTTTACAAACTGAAAGAATGTCAAGAAAAATCAGAATTCAACAAAGCAGCAGTAATAGTCAGCAAATGACTTTGTATCTGTGATGCAACAAACTAAAACACCTGTACATCAGGAGTTGGATTCATCCTATAAAGAAATAATGGGAAAAAACAGGAAGAAGCTATTTTTATATTTGAATAACTCCCAAGTATTGCTTATTATAGTTGTACTCTTACTATGTTACTTAAATTTACTAGCAAATGTGTTCCAAACGGCACTGAAAGGAACATTTCCTTAAAGTGTGTTATACATTTATTGAGGAGAGGTGGGGCCACAGGGAACCTTTTGTGTATCTTGAAGAATTTACTGAACCCGTCAAACTACCAGGCTAGATCTGCCCCTGTTAATCACTAATTGATTTGATTGTGTTCACTGTTAAATAAAACCAAAAACCAAAAGTTAAAGTCTACTTTTTTGTGTGTGTTTTGTGCGACGGGGAGGAGGCAAGTAGATTTTTAAGAAGGACAGGTAGATTTGACTGCAATTTTCTGTAGTTCACTGATGAAGACATGTATTATTTTGTGCTTTTATAACAGAATTAAATACAGGAAGAATGCAAGCCACAAATAACTTTGTACTGTGATTTATTCTCCTGTTTTCCACACTATTCTATTTCACTGTATTTCTGCTTGAGACCCGTAACAACAGTATATAGATGTTTTTTGATCATTTGAATGTCACTTCTTATCTTCAATTCATTAATGAATAAGGAAATAGACAAAGCCTGTAAGTGCAGGTATCGCAAACATCCCAATTACAAAATGGCATTGTAATTTTGGACTTAAGACCATATACTGGCAAACAGCTCAATTATATAGGTACTGGTAATTCTAGTGGCTTGTCTCTTACCTAATAAATAGCTTCAAATTACATTTTATTTGGTTATGTTACTGTTCTTTTTGCAATTACTCAAATGTGTTTGTAATAGGGGCATGAGTATACACTGACATATTGGGGCACAGGGATGGTGGTCAGGGTTGTGGTGGAAGTGGTCTCATCAACTGCTCAGTCTTTGAAACCTGTAGCTCCTGCTCTTTCATCACTGTATAGACAGCAACTCTTCCCCTTCTGGCTCTAGATGTGGAGACGGCAGCGGCTCCTCCCCCTCTGGAGACGGCAGTGGCTCCTCCCCCTCTGTCTCTGGAGATGGCAGTGGCTCCTTCCCCACTGGCTCTGGAGACAGCAAGGGCTCCTTCCCCTCTGGCTCTGGAGACGGCAGTGGCTCCCCCCCCCTCCTCTGGCTCCTCCCCCTCCTCTGGCTCCTCCCCCTCTTGCTCAGGAGACAGCAGCATCTCCTCCCCCACTGGCTCTGGAGATGGCAGGGGCTCCTCCCCTCTGTCTCTGGCTCCGGCCCCTCTGGCTCTGGAGACAGCAGCAGCTCCTCCCCCTCTGGAGACGGAAGTGGCTCCTCCCCCTCTGGAGACGGAAGTGGCTCCTCCCCCCTCTGGCTCTGGCTCCGGCCCCTCTGGCTCTGGAGACAGCAGCAGCTCCTCCCCATCTGGAGACGGAAGTGGCTCCTTCCCCTCTGGAGACGGAAGTGGCTCCTCCCCCTCTGAAGACAGAAGTGGCTCCTCCCCCTCTGGAGACGGAAGTGGCTCCTCCCCCTCTGGAGACGGAAGTGGCTCCTCCCCCTCTGGCTCTGGCTCCGGCCCCTCTGGCTCTGGAGACAGCAGCGGCTCCTCCCCCTCTGGAGACGGAAGTGGTTCCTCCCCCTCTGGAGACGGAAGTGGCTCCTCCCCCTCTGGCTCTGGCTCCAGCCCCTCTGGCTCTGGAGACAGCAGCGGCTCCTCCCCCTCTGGAGACGGAAGTGGCTCCTCCCCCTCTGGAGACGGAAGTGGTTCCTCCCCCTCTGGAGATGGAAGTGGCTCCTCCCCCTCTGGAGACGGAAGTGGTTCCTCCCTCTGGCTCTGTCTCCGGCCTCTCTGGCTCTGACTGACACTTTTCATATCATCTTAATGTTTTACACCAATTCGGATGTTCACACACACTTTCTCCACTAGGCAGCAGAGAAAAGAAAACTCAGTAGCCCATCCTAGTTTATTCTAATAAGCTTAACTGTTAGTGTTACACACTGCCAGCGTATGTTTAAAAATGCACTGTATACAACATTAATATACGATTTATATTTCAAGACCACGTCATTTTAACATACTTTGCATAAAATATTTTCTAAACAAAGTTAAGGCAGGAGAAAGGCAGACAAAAGTCAAGCACATCCTATCAACTTAATTTGCTAAATTAAATAAATGACAAACAAAATTTATCTATTTAATAAAAATGAAGGAATTTAGCCAGAACTCAAATATTGTGTAATTTTGTACATAATATAAACCTTTAATACTCATCTCTATGGTTTGGACACATTTTTTATTGGGAAAATGTAGACAGTTCCAGGAGCTTCTTCATACTATTGAAAAAAGGAAATTGGTTGCAACTTGCAGCCCAAGATAATTGCTTTTTCAGATGGTAGACAGTCTGTTTTGAGTAAAATTGTCAATAAATAATGAAAATAGAAAATAATGAAATGATGAAAAAATAATATGGTGACGGAAATCAATGTGGCTTTCAAGTGCATTTGGATGGAATGTATGTAAAATTCATGAGGTTTCAAGCACCAGGTCAAGTTGGTCTGATTTGGATTTATACAGGTACAGTCTATAGATATATTGGAACATGAAGCAAGAGATATGCAAATTGAGCACTTTGAGATCTGCTTAATACCAGAAATATATTCTGCCTCATAAAAGGGTGTTCATATACAAAGGAAATATATCAAGGGATAAAATAATTCATTTAGAAAATTTAAGAAGTACAAGCATTAGCGTCAGCAATAGAAAAAAGCCTTCCTTAATATATTGTGGTTTTGTGGTTTCAGACACTTATCCTGGTCTTCCAGGGCAAAAAGCTATTGCTGGTGTCCAGATGTCTTCCTTTGCACTTTTGCCCTGGTGATGCTATCCTCACCTGTGTCACGGGTCAATTCCTTTTTTCTGTTTAAAGTCACCAATCAAATTGCAAGGGTAGCCCCAGAACAAAAACAAATGACATTGTGTTCTGAATGATTCAATTGGAGGATTTTCATGTCAGCAATGAGCTGGTTTGAGGTTTTTAGTATAAATTTGAAGGGATTTTTAATAAACAGAAAAATACTGGGCAGCAGTGTGGAGTAGTGGTTAGGGCTCTGGACTCTTGACCGGAGGGTTGTGGGTTCAATCCCAGGTGGGGGACAATGCTACTGTACCCTTAAGCAAGGTACTTTACCTAGATTGCTTCAGTAAAAACACAACTGTATAAATGGGTAATTGTATGTACAAAAAAAAAAAAAAAAAATAGTAATATCTTGTAACAATTGTAAGTCGCCCTGGTAAGGGCATCTGCTAAAAAATAAATAATAATACAATTGACAAATCAATTTAATAGATTCTAAGATTTCTAACAGTATTCCAACATACGAACTGTAGTTTTACATAGCAAGCAGTTACATATGAAATAACTTTTTTATGTGCAATATGGAAAAAATCATACTCAATAAAACCACTGTACCACTCGATACTTATTTATAGCCAATGTCTTGTTTCTTTTCATTTACCATTCATTTAAAGATATTTTCTCAACATCGCTCATGTCAAATCTACCTAGAATATTTTTGGTCAAAAATAAGCTAGTTGTGGCCACGGGGTGCTATATAATTGCATGTTACTGAGACACTTCCATTGCACCAATAATAAATACTGACACATGGATGGTAATTGATGTAACACTTCAAGGAGAGGAAAGCATACATTTCCAGTTCCTCTAGAATAGAAAGCATAGGTCACCAGAGGAAACTGTTATTAGATTATGTGCCGTAATAAAAGTAACACATTCTTGTTTCAGAACCCAAAGACAAATGAACTGCTCAATATACTATTAACCCACAAAAAACCCACCTGGTTAAGGGACCAGGGTAAATACAGATTAGACTAAGGGGGTTTTAGAGGTGGAGGGATGGGAATTAAATAAATGTGCGTTGTCACAGCTTTATTTTCAATTTATTTTAACACGCACAGTTTATTATAGATGTGCTGTTTAAAAGTATTTTTTTTCACAGTAAAACAGGTTTAAAAGGCACTGCATATCAACAGGACACTCAGTACTGCATCTCCAGCCCCACCCCAGCCCTTGTTCGCTGTATTTTTCACATACCTCTTCATAGTCGTGCATACCGATAAATCATCTCCTGATCCAAGTCATTATTTTATTACTATAACATCTCAAAAAGCTCTGCAAATGTCTGTGATATTCTCTGAGCGCTGGATGCAGAAGCAGCTATCTTGTTTGTTTATGTCCGTGTTATCTCTGTGGTGCCGGGGCTATCTGTATTGCTTAGATACGCCCCTTTTTTTTCGGCTTCTCTCGGCTCCTATCGGTCTCACTCGGCCATTGAATGGTTTTCTCAGCTTTTTCCAGAGAAAAAACGACTAGAGACCTGTGTTTTAACCCTTTGCGGTCCTATGTCGGACCTGGTCCGACATTGCAATTATTCCTATCCGGTTCAATGTCGGACCCTGGTATAGTAATAAAATAATGACTTGGATCACATTATTGAGGAGTTTGGTGATAAAACGAGTGATCAGGAGATGATCGATCGGTATGTAGGACTATTATTATTATTATTATTTATTTCTTAGCATATGTGAAAGCTATAATGAACGAAAGGGTGGGGTGGGGCTGGAGATGCCTAGTGAGTGCTTTGTTGATATGCAGGGCCTTTTAAACCCGTTTGACTGTGGAAGAAAAATACTTTTAAACAGCGCGTCTAAAATTAACTGCGCGTGTGAAAATAAATTGGACCTGACGCGCCTGACACGCACTTAATAAATGGACAGCAAAGGGTTAAGTCTTTTTGATGATGTCAGACATTCTACACTCTAGAAACAGGGATGCTGACACGAGAGGGAGAGGCGCTGGAACGAGAAAGAGACGCTGGAACGAGAAATAAGGTTGAAACAAGAAACAAGGCTGGAGCGAGACAGAAGCTGCAGTGGGACGAGAAGCTGGAGACCGGAGAAAGGAAATGGGAAGCCAGATACAGCAGATTTGGGATGAGACTCTGAGCGAAAGGAGAAACAGAAACAGATTAAGCAGTGGGAGCTATTACTACGCGGAGGGAAGTAAAGGCTTTATAAAATTTGTGTAAACAGTGAAAACAAAGTTACTGTTAGAAACATTTAACTTTCATTTCTGTTGTGAGGATTGTATGAAAACCCGTCAAATTGAGATTCAAAGAATGGCTTTGCTACACTTTAACGTTGCTGTTATGTGTGGTAATTCGGGAATTTGTTATCGATTCTCTACAGGCACTCGGGACCGAGGACCACGGAGGAGTTAGAGAGACTTCATGGATAACAGTACTCTCTACAAGTGATGGCCCCCTGTTGGACTGAGAGCTCCAAGTGGTCCTTGGTTTTGCCTGGGTGTTAAGATCTCTGGTCCTGGAGGACGAAGAGGGTTTGTAGCCACTTTCCAGGAAAAGGATTAACATCTACCATTCCCCTTGTGTGCTCAGGACTGGACTTGATAAACATTGATCAGGACTGCGAGCTTCCTTGTTACAGTACCCACCCATTGTGCTCCGTGAGTGGCAGGCTTGTATATACGTACCTGAAGGAGAATTCAGCATCGCTTACATCAAATTGTTAAATGTTGATTTTGACTTGCTATGCTTGCCAAAAGATTTAACGTGCCGTGTGTGTGTCTAATAAAATATTTCAACTTGCTCATGTGGTTTGTGGCATCTGTTCATTCATCCTGGGGGTCAGAGGTGGTGAAGCAGAATCCAAAGTTCCTGTGCAGAGAGAGAAGGACGAGGTTTAAATTAAGCAGTTAAATTACAAAAGCTACAGTCAACTGGTTGTCTCTCGACCAGTGGGTGTGGCACTTAGTTTATAAGATAAATTAGTTTAGTAGTCTCAATTAATCCACATCACACAAAACCACCACTCAATTTGGTTCAGCTGTCATGGCACCCACCAGCACAATGCTTTACTGGGCAGTGCCATTTTCATCATCTTTCATAAGCATTCAATTAAGCCACTGTCGGAACAATTGAAGTCCAGTAATTCTGTATGCTAAATGTTACTCAAATTGATAATACAGTAGTCTCCGGCTAAGAGAACACCCCTCCGGAAGCAAGCAAAGTGTTCTTATAGCTGAAGTGTTCTCTAAGATGGAGTTAGTCACCAGACACAATATGAATCAATAAATAAATAAATACATGTGTATTGCTTGTCATGACGCACGTGCATCAACTTATGAAATTAACTGAATAAGCAAAAACAATAGGCAAGTGTATGTTAATAAACTATAATAACAAAGTAACAGACAAACTAACATTAATAAAACCAAAACAAAACAACACTGTCAAAAAGCTTAAATTGCTATGTACTATAAAATTAGCTGGTGGGTGTGTTTCGGTCTATCACAATGGCAGAGACAAAAATAATGGGTGTTAATAAACTAACTGTCAAACAAAATTAACACAGCACCCCTACACATGTTACAAAATGCAGCAGCAATATACAAGACATGCACATTACTTAACAGAATGGTGAAGCAACTCACTAGAACGGGAAACACCAAATTGCTCAGCGACTTTTGTCGGATTCAGGTTTTTTTCAAGAGCTCAAACAATTTCCAACTTTGTGTCGCAAGAGAAACAGCGGTGCATTTTGCCATTTGTTTACATCCAATTTTGTAGCCATTTTGTAGCCATGAAGTGAACTCGTGGAAATCAGAATATAAAATAATTCAATGATATGACTGGGGTTCTGGAAAGATTTAATAAACCAATCAGTGTCCCTCAAGACACTCTCATGATGACAAGTCGTTTTTTTACAAAACAGTACTGTATTCATTGTGAATGAATCGCTATTGGTGCCAAGAAGCTGTTCTTTTAAGTGAAGTTCCTGTTTCTTTAGCTGGAGCATTTACAATGGGAAAAATCTGTTACATGAAGTGTTCTCTTAGGAGGTGTTCCTATACGCAAAGTCTACTGTATGTCTAAATCCCTTTTTTCTGATCTGAAGTAAAATCTGCAACAATGGAGAAATTTCAGTGACTGTCGATAAGATCAAGAAAATGATTTGAATCTTAAATTAATCTAGCTTTCTTTGAAATGTGTCATT
This sequence comes from Huso huso, assembly GCA_036884735.1. Classification (NCBI taxonomy): domain Eukaryota; kingdom Metazoa; phylum Chordata; class Actinopteri; order Acipenseriformes; family Acipenseridae; genus Huso; species Huso huso. Next base: position 76,490,815 of record CM072663.1, on the reverse strand, counting down.
TGAGTATTTTTGTTTTTGCAGTTCACTTTTCATCTTTCTAATGTCATATTAATCTGTCGTGTGACACAGATTCACATCATTGTCTTGACAGCACAGCAGTGTCACATATCCCCCTGTGATGGGTACACCCTGCCCCTGTGCATAAGTCATGGGTACACATCGCCCCTGTGTTTTTTTAGGAAGGGTTAATTGCCTCCCCTGCCAAATCAATTCAAGTGTACAATGGGCCTGAGCCCAACTGAATAATTGACAAGCAATCAAGCTCAGTCACAGCTGTCTTCCTGGTCTGACATCACCCACAAGCCATCCTGTTCACATATGGTGCCATGAAGTACTGCGTGTGGATTTTTTTTTTGGAGGTGGACACAATCACCCTCAAGGGGTGGTTCCTCAAGAACAAAGGGGAACCTGAGTAGACGGTCCCCATGGCCATTAACGACCAAAAGGGGGGTGCCCGAGCATCCAGCACCCATGAGGGGGGAACCCAACTGTCCAGTGCCCAAGAGGGAGGAGCCAGAGCGTCCAGCGCCCAAAAGGTGGGAGCTCGAGCATCCAGCGCCCACGAGGGGTAGCCCAAGTGTCCGGCGCCCAAAAGGGGGGAGCCGAATATCCAGCGCCAACCAGGGTGGGGGAGCCTGAGTGTCCAGCGCCCAAAAGGGGGGAGCCAGAGCGTCCAGGGCCCACGAGGGGCAATTATGAACGTCCAGCACCCTTGAGGGAGATATGGGACTGGCTGCTGGACTCTGAGGTGAACATCAAGGAGGCCCACCCGATGGCGATCAATGTGTTGTGGGCCATAGATGGGGAGCAATGGGAAGCCTGGGAACAGAGACATCGCCCAACGTCCCTCCTAGACATTGCAGCCATGGTATTCGTCTACCTGGCTGCAGATATGGGAGACAACCTGCCTCCACCGCCAGAGGAAGATTACCTGCTGCTCCGGCCTCCACTGCCAGAGGAAGACTACCTACAGATCCCACCTCCACCGACAGAGGGAGACTACCTGTTTCTCCCACCTCTACCACCAGAGGAGTTGGAGATACCTCCCGAGTGTCAGCTCCTGCCGTTGCCTCCCGAGGGTCCGCATCCGCCACCAGAGGAGCTGGAGCTACCTCCCAAGGGTCAGCTCCTGTCATCACCTCCCAGAGGTCCGCTCCAGCCCTGTCCCGCACCACCTGGAGTTTCCTGCAATGCCTAGAGATGCCAAGCCTGCACCGCTTGGGGCTGCCAAACCTGCAATGCCTATGGATGCCAAGCCTACAACATCTGGGGATGTCAAGCCTGCACTGCCCTGGGCTGCCAAGCCTGCAATGCCTAGGCATGCCAAGCTTCCACCACCTGGGGCTGCCAAGCCTGCACCGCCTGGGGCTGCCAAGCCTGCAACACCTAAGGATGCCAAGCCTGAGTTGCCACTGCCAAAGGAGCCAGCCTGTTCGCTGTCAACATTGCTGCTGAAAGCGTTTCCACTGTCAGTGTTGTCAGGGCTGGAGTGCGCTGCACCGCTGTCAGTATTTCAGCTGCCAATGCTGCCACTACGGGCAGCAGGTCCAGAAGAGGCAGCATTTCTGCTGTCGGATGTGCCGCATAGCTGTCGGCCTTTCACTGCCAGCGTGGCCAATGGAGGAGGACCTTGCACTGCTGCCAGCATTGTCACTGGAAAAAAATAGAAGCATTGTGACAGAGAAAGAATGATTCTTGGTGTTAGATCTCCCTCCCGACCTGCGAGGACGCTGTGTAACGGGAACAGAGTACCCTGGACTGGATGGCCCGCCAATTCATTCCCAGGGTTCAGCAAAAGTCAGCCATCTAGAAAGGGGGCGGAGCTACGGTACACTAAATCATTGACACGGACAGTTAACGTCATGGCATCTGTGGATTGGAGGAGCGGATGTACTCGTTAACCAAGGGGTCATGGTTGACGGTATATAAAGGGGACGTGGTGATGTGATCTGTTCCTTGTGATGGTTATGCTAAGAACTGAAAGGACTTGTATTTGTGATTATAACCACAAGTGTTTTGTTTGTTTTGTCTGTCTATCTAAAATGCACTGTTTGTTTGTTTGTTAGACTAGACCGCTAACACGGTCTGGAGCTATCACCCACGGCCAGCACAAAACCCGGACAACCCTGCACTTTGAATCACAAATAAACTGTACTTCACCTTGAGCACTGCAGCACTCACTTTGGACTGTTGACAGTGTTTGTGTCTTGTGTATATATTGTAATAAAACTTCACCACTTTTGGTTTGTTGCCCCTTTAAAAACACCGACCCAGGAGCCAGAAATGGATTTTCAAAGCGCTGACACGCTATTTTTTTTAATAATACCAAAAACCAAAATAAACAAAACAAACCACAAAGGTTTCACACAGAAAACAGGATTTACACTACCTTTCCTTTTACACACACTTGTGCACACTAACAAGCAGGCTGTCCACACAGCAGCCCAGAACAGACTGGCTGCTTTCATTTTATACCCTGCACTTGGCTCTAATTTTCAATAATTGCCAGGTGCAGGTGATAATTAAACAAAACAATAAAACAATTAAATTAAACAAAAGCAATTATCTTGGCAGGGAGACTAACTCATTTTATATTGCAGCCCCGTTCCTGCTACATCCATTACAATATGTACTGGACTGTTGTTTGTTATTATTTACGAGACTGCAACCCATCATTATCCACTGCGCAATACACATTGATGTGTATTGCCAGCCCTCCTATTGTTTACTGTTTGGTCATCAGACCGTTTGGATACAAATAAAAACAGAAACCATTTCACCTGTATTTTCTTGTTGGATTACTGCACCTGCACTTCACCTGCTCTACTAATTACCACTTTGCCACAAGCATACAGCACAGTAAAACAATACTCATATTGGTATGGTTTGAAAGGCTTTAAAATTTTTTTACTAGACATAGAAAATTCTAAATGTAACTTACAATTCAGCTTGTAACTTTAGCACAAAGAAAGATTAAATGTCCAGGAAAACCTGGATTAACATAGTGCTGGATGTAGTTGTTGATACAGTAATTTTGCCTTCTCCATGACTAGCACGCCACTTGGGAGTGCTTTATCAAAATCATCATCAATATGTCTGTTTTTACTGCTCTGCTGTCTTTTGTGTCCTTTATAAATGATTGGATTTTTTCTTGGCCTTTTTTTAATACCGCTGACAATTTGCTTTGTTTGTACTCATGGAAAATATCCAAGGAATCAGAAGCAGTGTTGGATGGTTGTGAAGCACCATCTTCATTCACTTTTACTTGCAAGACTAAAGGAATAGTATACTGCATTGGTTGTGTGAAGTGTAACAAACTGTACATCAGAGAATCAATACAGCGTTTAGCTGATCGCTTCGTGGAACATCTACGAAGTATAAGAATGAACACCTCAACATCTCCTGTTGCCAGACATTTTAACACAAATGACTGCACTGCAGAAGACATCACATTTTGTGGGATAAATCATTGCTATGGGACAAATGGAACCAGGAAACAAAAAGAACGCACATTCATTTTCCAATTAGGCACTTGGGAACCTCTTGGAATTAACATTCGATTCTGAAGTCATCATCCTCCGGAACATTTTATTTTGAAAGACAACTTGTTTATAACAACAGCTTTTTTACAGCACTGCTTTTTCCATCCAGCTGAAGAACGACTTGTAGTCCAAAATGTCCTAATATAATTGATTTGTTTATCCATTATTCACATTTTTGTGTACCTACATTACATTACCGTTTGTTGCTCCTCCTGGTACACAGCAGTTTTTCTTATATATATATATATATATATAAAAGAGACAAGAATCTGAGAGAATATGTATAGTCCACAGAGAGATTCGTCCTTCTGGGAAACTTTTCAAAGTTGGCAAGGACAGAATAAGGAATAAACATGAATATATTAATACTGAAGAAAAAAAAAAATAACTTTTTTTTTTAATAAATTAAAATACAGAAAAAACTAAATACTGAAGAATTGACTACAATATTTGTCTCATTGACTTCATGATGTATCGTAATTATTTAATTGTTTTATCTACCAGGATTAATCACAAGACGCATGTTTCATTTCAAAGGTGCCTTGGAAGCACAACTGCAGCATCATTTCAAATAGTCTAGCCTACACATCACATCTGATTTTGCTTTAATATTCAGTTAATTACACTGTATTCTAAAGATAAAAGCGTAAGCATTTTTTACCATGTGACATTACTATAAAGTATGATTGGCTAATATTGACTTTGTTGATGTTGTATTGCCAGTATAATAGAACAGTGTCCTAAACTGGGCATCATGTAACTGGCTTGTCGCCAGGCTGTTGACAGCATGTTAACTAGAATGGTCACACAAGGCAACACGCAAGCAACATGAGTATCCCTCTCTAGCCACAATTATATATATGTGCTGGAATCTGGGGATACACAAAGATGTGTAGGTGTTCAATGTACAATTTGGTCTGTCCCCATGTGTTGTTTCCAGATTGTGGACATGTTTTCAGATTGGACAGATTGTATACTACACAACCTGGACAGGGTCGTGGGAGGTCAACCACACCATGTGATGGTTGATATATACACAATATGGTACTGAGGAATCACCAGTCCATTGCACACAGGCTCTATATCCGCTTCAGGACAGCAGCTGTGAGAAATAGATTGCATTAGCTGGTTTGAGGCCAAGAAGATCAGCGACAGCTCCTCAATTGAGTTCACAACACGGTAGAGACCACTGATTACTCACAAGAACTGGCAGCTCTGTCATTAGGCACTTGTTTTGTTCACTAATGAATCAATATTTAATCTGTCCACTAATTAACAATATTTTTGAGTATGTCGAGCTCAAGGAGTAGCTCAATTCAATGTAAAATTACATTATTATTATTTTTTTTTCTTTATTATTTGACCATTCAAACAAAACAAGCAAGGGAAACGTAGCAAGCAAATATTAAAGATTTAATTTATTTTCAGGGTCTAAAACACAGTATACAGTGAAATTACAAAATAGCCTAAATATAATTGTTCTTATTTATAATGTAGTTGCATCGTAATACACTACCGCTTCACCAGTTTAATTAGTACTTATGGAATAATCAAGATGCAGTGTCTTGTTGCTGAGGGAATATTTACACGCTGCCAGAATTGGTAAACATGAGTCAAAGGTGAATATTTGCGCTGTCCAAGTGGTAAAAAGACGCTGCCACCTTTTTTGGGCTTGTGCAGTCAGAGGCAATGGAATATACTAGATTCTGATTGGCTGAGACCTTCTCCCTAGATATCTGGTGATAACACAACAGTGCAAAACTTCTCTCTCCGAAGCGGCCTCATCAGTAAACAAAATCAATGCCCCAACTATAACTACGCCTGGGTAAACAAAACCACTTGAGTCAGTCAGTATGACAGCAATCCCTGAGATTAACTAAAACAGTTCTGCAGCTGAAAACATTGAAAAAGAAAAGAAAATGTCAACATCTCGCCATACTGAAGATTTGAAGCAGATTTAGACAACCTAGAAATGAATACAACTGAGGAAAACACCAGACAAAATGGGCTATGAAAGTTTGACGTGACTGGCTAACTGAAAAGAACATTATCATTGATTTAAAAATGTCACAACAGCAGCAGCAGCTCCATCTACTGGACAAAACCCATACATACATGTTGAAACAAGGAATGGCAAAATCCACTTCAATATCTACAAAGCCTAAACAAGAAACTATTATCGAAGCCCCAAAAAAGACAGTATTACACAAAATGGTTTAAAATCAAATGTTTTATTGTTAAGCTAACTATTTTAGTTACTGTGGAACTACTTTTTCTCTCAGTGGAAAGTTACACAAATAAAAATTATTTTAAAAAGTTTAAAGTCTTCTTTATTTACCAACAACAACACACTCATAGACCCATTTAATAATAGCAATAGTACACTCCAGGGTCTATGTGTTATCATGAGATATCACCACTTTGTGGGTAGTTGAAGGCACCCAAGGCGTGGTTATATCTCAGAATAACACACACCCTGTCATGTATTAAGTATAATAAAGTATATAATAAAGTATAATCAAGGAGAACTTAATGTAAGATGTTAACAAATGATGTATAACTACATACCTTGGCCAATTTCAACTGTGCAAAACGGGGAAATTAAGATGAATAACGGCTGTTTAAAAATGGATTTCATATGCTCCGTGTCCGTGTGACGGGGAATTTGTTTGTCGAAGTTTTGTGAAAATCTATGCGGTAGTTTTTAAGTTATAGAATCGTGAAAATAATAGTTTTGACAAATTAGTCTTATTAGTTTTTTTTCCAGTTAAATAACTCAAAAACAGCTGCGTTTTTAAACACCATACTGGTCAGGAAGATAGTACTCTTTAGGCCACGTTACGTGAGTGTTTGACTTTTCTCGATTGTTTCTCGTGAAATAATCGTGGACATGGTGCCTTTTTGTGTTTACACGTAAAGCCTCTCAGAGAGGGGGAGGCGGTCAGATTTAAATTAGCCATGCCGACGGCCCACTTAGATTCTTGTGCTGTTAACCGTGAAAGTCCCCAAAATACTGTTTACATGAGCAGAGAAAAGTTTCACGAGAAATAATCCAGGTGTCATTGTGTGTGACGTAATTGGTTATTAACGATCTGATTTGCTGATGGGTGGTGCCTCCTTTTAACAAATCATTTAATAATAAACTGGGCCAAATCCGAGTGATTGTTGGGCTATTGCAAGGGAGGGGGCGGATACTACTGAAGCCTACTGAGGTGAACCACGAGCTTGTTCCCCAAATTATTACAGCCTGCTGTATCCTGCACAATGTGCCAGGACCGTAAGGAGGTGTTCAAGCAAGCAGAAGAACAGCTACCTCAGCCGCCAGCAAGAATTGCACAACAGCGATATGAAGAGGGTCCTGCTATTGGAGATGCACTGATATCTTTATTTTTGTAACCCGACGGTGTACTTTTATTTTGTATCACATTTTTGTTTCATTAGCTTGTTTCGTATCTCTTTATACCAAATATAGCATTCTCATTTGCACTGTACTTGTATGACTGCTTCTGCTTAATAAAGAATTGGAATATTGAGTATTGTTGATTCCCAAGAAATAAAGTAGCGAAAATTCCACACCACATTTTATTTTGAGAGTGGGTTAAACAATGTTCGTGTTGTGCATTGTATCAAGCTGCCTCATCATATCCTCTTCCCTTATGGATACCGAGTCTCTTTATCGCTCCAACGTAAGTGGAGGATGGACACGGGTTTTGCTCAGACATAAGTAACTAGGAGAAATTGCATGGGAGTATAGTTATACATATTTAAACATAGTACTTAGTAGTACTTTTCAATAAAGACGTTTTGACAGTTGTTTGGAAAGCTATTTGCAAGTGTATTCTTTACTACTGTACAGTAGCTGTAACCACCTGAATTCACAAGCCCACGATGCAGTTTATCAAACATTTTTAGTAATAGTTTTAAACAGAAACTTGGTAAATGCAATTTGTATGATACTTTACAAACACATTTAGATCTGTGTATGATTAGCATTATGCAAAGTTCTAGGGAAGATGGAGAAAAAAGTGGGGTTATCTGCAACATCAATCTGATAAGGGAAATACTGCAAACAAAACATTAACTTCCCTGATGCTATCTTCGGACCATGGCAACTTACGCATTCCCATGTGACTTTTATAGCAGCTTTAGGAAAGGACTTGAACAAGCTAATTAACATTTTCACAAGAAACTCGAGTTTACATGTGTAAGTGGGCGTTGATTTCACAGGCATTTCCTGGAATCTCACAAGAAATGGAGACTTTCACGGTAAAATACTGAGACCGTTTTTTGGGACATTTTTACTGCCAAGAGCCTTCCCTGCCAAGTTTCACGCGCATTGTCCATTCACGTGAAACAAACCAACATGTAAACTGGTCTATTGACTAACAGTGCCTTTTTTTGGAACCGAAAAAACTGATAAAGTATTTAGGGAGTTATGTAAATTTTTCTTTGCATGCGCGGTTTATTTTTTGCAAACTCAAAAGTTATGCATGCGCAGCTAGTGAGTATTGATCAGTTTAATAACTCTCTGTGGGTAATTTCATTTGAATACCTTAAAGTCAATTAGGTCTTGTGGTTCTTGATGATCTTGACTGTCAAACTGTTACATTTGTACAAAAATGCTCCAAGCCTAGTACACATTTGTAAAACAGTGCATTTGTAAAATATACCAATGCTAATTTCAATCCTAGTGCACCACTACAATCTTATTCTGCTAGGCGAATGTTATTATTACTAATGTGATTACATATAGTCATATGTTTTGGCCATACCTGTATTTAATTTATTTTTAAAGAATTGTTATGTTTTATGTATATTTTAAAAAATTGCACCCAATAGTCAGTGCTGTAAGAATTTTTTAAAAAAGTGAACTCTCTTTGCTTCACAAGTATCTGGGAGATGCTGTTGTTCATGATTATTAGGCTATTATCTTGTTTATATTAAGAGATGAAATGGTTGAATCGATGGTATGGAAATGTGCTGCTCTCCTCCTAATGATGCAGTTTCAATCAATGTACATTTATAAACAAGGTATAAATATAACTATAAATACATTTATCAATATATTCATGTTGTTATTAATAACCAATCAGATAGGTAGCCTAATATAAACATAACTAAAGTATTCATTTTTAAAAATTGTTAAAAATGTAATAGCCTAATGATAACAGCTTATTATATGTATTAGAAGTCTATGTATATGTGTATAAGGTATCTAAAATGTGGTCCTACTTGGGAATGTTTGTTATAATAGTAGACAATTTTTCTTATACAAAAACTAAGAGTTGCACAACAAATAATAATAATAAAAAACATAATAAACCAAAAGCTTCCTTTAAAATACACATAGGACTAAAATCTAAATGGAGCACATAAATATCATGTTTTAAAATCAGCCTTCCAGTGAAAAAATAATGGATATTAAACACAAAAAATTCAGAAAACGATGTGAAACTGTCAGGTAAGACCGCCACTGCGCCCTTACCTGACCCATGTTCTGACAAGGCTTTCCAGCACACACTGCTTAACTGGTACAGTAGGTGGATTCACTTCAGACAACATGTGATTTAAAAGTTCTCTGAAACAGCCTAATACATATCCTTTAGAAGTTTAGAAGAGTCACTGTCATAAATGGACAAGAAAGATCTATAAAATTTATGGATTAATTGGTTGGAAAATCCTTGTGTAGACATTATTTGTCTCCTTTCCATGATCTCATTACTACAGAACCCCTAAAGGGACATGGTGTAAATTAAAAAGGGAGGATACTATCTTGTGCCCACGACTTACTATCAGCATGAGATATCCGTCATTCGGATGAGACGTAAAACCAAAGTCTTATTGTAAGTGACTCTGCAGCAGCTCTTGGTGCATAGTTCACCCTCTAGTCTCTGTAATCCGCTTTGGATAAAAGCATCTGCTAAATGACTATTAATAATGTAGTAAGGCGTGCGCACAAGATAGTTGCCTCCCATTTCAATTTTTATACCATGTACCTTTAGTGGTTCCGTACATTACTATGCCACACATACATCAGATTTATTTTCCACCATATCAAACACATGTTTTTGTGTCCTTCATAAAAATAAAAATAAATCCCCCCAAAAAAGAAAGAAAAAAGCTGAAATAGTTATGAAAGTTGTAAATATTTCTATACTTGGAAAAGTACACAATAAATAACTTGTCTCACTGCAGATGTGTTAATATTCCAGCTATTCTAATTAGATTTTCCAATTCACATATAATTCTATGACAACATTAAAAAACAACCATGGTTGTTCTGGTTTTAGACCTCATTTGACCTGCCCAGTGGTGACTACACATGATGTCTGAAGTGAAACCACCTACTGTACCAGTTAAGCAGTGTGTGCTGGAAAGCCTTGTCAGAACATGGGTCAGGTAAGGGCACAGTGAATGTCTCGTCTTTTTTTTAATTGTCAGCTCTTACCGTCAAGTAGTGTTTTGTGTTTAATAATAATACTGACCAATACCAAAAGAGTGGTTATAAATGCAAAATTATTGTCCATTGTCCACATGCTGAAGTGGTGAATTTGAGACATCATAGTTGGTTTGTGGCAACATATATCCTGAAAGCTTTGGCAACTGTAAATCAGAGAAGGTATTGGCTTTACATTCTCTGAAAGACTTCAGTACTAGTAAAGGGTCCCCATAAACCACTGGTAAATAGATTGCCTTTAGACACTCCAACCAGCTTTTCAATCTGTTGTTTCTGCCCCAGGGAAAAACTTTCTTCCAATACTGAGTTAAGTGGACTGCATGAGAAGTCAAGGTTCATTTCAGAGTATGACGATTATGTAGGGATATTAGAGTTCTGACCGTCACTTTTTCAAAACCCACAGGACAGGATTCAGAGGTTATATGGGTAGAAAGTCTAAGTGGATGCTCCTTACTTATGAATTTGAGCTTGCAATGAGGATGTTAGGTCTGTTTTTTTATGGCTTTGCTTTTGGTTTGTTTTATAACAACAACAAAAAAGAAAGAAAACCACAAACACACATCCCTAAACATGTTTAACTTGAACTTTTAAGCCATACTTGTTTTTGTCTGGTAGTCAAGTTTGCTTTAAAAATAAAAATATGAACTGAAATGTAGTTAGGGTACTCTTCTTTTATTGATGTATACAATATTTGATGTACTTTGGTGTACAATTTTAAACAGTGTATTGCTGTAGCAGGTATCTTGTCAGCATTGCAAGGTATCGGTATATCAGTTGTTATTCTTTTTACAAGTTTCCTAGTTTTCTTCCCAATTTGAAACGCACAATCTGAATGCTGAGTCAATACTGCAACCCACATACCGTTCAGGAGGACTGAAGATCAATGAAAGACCTCTGCTGTCAAGCCAATTGCATCATATTTTATTTCCATTGAGTTATTTATTTTATGTATTTATTTATATGGCAAGCTGGTACAGTGCTGCTCTTTTCTAGATGAGGGACAGTGTAGGCAAGCAATGAGGTGGGGGTATTACTTTGGTTCTGATTGACTCATTGCATTGACCAATAATAAGTCTGGAGCGGGGATCAACACACAACATCTTTCTCATACTTGCCTTACATGTAGTACTGTGACACAGGATGAAGAGAACCCAATTAAACAGGAAGAAAATAGTATATAGAATAACCCCAGAGCTTTATCAATACTATTTTTTCTCCATTACCTTATAACATGTATTGTTCCAATAATGTCCCAGTTGAATTGAGCATCAAGACATTGTGATTTAAAAAAAGTAATTAAGTGATCCAAACTGTGTTGGGGTGTTGAATTGTGAGGTTGATGCAAATTTAGTGTAAATTAAAGGTGTTTTAATTGGATGATCCACTGTTGTGCTTAGTACCAGGTGAGTGTGGTTAAATTGAATACACTATGTAACACAATTTTTGTTCCTGGGTAGTAAGTGTTATTTCCTAATTGCTTATGCCTCAAAAGTATAGAAAATGGCTATTATTCCCCACAAACTTTGCTTTTGTGACCAGGACAGTGATATTTTGAAATTTACCTATTTCCAATGAGAAAATTAAAATTTGTGTCTTTTCGTTCACATAAAGTCAGAAAAAAAACAACATATGAATCCAAATTAACATGTATTTATACTAAAGTAATACAAAAATGACTACAAAAGATTTAGAAGTGAGTAGTTTTTCGAGATTTACGATTATACTGTAAATCACTTTCACGAATCAGCCCCCAAATGTAGTCTCCCATCATGTTCTCGTTATACTGTCCTTGGTAATGGCGTTCAAAGTCCAGTATATCCTGGTGGAAATCGCCTTGCTCCTCCGAGTACGCTCCCATGTTCTCCTTGAATTTATCAAGATGAGCATCAAGGATATGGACTTTGAGGGACATCCCACAGCCCATTGTGCCGTAGTTCTTCACCAGAGTCTCAACCAGCTCCACATAGTTTTCGGCCTTGTGATTGCCCAGGAAGCCCCGAACCACTGCGACAAAGCTGTTCCAAGCCGCTTTCTCCTTACTAGTGAGCTTCTTGGGGAATTCATTGCACTCCAGGATCTTCTTTATCTGTGGTCCGGCGAAGACACCGGCTTTGACCTTTGCCTCAGACAGCTTAGGGAAGAAGTCTTGAAGGTACTTGAAGGCTGCCGACTCCTTATCTAGAGCTCTTACAAATTGTTTCATAAGGCCCAATTTGATGTGCAGTGGTGGCATCAGCACCTTCGGGGGTCCACCAGTGGCTCCCACTTAACGTTGTTCCTCCCCACAGAGAACTCGGGTCCTGTGGCCAGTCCCACCTGTGGTAGTGCGCCTTGGTGTCCCCTGCTGTCCCAAAGGCAAAGATAGCAGGGAAACTTGTAAAACCGCTTGGAGACCCATCAGGAATGCCACCATTTTGAAGTCTCCTATGACCTTGATGCCATCTCAGAAAAATGCAGATATGTATCCACTTAGGCAGCTGGAACTAAACTGAACTGGTGGGATTAAGGCCCCTGTATTTATACTACTATTTATATTACTGGAAAGTTCTAGAAAGTTCTAGAAGTTACTCCAAGTTTACTCAGCACTGAATCTATCTGGAATGTTCTGGAAAATAGGTAAATTTCAAAATATCACTGTCCTGGTCACAAAAGCAAAGTTTGTGGGGAATAATAGCCATTTTCTATACTTTTGAGGCATAAGCAATTAGGAAATAACACTTACTACCCAGGAACAAAAAAAAACAAAACATTTGTTACACGGTGATATAGGTTGATTTCCAATTTGATTGTTTTCCATACAGCTTTTATAGTTGTGTGATCCCATTGAAGTGCATTGAAACTATTGTATTGCTTAAGTATTGTCTTAGCGCAGTTCAGCAGCTGTTATCCAGTTCCCTTGCAAAGTGAGGGTGCGAGGAGAGGCTGTTGGAGAAAATCCGAACCTAGCAGCGCTCTGGAAGACGCAAACTACTAGACAGACCTGTACTACTACTGCACCTCTCTGTCTCACCTGTCCTGCTATGACTGTCTCTCACATCCCTGTTATTCTGTCCTCTCACTCCCGTGCTCTGTCCTCTCTCGGCCACTGCTCCCCTAACCCCTCTAACCTCATCCCTCTGCCCCCACTCTCTTCCCTCTCTTCTGCTGTCACTCTGCTGTCACTCTTCTGCTAACAGAGCTGATTTCATCTCTGCCTTTGCCTCCCACCTATCTTTTGATTTCCTTGCTCTCACTGAAACATGGCCCTCTCCTGATAGAACTGTAGCTCCTGCTGCCCTGTCCTCTCTCTATGTCTTGTCCTACACTTCACGTCTCACTGGACAGAGAGGTGGGACTGGTCTTCTCCTCTGTCCCTCCTTACTCTTTTTTGTCCCCTCTGACCTCTCCTCACTCTCTGTTTACACCTTTGAATTTCACGCTGTCCATCTAACCTCTCCCTGTCAACTCCTGCTAATTGTACTGTACCGTCGCCCTGGACCTCTCACTCACTTTCTCGATGAACTCGACTATCTCCTCTCCTCCCTCCCCTCTCTGTCTACCCCAACTGTCCTGTTGGGTGACTTCAACATCCATCTCTCCAACCCCAGCCACTCTGCCGGATTCCTTCCACTCCTTCACTCCTTCAACTTCTCTCTCTCTCTCCATACCCACAAAGCTGGCCGTCAACTGGACCTCACTTTCTCCAGGGCCTGCTGCCCCTCCACCCTCTCTGTCACCCCTCTGGACCTCTCTGATCACTATTTCATCTCTTTTTCTCTGTCTCTCACATCTCTCCGCCTACCCCCACTGTCACCTCCCGCCGTAACCTCCGCTGTCTCTCCCTATGTCCTTGCCTCCACCGCTCTTTCTCACCTCTCTCCTATTGACTCCTTCTCCCTTCTCGGTAGACTCTGCTACCTCCACCCTCTTCTCCTCCCTCACCTCCTCCCTCGACTCCCTCTGTCCCCTCACCTCCCGACCTGCCCCCCCTCCCCTCCCTCCCCAACCTTGGCTCTCATCTGTGCTCCGCTCGGCAAGAACCGAACTGAGCACTGCTGAAAAGAAATGGATGAGAACCAAACTCCCTGCTGCCCTAGACCTCTACCGCTCCCTCCTCTCCTCCTTCTCCTCTACTCTCTCCTCTGCTAAATGCTTCTATTTCCAATCTATAATCCAATCCACTAACAACCCCCGGAAACTATTCTCTACCTTCTCTCCTCGACCCTTCCCCCCTCCTCCCTCCTCTATCTCCTCTGACGACTTTGCCTCTTTCTTCTCCTCTAAAATTTCTGATATCCACAAACTCTTTAACACCTATCCCTCTCCCCTCCCCTCCAACCCCAACACCCTCTGTCTCCCCTACTAACTCAGCCTCCTTCTCCTTCTCTCCCCTTCCAGATTCTGATCTCTCCTCCCTCCTCCAGGGTCACAAAACCACCACGTGCGCCCTGGACCCCCTCCCCACTCACCTCTTTCAATCTGCCGCTCCTGCTCTACTTCCCTTCTTCTCATCCCTTCTCAACACCTCTCTCCTCTCTGGCCTCTTTCCCTCTGCCTTCAAACAAGCTCTATCACCCCCCTCCTCAAAAAACCTACCCTCGACCCCACCTCCCTCCAGAACTACCATACTGTCTCCCTCTTACCCTTCCTCTCTAAAACCCTCGAGCGGGCAGTACACCGCCAGCTCTCTGCTTTCCTGTCTAACCACTCTCTGCTCGACCATCTCCAATCTGGTTTCTGCTCTGCTCTGCTCACTCCACTGAAACTGCTCTCCTGTCTGTCACTAACTCGATAAACTCTGCCCGTGCTGCCTCTCTCTCCTCTTCCTAATTCTCCTTGATCTCTCTGCTGCCTTTGACACTGTCGATCACTCTATTCAACTATCCTCTCTCGCTGACCTGGGAATCTCTAGCACTGCTCTGGCCTGGTTCTCCTCCTACCTCTCCGACTGCACCTACCAGGTAACCTGGCGTGGTTCAACCTCCGCACCTCACCCTCTCTCAACAGGAGTCCCCCAAGGATCAGTCTTGGGTCCTCTCCTGTTCTCTCTCTACACCCACTCCCAAGCCCTCTCATCGCATCCTATGGTTTCTCATACCATTTCTATGCTGATGATGCTCAGATCTTCCTCTCCTTCCCCCCCTTTGACCCCACCATCCCCTCCTGTATCTCTACCTGTCTGTCTGCTATCTCCTCCTGGATGCACTCGCATCACCTCAAACTCAACCTCTCTAAATCTGACCTCCTTTTCTTCCCCTCCTCATCTTCCCCCTCCTCTGATCTCTCTATCTGCATTCCTCTGGAATCTACCACACTCTCTCCCTCCTCCTCAGCCAAGAGCCTCAGAGTAACCCTGGACCACTGCCTCTCCTACTCCCAGCACATCTCCACTCTAGCACACACCTGCCGTTTCTTCCTGAGCAACATACAAAGAATCTGATCCTTCCTCACCAACTACTCCACGCAACTCCTGGTCCAGGCCCTGGTACTCTCCCGCCTAGACTACTGCACCTCCCTCCTGGCCGGCCTCCCTGCATCCGCCACCCATCCGCTCCAGCTCATCCACTGCTAGCCTGGTGTTCTTTCTGCCTCGCTTCTCCCATGCTACTCCACTGTTCTGCTCATTCCACTGGCTCCTGATCACCGCTCGCATCCAGTTCAAGACTCTTGTACTCGCCTACCGATGCCTTGACCAGACTGCACCCAGCTACCTCCAGACCCTCATCTCTTCCTACACCCCCAACCGACCTCTCCACTCCATCTGCAGAGACTGGCCGTACCTCCTCTACGCTCCCATGCCTCCAGAGCCCGCTCCTTCTTCACCTTCGCCCCGCAGTGGTGGAACAACCTTCTACAAATGTCAGGACTTCCCAGTCCCTGACCACCTTCCAGCACCTCATCAAGACACACCTCTTCAGACAACACCTGTAAAACTCAACTCTCCCTCTGGACAATATAACACTCTGCCTTTAATGCACTTTAACTTGCACTTATCTGCTCCCTATTTTACTGTTTTTAATCCTGCACTTAATCCAATCTGTAGTATTTTGTATTTCACTTGCACTTGAATCTAACCCTGATCTTGAATTGCCCTGATATCAACTCGTACTGTGCTTTGTATTTGCTCTTATTAGGACTAAAGTCATTGTATTATATATCTTGCTCTTAATTGTACTGTAATTCTTGATATGTATTTTATTTTGTATACAACTGTAAATCGCCCTGGGTAAGGGCGTCTGCTAAGAAATAAATAATAATAATAATAATAATAATAATAATAATAATAATAATATCAATAGCACAGTAGGCTAATCTTTTAACTACGGAGCTAATATTGTCAGTGAAATATATCATTTTAGATTGATAGTAAAGTTATGATCATAATGTGACAACACTGCCATCTGGCGCCATGGATTTGAAACGATCACAACACAGCACAAAAACCAGGGTAGATTACAAAGCCATACTGATGCATGAAACAAAATGCTAGTTTACATTAACAGGTATATTTGTGTTTTCCTATCACGTTTAAATAATAATAATAATAATAATAATAATAATAATAATAATAATAATAATAATAATACATGTCAGCATTATATTCATTTTGGAATATTTGTCCTATTTCCCTATTCCACAACCCAGGAAAAAAAAACAAAAAAAACACAACCAACCAAGAACACACTTGGTTCTTGGGTGTCCATTGTGCTCCATATATTACAACGGTTAGGTTATTATAAATATTACGACCTGGGGGTCACAAAAGTATGGCGTAAAAATTACATACATTTAAATATCGTTGTGGGAGGAGTCTTAATACCATTTCTGGCACTCAAAGTGTTCAGACAGTGCTGTATCATTATTTGACAGTGTGATGAAATGTGTATTTTATACTATTGGAAGTGGGCAGGGCTAAAACTGGGTGTCTTAAAAAGTATAAGCTAGGTTGACAAATATTAATCCTGCTTGCATTTTGTAGAATGATTTAAGTAACATATATGAAAACATTGATGTTTTTCTCCTGTGGTACTTCTAACAGACAATGTGAGAGCCTTCAATTGTTTTTTTTTTTTTTACCCAGATGTTTGTCATGTGTATATATTACAACTACTAGATCCTAATTGTTTAAATTAGGATATTGAACAAACACAGCATTTTATATAACAAATGTTCACTGAAAACAAAACAAAACAAGTCAGTGGAAGCCAAGAAGGTTAAGTCAGACCCATTTAATTTTCAGTAAGCAAATTTCATTTTCTCAGTAAAGGACCAACATGTCTTTGTGTTTGTTTTTATGTACCTGTATTGTAACAATATTCCATAAACTGACATACAGTAGATGTACTGAAAAAAAAAAAAATAGAAGATGGTCTACATGCTCCCTCTGTTGGATATAGGTAGGTATTGCCCTATGATGATTCAGAGGTTATCTGGGTAGAAAGTCTAAAGCCCCTTTCACACTGGCATGCTCTATCCAGGTCAGAACCTACCCGGGTCAGGACCTGGTGTCATGCGGGTCGGGTACGTGATTTCACACTGCTTTTGATAAAGCAGGGTTGACCTGGATGAGACGCAAGTGCACAATACGTGTTTCAATGCCTTGGAAGCAGCTTGTTACTGACCATGCATGTCAAGTCTCAAGGTTTATCTGTGAAACTCACCGTTTTTCACAATTTTGAGTGTCTCACGGCTGTGCAATGGATTCTCACATTTGTGCATAAGTTTGTTATTGTTTGCGAGGCTGCGAAACCCTTTATACATGATGCAGCGGTAAATCCTTTGGGGAGTCACCATGAAGAGGTGTACATTACCATTCTATATTCCTGTAGCTGCTACGCAAACTCCCCCCTTACTCCAAAGATAGAATTGCCTTGTTGTCTCAAACTGACGGTTTGTCTGCGTGAGTCTTCTATGTTTCTGTACACAACACGTCATTACTTGGACAGAGTCGAAGGAGAGACTGTCAGACTGTCACTGTCTCGTTCATGCAGAAATTACCACAGAAATAAAAGAGAAATGGACATCAATGAGATAAATGTTCTTTATGATGCCAGTGTCAGTGGTTATAAAGACAATACAAAGAAAGATGCCATATGGTAAGAAATAACAGAACAATTGGAAATTGAAGGTATGTCTATCTCTGTATTTCACCTTAATTTTGGTCAAAGTGACAGTAGTCACTTGACCAAATTTAAGTTGTATACAAAGCTTCTTTGGATTGAACCGTCAGCCCAAATGTTGATTAGAGCAAATGTTGCTTCATCCCTACTGCAATCTGGCTCATGCTGGGTCTCAATCAACAAACATATGGCTAAACAGAATAAACAGAAATGTTCCTTGCAGAAGTGAAACCTTCACGCAGGCATGGCTGTTTGTTATTGTGTTGGCTCACGGACGGCCGTCAAACATTTTGTCTCGCTCAACCCGGGTCAAAGCGTGTCAACCCACATCCTGAGGTGGGTCGCTAGGACCCAGGTTAACCTGGGTATGACCCAGGTAGTGCCCGTGTGAAAGGGTCTTTAGAGGATGCTTCTTACTTATAAGTTTGCAAAATGTCATTGTGGCAAAGTGGTAATGACATGCAGGTGAGTGCAGTGCAGAAGAATCACACAGACAACGTTAGTACAGGTGCAAGGGTGTTTATTTAATTTAATAAATGTCCAGAGCCTTAAGGCAAAACCTGCAAATAATAATAGTGCTGGAAGTGATACAGCGGCGTGTATCACTTCTATTTGTAATCCCGGGGGTTTGACCCGTAACCCCAAAGTCCCGTTCAGACACCCACACTAAACACAAAACACAAAGACAGTGCGTGATTCAAGTGCTAAAGGTGCAAACAAAAGACAGTTCCTGTAGTGAAAAGGTGAGTGGTGAAGTCCGGTTTTTCGCTGGCCTGCGGCTGCAGCTCCGGATCGTGCTCAGTAATCTTTGTGAGAAACGACACACAAGACAAACAGTGTAAATACACAGACAAGCAAAACACTCACGGTTTTTAGCACAAACAAGACGGGCTCCTTCTAGGTTATTTGGTTTAACCATCTGCAAAGGAACAGATCACTCAAGCCATGCCCCCTATTTATACCCTCGCCCATGACCCCGAGGTTAACGAGCGCATCCGCTCCTCCAGTCCTCGGATGCCACGCCGCTTACCGTCTGGGTCACTGAGCTCGGGTGCCATAGCTCCGCCCCTTTCCGAACTGACCGACTTCCATCTACCCTACGGAATAAATTGTCGTGCCATTTCATTAAGGGTACTCTGTTCCTCGTGCACCGTGCCCTCACAGGTCGAGAGGGAGATCTAACACTAAAACTCATTCGATCTCTGTCACATATCCCACTGCTCAGAGTGGAGCCGAAGGAACACTCGGCTAAACCTACCTTTCCCATTACTCCCCCCTCCCGGAAAAATAATCCGCATTTTGGTGGTCTTTTCCCCGCGACGGTGTACCATATGGTACATGAAGGGCTGCAATGCCAGATACCACCGAGTTATCCGGCATTGCTGTCCTTCATTGTGCTTAACCACTTGAGTGGGGCGTGGTCAGTGACAAGATCAAATGAGTGTCCCAGCAGGTAGTATCTTAAAGAGTGAGTAGCCCATTTAATGGCCAAACACTTTTTTCGACATCGAGTAGTTGCGCCCCGAGGGAGCATTTTTTTTACTTATGTACAGAACAGGGTGTTCTACTCCGCCTACCATTTGAGACAGGACTGCACCCAAACCGACATCGAAGCATCGGTGTGGAGGATGAATCTCTTAGTGAAGTCTGGAGTGATGAGAGCAGGGGCCTGGCAAAGTCTCTGCTTAACAGTATTAAACGCCCCCTGACATTCTTCTGACCATTTAATTGAATTTTGCGCTCTTTTTGGTGAGGTCAACTAAGGGATTAACCACTGTGGCATACTCGGGGATAAAGCGGCGGTAATAACCGCTAACCCCAGTAGCGACCTCACTTGAGCCTTGGTTTTGGGGATTGCCGCATCTACCAAGGCCTGGACCTTGAGACAACGGGTTTCACCCTGCCATTCCCATTACAAATCCCAAATATTGTGTTTCTTTTTTGGCAAACGCACATTTTGCCAAGTTAGCTGTCAGCCGGGCTGCCCTTAGAGACTGAAGGACGGCTGTGATCCTAGCCAAATGCTCTCGCCAGGTGGAGCTGTAAATGACCACATCATCAATATACGCTGCCGCGATATTCACGATGTGGGTGTAAAACCTGGTCCATCAGTCTCTGAAAGGCAGCAGGCGCACCATGTAACCCAAGCGGCATGGTTGTAAAATGAAACAGCCCCTCTGGTGTTGAAAATGCGGTTTCTCTCTAGAACTACGAGTTAACGGGATCTGCCAATATCCCTTCGTCAGATCCAGAGTGGAGATAAACCTCGCCGTCCCCAGTCTATCTAGAAGTTCGTCGACCCGAGGCATGGGATACGCATCAAACTTGGCAATAGCGTTTACCTTGCGGAAATCAACGCAGAAGCGGTTGGTGCCGTCCTTTTTGGCCACTATCACAATTGGACTGCACCACTCGCTCCTGGAAGGCTCAATCACCCCAAGTTCGAGCATGTCCCATACCTCTTTGCGAACGCCACTCCGTCGACTTTCCGGGATCCGGTAAGGTCTCTCTCGCACTGTGACACCTGGGGGAGAGATAATGTCATATTCAGCAAGGTTAGTTCTACCGGGCGTGTTAGAAAAAACATCGCTAAATTCCTCAATTAACCTGCGTAGTTCACGTTGCTGATCAGGAAGTAACTGTTCCCCCCATCGAAATGTTCTTCTTTGTGCCAGAGGGTTCTGGCTCGGGCCCTAAATCATCCTCTATATTGCCTGGGGCTATGAATAAAACCTCTCTTGCCTGCCAGGGCTTTAATAAATTTATGTGATAAATTTCTTTTTTTATTACGGCGATCGGGCTGTCTAATTTCGTAATTCACCTTTCCTATAGCCCGAATCACCTCATATGGCCCTTGCCATTTAGCACATAGTTTGGATTCCGATGAGGGAAGTAGCAGCATTACCTTGTCTCCAGGCCGAAAAGTTCGGATTAATGCATTTTGATTGTAATGCTGCTGTTGTCGATGCTGAGCCGATCTGAGATTGTCTTGGGCCAAACGACCGACCAAATCTAGGCGATCTCTAAGTAGGAGCACATGCTGCACTACATTTTTGGACGAGCCTTTGTGCTCCTCCACCCCTCTCTCAACAGATCGAGAATGCCGCAAGGCTGTCGGCCGTACAAGAGCTCGAAGGGGGAGAACCCTGTCGAACTCTGCGGCACCTCTCACTGCAAAAGGAGGTAGGGAAGAAGCGATGCCCAATGTTTTTGCTCTTGATTCACAAATCGTCTCAGCATCGCCTTTAGAGTCTGGTTGAAACGTTCCACCAATCCGTCCGTCTGTGGATGATAAACCGACGTTCTGATGGGACGTATTTTAGTAATTTATATACCTGCTGTAACGTATTTGACAAGAAATTAGTTCCATGATCAGTCAATATCTCGTTGGGGATCCCTACTCTTGCCATAATCTGCACTAGTTCTTTGGCTATCGCAGCAGCACTAGTGGACCTCAATGGAACTGCCTCCGGGTATCGCGTTGCGTAATCTACCACCACTAAGATATCGTATACCCGAGTCAGAAGGTAGCAAAGGGGCGACTATGTCCACTGCGATGCGTTCAAAGGGGTGGAAATAATCGGCAGTGGGACCAAAGGGGGGCGCACTCGACCCGGCGCTACTCTCTGGCAGTCTGGGCATGTGGCTACATATTTCGACACTTCCTTATAAAGACCTGGCCAAAGAATCGAGCCAATATCCGTTCCCTTGTCTTGTCAACTCCGAGGTGCCCCGCAAAAGGGATATCATCGCCAGCCTCATGACCTCCAGTCGACAAGGCGGGGGAACCAATAATTGTGTTACAGGATGTCCTGTGCCCGCGGCCAGGTTTACCCTATATAGTAATTGCCCCTTGATAATGAAGTGTGGAAATACTAGTGCCCAGCGCCTTCAACATCCTTACCTTCAATGGACGGACCTGTCCCCAAATGTGCACCAGTGATGGGTCATTTTCTGCTCCCACACTAGGTTCACATTTGAGTGCCACATGTCGGTATATTGAGCGGGCGGGAGTAACATCTGCCTTTGATGGCCCAGTAACCTCGCCCTCTCGGTCACACTGCGTTCCGACCCCCTTCGACTGACGTTTTTCACCGTTATAACAGGCTCCCACCAGCCCCCAGCCTTGTCTCATTAACGCTCCCTCCCATTTCCGCAGCCTTCTCTCTTTGTTTGTTTTTTCGGCCGGAACAGGAGAGAACATTTCCGCTTGAAAGGAAAAAACATTACCAATCATTTCCCCTTCTACTTTTCTGCCACATTTGCGTGTATGGCCGGGACTGCCCTTAATTTCAACAAATCTTTATAGTTGGGCCAGTCCCGACCCAGAATAACGGGATGTGGTAGCCTTTCCGCTACCCCAACTACCAGGTAACGTTTAATCGGACCGACCGATAAATATGCTTTTACTGTGGGGTATGTTGCCGTGTCTCCATGGATACAGGAGATCGCCACCTGACCTTGTGGCTGCCACACCATACCGCCCTAAGAGATGCTCTAATTAAGGTCTGACCACACCCTGTGTCCACTAATGCATGGGTTTTCACATTTCCAAAAATCACCTTAACAATACAAGGCCCCTCCCGACCATTTTTTCTCGCTTACCCGCTTCAGATGCCAGATTACAGACGGCCACGTCACACTCCATCGCAGATGGGCATGAACCTAGCCTGATGTCCCGGCTGGCGGCACCTAAAACAGGTAGGGGGAAAGGAGGGCACAGTGTTAAATGGTCTGTCCGCTGCTGGTATGGCAGCGGGCGGGGGCAGCACCTCTACCCCAGCTGGGGGGCCAACCTTGGTCTCCATGAAGAGGAGGCAAGGTCGCCCATTGGGGTTGGTGCTCTTGGAGGTCGTTGAACCGGTCCTGGTGGTGGGGCTGGTGGAGCAGAGAGAGGAGGTGGGGCTCGGCCGCTCCGTTGAGGTGGCGGGGTGAGTAGCCCGGTCTGGGCGGATACCAGGGAGTCCTCGAAGTCCTCAGCGAGCTTGACTGCCTGTTCCAGGGTGTCGGGGTTGTGGCGCCGTATCCATCCTTGGGTCTCGGCGCCGACCACATGACAAAACTGCTCAATGACGATGGCCTCCCCCATCTGGGCAGTTGTTTTTTAGCGCGGGGTGAGCCAGTGTATCATGTGGTCACAGAGCTTCTGTGCGACCACCCTGGGCGACGTTCGGGGACCTCCTGTACTCCCTGAACCTCACTCGGTGCGTTTCCTCCGTAATGTTAAGACGGCGGAGAATAGCCAGTTTTACCAGGTCATATTGAGCGGCGTCGTCATCCCCCATCGCCTGGTAGGCTGCCTGCGCTTCCCCAATCAGGCAGGGTCCCAGCTGGCTTGCCCAGAACTGTCGGGGCCATGACGCGGTGGTAGCCAGCCGCTCAAATGCCACCAGGTATGCTTCTGGGTCATCTTCCGCCGTCATTTTGTGCGTCCTTGCTTTGGGCGCTATAAAGCTGCGTTCTGCTGACGCTGTGGGAGGTATTGCCAGCCCGACCCTCTCGATCAGCGGTGTACCTCTCCTCTCTCCGTCTTTCCTCCACCTCCGTCTGCTGTCCAGCTGCTCCAGCAGCGCCCGACAGTGTTAAATAGTCCATCCTCACTTCTGACAACCACGTGTGGCAAAGTGGTAATGACGTGCAGGTGAGTGCAGTGCAGAAGAATCACACAGACAACGTTAGTACAGGTGCAAGGGTGTTTATTTAATTTAATAAATGTCCAGAGCCTTAAGGCAAAACCTGCAAATAATAATAGTGCTGGAAGTGATACAGCGGTGTATCACTTCTATTTGTAATCCCACGGGTTTGACCCGTAACCCCAAAAGTCCCGTTCAGACACCCACACTAAACACAAACACAAAGACAGTGCGTGATTCAAGTGCTAAAGGTGCAAACAAAAGACAGTTCCTGTAGTGAAAAGGTGAGTGGTGAAGTCCGGGTTTTTTTCGCTGGCCTGCGGCTGCAGCTCGGATCGTGCTCAGTAATCTTTGTGAGAAACGACACACAAGACAAACAGTGTAAATACACAGACAAGCAAAACACTCACGGTTTTAGCACAAACAAGACGGGCTCCTTCTAGGTTATTTGGTTTAACCATCTGCAAAGGAACAGATCACTCAAGCCATGCCCCTATTTATACCCTCGCCCATGACCCGAGGTTAACGAGCGCATCCGCTCCTCCAGTCCTCGGATGCCACGCCCACCGTCTGGGTCACTGAGCTCGGGTGCCATAGCTCCGCCCCTTTCCGAACTGACCGACTTCCATCTACCCCTACGGAATAAATTGTCGTGCCATTTCATTAAGGGTACTCTGTTCCTCGTGCACCGTGCCCTCACAGGTCGAGAGGGAGATCTAACACTAAGACTCATTCGATCTCTGTCACAGTCATATAAAGACTTTAGAACAAATTTTCTCTTGGCTTTGCTTTTAGTTTGTTTACAGAAAACAAAAACAAAAACACACAAGCACTGACCCGTCACAAAAGTTTACACTGGGTCAATTGCAACAAACTTGTAGATTTAGTACAGGGCTGCTAATACGGTACTGTCTCATCCCCAGCTGTGTACTAACAGTACCAATTGCAATGAAAAAAGCTGGGGAACAAAGTTAGGGACTAGCTGATAGTTTCTTCCACAACAAAATCCTTATGGTCACAGGCATATTCTTCTGGGGTTTTAGTGTGTTTAGGCATTTTTTTTACATTTCACCACAATTAGCAATTCTGTTTTAAATTCCCCAAGCGTGTAAGTACTCTCTATTAAAGTAGTGTAATATAGCTTTAAATCTTTAAAGTGTTCTGTTTCTAATTAAATCTTGTTTTAAATCTCGCAAGCGTATTATAATCCTCCAATAGAAATGCAGGAATTTGCTGCCACTCAGTAGTTGGGGTGGGTTTAAAGTATTCAAAATGAATCAATGTGAGATACAAGTCAGGAAGGAGGGACATTGCCCAACTGCAATGAGAAAGTTTCTTTTTTTTTTTTTGGAGGTTATTTATTTATTTATTTTTCACAGGGAAAGGGGTCAACGTGAATTGAGTAATCATTTCTAGTGTTTTTCTGGTATTTATTGGATTTACACTGATTTAATTTTTTTGTATCTGCGGTTTTATCAGTTTTTATCACTTAATTATACTACATAGGCCTACTACCCACTGAGGGGCTAATGTATGGGATTAGGTAACTTGACATATTTCTTGCAATTTATTTGCAGTTTCTAAAATATAACCTCTTGCTAACAAGGCCTACAAGAATATAATCCTGTTTGCTACGAATATGTATTTATCAGTATAAATAGTAAACACACGTACGTGTTTTTGGACTTGCCCCCAATGAAAGAAATAAAGTATAATTACTTGAGCTGACTCTCTCAGTAGATGGAATCCTATGATATGTAAAGCGAAGTAGTACCTGCTTCCACTCAAAGACTGTGATCAATATAGGAATGCTTATTTTTTTTAAACACATATAAAAATAATAATGTTTTTTTTCACCGCTTTGGAAACCCATGGGCTAATTAAATTACAGATTATGATCCTCTTGCGAGACTTAGAGAGAAAATTGTATTATTATCAAATTTTGGTACTCAAATTCTGCGATGCCTATGGAGAAGGGATTGTAGCATTCTGTGGCATGTGGTCCGGACCACTCAGTGCTCTGACATCACAGTGGTCTGGTCCACTCCATCACAGTTTAAAAGTAAAAAGTCTTAAGTCTATCTGAAAGAACAGATCAAGCCTTGGGTACAGTGCTGTGGGGTGCTGTGCACCTGCAGGTGAAATGATAAATCCTGGTAGTTTTGTGAATTTTTTGAGCTGTGTATGTGTAGTGCACTGTAACTTTTCACATTGCTTTGGAAAACAAACAATAATAGAACAATCAGCGCTGACTCTTACAACAAGGGTGGGATATTTTATAAATCATGCGGTGGCAATCTCGTGAGAGCTGGTTAATAGTTGGAACGCATTATAATCATGTGTGTACAGTAGAACGCTTATTGAAACTGTCCCCAAAAAAGAATATCAGATTTTTTTGTAAATTCTTCAGCAGCACCACCTGCTAAAATCAGCGAGTCACAAATGTCGCTAACTGGGGATGCTGCTTTGTGGAGCAATACTAAAAACGTACACAGTGACATTCTGGATGTGTCAGATGTCCATTCTCTAATGAAAAACTTATTATGTCACCGGAGCACAAATCAACCCTTCTGACCGACTACTGTAAATAAAATAGAACTGTTCAACCTGTTTTTACAAGTAAATGTTTCTAAATTGCAGTATTTAAGTGGATCATAATGGTATATGCTAATTTTCGATTAGTTTGCTCTAAATGTTTTATGGTAAGCATGTTGTAAACATTGTAGCAAGGACTGTGGTTAAATATTTTTTTTTACTTAAATAGATAAACAAGCGTTGATCAGTTTTATTAACATGTTTAACATAATAGCAACCGAATGCATGACTTCCATCATATACAGGGGTTACAGTTTTGTTCAATGGCTTTCAGCACCCCCACTATAAGAACTGTTCCAGTGCCACAGCCTGGGTATTCTATATACCCAGTTGTTAAATCAATATAAAGACCTCTCACCCTCCTGTACATTAATAGTTCAATTTTATTTACATAAAATCTGTGATTCATTTCTTGAAACACAAATACAGTGCCTTGCATAAGTATTCACCCCCCTTGGACTTTTTCACATTTTGTAGTGTTACAACCTGGAGTTAAAATGGATTTAATTAGGATTTTTTGTCACTGATCTACACAAAATAGTCCATAATGTTGAAGTTGGGAAAAAAATCTACATATTTTTCAAAATTATTTACAAATAAAAAACTGAAAAGTCTTGATTGCATAAGTATTCACCCCCTTTGCTGTGACACCCCTAAATAAGATCTGGTGCAACCAATTGCCTTCAGAAGTCACATAATTAGTTGAATGGAGTCCACCTGTGTGCAATTAAAGTGTCACATGATCTCAGATTAAATTCACCTGTTTCTGGAAGGCCCCAGAGTTTGTTAGAGAGCATATCTAAACAAACAGCATCATGAAGACCAAGGAGCTATCAAAACAAGTCCGGGATAAAGTTCTGGAGAAGCGCCAATCAGGGTTGGGTTATAAAAAAATATCCCAAACTTTGAACATCCCCCGGAGCACCGTTAAATCCATTATTAAAAAATAGAAAGAATATGGTACAACCGCAACTCTGCCTAGAGAAGGCCGACCATCAAAACTCAGTGACCAGGTAAGGAGGGCATTAGTCAGAGAAGCAACCAAGAGGCCAATGGTAACTCTGAAGAAGCTGGAGAGATCCACAGCTGAGATGGGAGAAACCCGGACCCAGCTGAGATGGGACAACTATAACCCGGACGCTCCACAAAGCTGGGCTTTATGGAAGAGTGGCGAGAAGAAAGCCATTGCTGAAAAAAACCCATATCAAATCCTGTTTGGATTTTGCCAAAAGGCATGTGGGAGACACAGCAAACATGTGGAAAAAGGTTCTCTGGTCTGATGAGACCAAAATTGAACTTTTTGGCCTTAGCGCAAAACGCTATGGTGCAAAGCCAACACTGCTCATCACCCTGAGAACACCATCCCCACGGTGAAGCATGGTGGTGGCAGCATCATGTTATGGGGATGCTTTTCATCGGCAGGGACTGGGAAACTGGTCAAGATTGAGGGCAAGAAGGATGGAGCCAAATACAGGGAAATTCTAGAGGAAAACCTGTTTCAGTCTGCAAGAGACCTGGGACTGGGGCGGAGCTTCACCTTCCAGCAGGACAATGACTCTAAACACACAGCCAAAGCTACACTGGAGTGGTTTAAAAACAAGAACCTGAATGTCTTAGAATGGCCCAGTCAAAACCCAGACCTCAATCCGATTGAGAATCTGTGGCAAGATTTGAAAATTGCTGTTCACCAACGGTCCCCATCCAACCTGACAGAGCTTGAGCAATTTTGCCAAGAAGACTGGGCAAAGCTGGTAGAGACTTACCCCAAAAGACTCACAGCTGTAATTGCTGTCAAAGGTGCTTCTAACAAGTATTCACTCAGGGGGGTGAATACTCATGCAACCAACAAATGTCTTTTTTTTTGTTTAATTAACTTTGTTTAATTAACTTTTGTGTCACAATAAAAAATATTCTGCACCTTCAAAGTGTTAAGTATGTTGTGTAAATCAAATGGTAAAAATCCCAATTAAATCCATTTTAATTCCAGGTTGTAACACTACAAAATGTGGAAAAGTCCAAGGGGGGTGAATACTTATGCAAGGCACTGTATGTTAAGAATTACTGGAACATGTAAGAGAACGGAAAATGAATGGTCAATATTGTGGCTACATAGTTGTGCTGTCCTGCAATGATTAACCTGTGTCCCACCCATATAAAATAAACCACATATTCTCATTTCCTTTAATGATTACTATTCTCTTTTTATTACCTGCTAATGGATTTTTCAATTATGTAACAGTATGTGAATTGTATCATAATTGAGATGCTGGTTGATTCTCACCTTGGCTGCTGATGTTGCTGCCCCGATACTGAAGAAGTGAGGGGTGTAGAACTGGGGCGGGAGGCCTGCCTTAGAGATCAGGGAGGCCAAGTGGGAAGAGAACCAATGTCTCGATACAATTGAGCGGGAAGGATCCACAAACAATGGGTCTGATGGGAGGAGGGGTTTTCTGTGTGTGAAGTATCTAGGCAGAGAGGAGAGTTAATCTTTGACAGCAAATGAACTGGCCACAACCAAGCTGATCTGTCATGGAAGTGCGTAGTAGGAGGATGAAGTGGGATCCTGGAACCAGCGTCACAGGAACGGATGCTGATGGAGGGAAAACTGCCGACTGATGGAACTGTGAACTCTGCGCATCTGAGGAATCCAAAGAAAGCGGTTAAACACATTGTCTCCATCAGTAAGTCACTGAAGGGATTGAAGCAGCCATTTTGAAGGATGTGTATTAAAGTGAATAAAATGTCCACAGATATAGGTAGCCGCGATGGGGAAGCTGGGGCTATGCTTTTGATGATTCCTCGCAGTGTCAGACGGACTGCCGGAATAGACAGCAAGATAGGGGAAGAAACTGCCAAAAAGCAATTGTGATACTGGATCCCACTGATGTATGATTTAATTGTGCCTGGTGTCCCTTGCGTGTGCGACGAAAGTGAGGATGCAGTCTTGATTGAACGGAATAGGTAGAATCCGATTTAGGAGGCTGTGTGGTCCAGTGGTTAAAGAAAAGGGCTTGTAACCAGGAGGTCTTCGGTTCAAATCCCACTTCAGCCACTGACTCATTGTATGACCCTGAGCAAGTCACTTAACCTCCTTGTGCTCCGTCTTTCGGGTGAGACGTAATTGTAAGTGACTTTGCAGCTGATGCATAGTTCACACACCCTAGTCTCTGTAAGTCACCTTGGATAAAGGTGTCTGCTAAATAAACAACTAATAATAATAATAATAGAGCATAAAAGACTGAATAGCAGTTCCAGCCTGTGGTGTAAGATGACCTTGTGGATGGAGCTAGAGCTGAAGCCATGTAGTTTCTGGCAGATTGAAGGAGCTTGGATAGAGTTGAGTTGAATACCAGGTGCTGGAATAGCGGGACCTGCAATGGGACTGGAGCTGCTGCTGGGATCAGCTGGCGGAATCTGGTGACCTGGAGTCGAGATAAAGCATCGGCAGTGTTATTATTAAGCCTGTGATGTGGCGTGCTTGAATAATGAAATTATAAGACACTGAAATCCATATAAGGCAGCGGAGTAAACTCATGATGAGAGGGGAGGATGAATGGCCTTTGTTGATAATATGCACTGTGGGTAGATTATCGCTGAAGAATAGGACTTCCTAGACCACTGATGGCCCAAGAGGTAGGCAGCTGCTATGATGGGATATAACTCCAAGAGTGCTGTAAACTTGAGATGCATGGCTAGGTTTTGAATTTCCAGAGGCCAGCTGCTGGAGAACCACTCCATACCCATGAAACCCCCGAATGCTAGAAATGAGGCATCTGTGAAAAGGGACAAATCGTGGGGGCCTGATATGTAGTCTTCGTAAAATAGTGAAAGCCGGTTCCAGTTTTGAATTAATAATCCCCATTTTTGATGTTCTTCCTGGATTTGGCGGATATGTTTATCCGAGCGTCCAGGCTTGATGCTGTAGAAGAGAGAGCGAGGAGATGTGAAATGAAGGTTCTACCCTGGGGGATGATGTGAATTGCGTAACTGAAGTGGCCCAGCAAGGATAGCAGGTCACGTTTTCTGATAGAGGTTGTGATTTGGAATTGATTGATGAGATATCGAATACGGTCCAGTTTAGTGGGAGGCGGGCTTCAAAGTTAATTGTGTCCAGGGTGATGCCTAAGAACTCTAGAGCGTGTACTGGACTGATGGTTTCTCCTTCGAGAGGGGGACACAGAGTGCAAAGAATAGTGTTCTGAGCTTTGTGATTGCTTCTGCTGGGAGGGTCCGAGGAAGGGGAGATCAGGAGAAAATCATCGAGTATGTGAAGCAATAATGGAGTTGAGTAGGCAGGAGTTGAGTAGTAACTAGCAGAGGGCTTTGGAAAGCGAGTCGAATATCTTAGGGCTGCTGCGGCAGCTGAAAGTGAGTTGAGTGGAGAAGTAGAAGTTTCCATTCCAGCAGATTCCAAATAGGTGGCGGAGGGAGGGATGAATAGGCATGACTTTGAATGCGTCAGATATATCAGCTTTAGCCAACTAGGACCCATGACCTGCTGCAATCTTTATGTACTGCAAGCAAAACTGGTTGTGAGGTATGAGTGAATTTATGTTGCGCATAGAGCAGTCTCGGGGTGCAGAGAGATCAATAATAAAGCGCTTCTTCCCTGACATTTTCCAGGTGGCAATGCTGATGGGGTTAATCCTGAAAGCGGGGGGGGAGCACGAACCTGGTGTGTAACGGGGTGACGGTCCGAGCTTACCCCTACCCACAATCACATTATTCTCTCAAGAACACAGAGGTATTTAGACTGCAGGAAACAGCAACTTGCTAGTGTTCACAAGTATAAATATTTATTTTTGTAATGGATACTTCACTCTGATTGCAAATGACTAACAGGTAGTACATACAATGACTGACATTCACAAGACAAGCTCACAACTGACCATCTAATACTACTGCTCCCTCCTAAGGAAAAACACAGCATTAAATAATAATTACTCAATAACCAGTTACACGCTATTATTTAAAATTCATTCAATTTACAATACAGTCATATTTTACATTACATCTCATTTATACATATTTGTTTAACCTGCATGAATACCATCTTTGTTTACAAACACGATCATTAAACAATAGAATAGTTTACTCATTATTATCTTTATTATTCTCTAGTCCCTAACCATTAACAGTAAAGACTGAACATTAGCATTACCCCTTCTCTTGGAAGATTACCGAACATATGGTTATAAACCCTATGGTTATAAACAAAACCCTCATTATATTTAAAAAAAAAAAAAAAACCTTAATTAAGGGAAGCGCCCTAATCTAAATACAGCAATACACCATCAACAACCTGCACGATACATAATAAACTACTGCTCTATCGGCAGTAAATAACATTAACAATTAGAATCACAACAACAGGCTGTGACAGGGTGGCGGCGAGACAGAGACTCAGAACCCAGAAAACTGCAGTACAAGCACTAAATCGCACTTTAATAAACAAAAATAAAACAAAAAGGCACAAGGGCAAAATAAATTTTTCAACAAAAATACAAAAAACTGTTCAGGCTGGGCAGAGACTTCTCTAAAATTTTAAAGACAATACAGAGCCACAAAACCAACACAGATTCACTAACCAAACTCCTCTCCCCAAATGGAGGCCTGGGCTCTCCTTTTATGGGATGTGGCTGCAGCCTAATTAATCTCTAATTAAGGCTCCAGCCACATTCTCACGTTTTTGGCAGGGAGGAATTAACCCCATCCCTGCCAACCACCACCAAACACCAATAAATATACATTGAAATATTACAGTGAAAATACCAATTGTTACACTTTCAAATTCTAAGCAAGTTACAACCAATGCCATTAATCAATTAAACAAACATATATATATATATATATATATATATATATATATATATATATATATATATATATATATATATATATATTTTTTTTACTTCAAATATTACAAATAGTTCCCTAAATTCAACTCTGATTGTCGTGAGATGCTGGCGAGGACAGAAAATAATCCCAAATTTCCTGTTTAGGCTTTAAATCGCAAGTGAAAATTGGGTCTTATTTGGGAAAGAATTTTGTGTTATTTCATTTTATCCGTTAAAAATGTTTTATTTCCTGACATCTAGAAACCTGGCTTTCTTAACACAGCAGGAAGGCGGGATATTAATCCTGTACAATTATTTGGGCAATTAAAAAAACATAAAGTCCTGTAGAGTTATTTGGACAATAAAAAAAAAATAAAAAAAATCCTGTACTATTGTTTGGAAAATTATTTTAAAAATGTGTGGCAATGCAACTATTTCAACTACGGTATTTCACTAGTTTGAATGATTTGACACAGGTCATTCTTAACGGGATTCCAAAATTAAATAAGCGGGACAAAAGAGTGAGATGGGGACTACTAATAAGAGACGTGGACTACTAAAACAGGTATTGCGCATGCCCATATGACCAAGGGATGCATTTTTATGAGGGATGCATTTTCTGATCTTACACTTGAACGCACTATATCATTTCAACAACTGTCAAAAAGGTTCCAAAAACCTGCCAGAACTTTTACCTCAGGAGCTAACACATCTAGACGTAGACATACATTAATAAACCAACTGTCAAACTAAATTAACACAGCACCCCTACACACGTTAGAAAATGCAGCAGCAATATACAAGACATGAACATTTTTTAACAGAATGGGAAACACCAAATTGAAATCAGATTCAGGTTTTTTCAAGAGCTCGAACAATTTCCAACTTTTTGTAACAAGAGAAACAACGGCGCATTTTGCCGTTTGTTTACATGATATTTTGTAGCGATGAGGTGCACTCCTGGAAATCAGAATACAAAACAATTCAATGACATGACGTAGTTCTGGAAAGATTTCATAAACCAATTAGTGTGCTTGAATAAACCATTTTAATTTAAGTTTGATGATGATGAATTATCACGTTACAAAACATTACTGTATGTTGTGAATGAATCGCTATGGGTTCCAACAACGTGTTCTTTTAAGCGAAGTTCCTGTCTCTTTAGCCAGATATTTTACAATGGGGAAAATCTGTTTCACCACAAGGGTGTTCCCTTAGTGTTCCTATACGCGGAGACTACTGTCTTGATAAGTAAAACAAGGCAAGGCAATATCAACAAAACTAATATATAGCCATTAGTACTAGTTAGAAACATAATCTGATTGGTTTATTTCTGTTTTGGAAACAGTGGTCCTTATTCACAAAGATGTAATTCATGATATATTTAAAAGTAATCTTTTCAATGGAAAATGTTGCCTATGTAACGGATATGTCAGTTAGTCCTTAGGGTATATTACATTACACTGAGAGGAAAGAGGAGTTTAAATAGTGGCAAGTATGCAGCAGGACACATTTACACCTGTGCAGGGGGGGGCAGCCCAGAGTAGGTGTAACAGCCATGG
Source organism: Huso huso (assembly GCA_036884735.1). Classification (NCBI taxonomy): domain Eukaryota; kingdom Metazoa; phylum Chordata; class Actinopteri; order Acipenseriformes; family Acipenseridae; genus Huso; species Huso huso. The sequence continues at coordinate 76,457,090 of CM072663.1, read as the reverse complement.
AAAATGTATTTGCGTAAACAAGTTCTGTCTCCTAGCCGCATAATTATTGATTAGCTGTCTCACAACGCTCTTGTGATTAAAGGCATGTCTGTGTATTGTGACGTTTGCTCTGCTGAAGAGATGCATCTGCCCATTTCTCTAGGGACCTGACCAGTAAGGAAAGCAGAAACTCTGAAATAACTGCCTGGATGGGAATTAAGTGGAAGATGATAACCATTAGAAGGTTTAAATCCGCAACTGAACGACATGAGACAGTGGAAAGGACAGGGAAGATTAATGGGAACTGAGAGATGTCTAGACCAATAAAAGGGCATGTCTGTGAAAGGCCAGGAAGTGTTGAAAGCTTTATGTCACAAACCTCCCGTGGGGCTGTGGTTCTCCCCGTATCTGTTTTCAAAACTGAAGAGAGGCTCCAAGGAGAGAAGTGTGGGGGGATCATGTTCCCTTTTTACAGCATGCGAGTCATTGTATTTTCTTCCCTTTATGGCTTCAATGGGTATAGTCGCTGTGTTTGCATACAGCTTCAGACAAGGACCAGGGGCTTTTGTAGTGTTTGATGATGTGTGACATGTCAATAGAGGATAAGGGATAAGAGTTGTGATACTGAACAACCTCATAAAAATTGAGTTTTTGCATTTTATACATTTATTTTACCTACTGTAATAAATGACAATTTAAGTTCACCTACTAGTGCTTTTAAGTTGGAAAATAATCAATTAATTAGAACACATTTGATACGGATTAATTGCTTTTTATCATTTAAGTCCCATGTGATGTTATTGTAGTAATATTCTAGCAAACCTAGACACGTTTACATTAAATGAAGCCCTAAAATACCACGACAAGACAGATGTTTCAGTAAACAAATTTATAATGTGTAAACTAACTTAAGGTGAATGGAAGTTATGTTTTTTTTTTTTTTTTTGCAGTTTACATTATTATCATTTTATTTTCAACATCTTTGCTAGCTTGCATGATTAATCAATTAAAAGTACTTCATGTTCTTGGGTCATCCTAAAATGCATTATATATGTAAGGTGTATATGTCATAAATGCAGCCCCTGTTTGTAAGCCACTGTTACTATGGTAAACATCTGATTTTCCTTTAATACTTATTTATTTTCCTATTTAAGAAATATGTTAAAACAAGGGCACTTTTAGACACAACTGTAACCTGTCAAAACAGTTTTGTGTTTTTTCCACTAGATGGCACCCTTTGGATGCGTAAAAAGGCATCAGCGCTCCTTTGATGCTTTACGGAACCTCTGGATTGTTCTTTAGTCAATGGACTTCAATAAAATGGCTGATCAGTTTATTATTATTATTATTATTTATTTCTTAGCTGACGCCCTTATCCAGGGCGACTTACAATTGTTACAAGATATCACATTATTTTTACATACAATTACCCATTTATACAGTTGTTTTTTTTATTTTTTTATACTGGAGCAATCTAGGTAAAGTACCTTGCTCAAGGGTACAGCAGCAGTGTTCCCACCAGGGATTGAACCCATGACTCTCTGGTCAAGAGTCCAGAGCCCTAACCACTATTCCACCCAGCTTTTAACACCCTCCTCCCTCCACACCCACTCCTCCCCCATGTCAATTACCACCACACACCCCTTTTCATCTTGAAAATCAGTGATATATACATTGTGAGACTTCCAGCAGTGAATGCATACATTTAAAATGACAGCCTTTGAAATTGTGTATTATGAATTTCTGGCAAGATCTAGCCTAACAAACAGATATTATATTCATATTTATACAGTGAAATAAATTAGCAAATATAGTGCATGAAACTGACAAATAGTTTGAGTCATTATTATTATTATTATTATTATTATTATTATTATTATTATTATTATTATTATTAGTTGGTCAAAAGAAACCTGGACATAATGACTGCAGTTGAGTTTTGTGGAAAGGGGCAGTGGAGTTTTCCCTAGTCATTTAATATAAACATGAGCCCCACGATAATACTACCTATCCCCAACTTTATCTACCAATGCTATCTTTTGTCAGTTTTACGGTAGACGTTCAGGTTAACTTTTCCCTGATACAAATTATGTTCATTATGTAAAATTTCATTCTAATACAAAAGAGATATAGAATTAGGAATGGATTCAATAATATAGTACTGCTTTATGATCCACATTGTTTCTCTGTTCTATGGGGTCAGTCTATCAAACCTCCAGACATACAGTAGATTGACAGGGTCTGTAGACACCATTATGTTAACAAAAATCAAAAACATGTTAACATTTGAAAAGGCCTTCATTTAAAAATTTACTGTATATAATCTGGAGTTTGATATAATATCACCATTCAATAGTAAAATATTGTGTGTGTGTTGTGTTTTTTATTAACTTGATTTTGCACAATTAGAGAGAAGACTTGCAGAACCTCCTCTCTTAGTTCAACTATGCAACTTTAAATTTGTCCATTTAACTGCTGCATGGGAAGCAGTCATTATTATTCGTCTTCCCATGTGTGAACAGTTAGCAGTGGTGGCTTGCGAACCACTGGATCACAAAAGGAAGACTGTGACAGGGTAGCCGATGTGGTGATGTCAGGCCAGAAGCAGGAAGGATTCAGAGACACTGCAGGTACGGTGCAATGGCGCTTGCGCCGTTTTATTTTCAAATACAAAAATAAAAGGTTTAACAAAAACACTCTGCTCACAGAGCGAAAAGTCAAACAAAAACAAAACTGACTACAGGTCAGGCTGGGCAATCACCTTCACTGTTCCTATAGGTTATTTTTAGTTTCGTTTTGATTTGATTTCTCTCTCTTGCACTCCTCCGAACACCCACACAGAGTGTAGAGAGCTGCAGGCTTATATGTAGGTGACCATCTCCCGATTAGCAACAATTAAACAATTAATTAACTGGGACGATGGTCACCAAGGTTTTTTGGACAAGGTTTTATTTATGTGGATGGGGTGTGTTAATGTTGCCCCATAGAGATTGGTGTGATATAAACGGGTCTGTGTTTCATGTATTTAAATGTATATTTGTATTTAGGCACCAGGAGGGTTAATGTTGGTGTATAGAGATTGGTATCACGGGATATAAACGGGTCTGTGTTTCACGGGTGAGACGGTGATTTAAATAATATATTTGTATTTAGGCACGAGGTCTGTGGGCACAAATCACTTCATGTCCTGTGTTTTTGGTTCAAAAGGTAGTATGTGAGCACTGGGGTTGCACAGAATTGTCCTGGAGGCCCAACGCCCACAGCCCAAGAGGGGGGGAGTTGTCTCCACCAAAAGAGGCCCACAGCCCAAAAGCGGGGAGGAGTCTGGAGGCCACAGCCCACAGCCCAAAAGGGAGGAGTCGGAGGCGTCCACAGCCCTGAGTGGGAAGAGAGGGAAGTGGGGGGCTTCCACAGCCCTAGGACCCAAGCTGCCAGCAGAGGGAGAATACCTGCTGGTTCCACCTCCACCAGCAGAAGAACAATGCCTGCTGTCCCCATCTCCACCAGCAGAGGAAGCATGCCTGGTGGTTCACCTGCTGCTGCCATCCCGAGAGCTAAAGGGGGAGGAGCCATTGCTGCCGTCCCAAGAGCCAGAAGGGGAGGAATTACAGGCTCAACCCCCTGAATTTTTCTGGGGGGGAGAAGGGCAGGATGCTGGTGTCCCCCAGCAGCCTCTATTTATGCTGCTGAAGAGAGCACGGCGCACACCAGCCCAGCCGCCACAGCAGAGGGAGCCAGCACCGCCACAGCCTCCCTCTGAGTGGCCAGCATCAGCCCCATGGCCTCTGCCTCCACCACTGCCAGGAGCAGAGCAGCAGGAGCTGCCTCTGCCTCCGCCACCACCACCGCCAGGAGCAGAGGAGCAGGAGCTGCCTCTGCCACTTCCAGGAGCAGAGGAGCAGGAGCTGTCTCTGCCTCCGCCACTGCCAGAAGCAGAACAGCAGGAGCTGTCTCTGCTTCCCGTACCTCCACCACAGGGAGTACGGTGGCCGGAGCCCCAGAAAGGGGAGCTGTCGGCCACGAAGAAGGGGGAGGAGGTCTGGAGACCACCAACCCCAGCAGCAGTTTCGCTGCCGGAGATCGTGGGGGAGGTCAGGAGACCTGCTCCCACTGCAGCAGTTTCGCTGCCAGAGATCGTGGGGGAGGTCAGGAGACCTGCTCCCACTGCAGCAGTTTCGCTGCCGGAGATCGTGGGGAGGTCCGGAGACCTGCTCCCACTGCAGCAGTTTCGCTGCCGGAGATCGGGGGAGGTCCGAGACCTGCCCCACTGCAGCACTTGTGCTGCAGAAGATACTGTGGCCGGAGCCCCGAAAAGGGAGCTGCCGGGTTACTTTAAGAAGAGGGGAGGTCAGGAGACCATCCCCAAGCAGCCTTTCCGCTGCCAGGACTGCCCCGGCTGAAGGAGTCAGTCTGGGAGCTGTCAGCACGTCTGCTGACAGCATGGCCAGCCATGGGCCCACTGAAGCCTCCCTTCCCAGCCCGAGACTTTGTTCTGGACTGCTGGATTTTTAAGGGGGGAGGTGGCCATTGAGGCCATGTGTGCTTTGCACAGGGGGGGGTATATGTGGCAATGTGCCCCGCCCCTGTGTGCATATTTATGTATTGTATGGTGCGTACGTGTGTTAATGTTGGTGTATAGAGATTGGTACACGGGATATAAACGGGTCTGTGTTTCACGTGTGATTTAAATTGTATATTTGTATTTAGGCACGAGGAGGGCACAAATCACTTCACGTGCTGGTTAAAGGTAGTATGTGAGCACGGGGTTGCACAGAATTAATTCACGTGCTGGGATTCAAGTGAATAATTAATTAGTAATTGAATCCCAGCACAACAGTATATATAGATGCACGTTTCTGTCACTCGGGGTTAGGTGTTCGGTGAGTGGAGAACGGGATTGGAGACGGAGGTAAAGATAATAATAATAATAATAATAATAATAATAATAATAATAGTTAAATCTGCTCACCGTGTTTTGTCTGTGTAGTACGTTTTGTTTGTCTATTTATTTTGGCCTCAAGTGCCGTGTCCTGTGTTTTTGTTGTTTCAAACCTTTTATTTTCTGTTCTGTTTATTAAATGCTGAGCGAAAGCATTCGCTCAGCTTCACCAAACCACACATCTCTGTCTGTTTATTTCCTGCTTCTGGTCTGACGCCACCCACTCCGGCCGTCTTTGTGACAATGGGGCTTCCCATCCACGCTGCAAAACAATACAAAAACACACACATACAGTATATATATATATATATATATATATATATATATATATATATATATATATATATATATATATCAAACAATACAAGGCTACGTCGTCATATTTAAAAATACATAAATTATAATAAAACAAAACAGATACAAAATAACACACTAAAACACAGGGGTGGAGGGGTACCCCGTTCTAAAATAAATAAACAATACATTTTTAAATCATAATACAAAACAAATACATTTTACAGCAAGGCTTTGCCCTGCCCCCTTTTCATGTATAAATTATATATTGTCATTTTGTAGTGATGAGGAGCACTCGTGGAAATCAGAATACAAAACAATTCAATGATATGACGGCAGTTCTGGAAAAATTTAATAATCCAATCAGTGTCCCTCAAGACACATTTTGGTAATCCTAAGACTGTTTGGACATTCACTTTGTCACCCACACCACTCACCTCCTGACAGGCATGTATACAAAGAGATCAGACTGAAAAAAATAAAATAATAAAATAATAATAATAATAATAATAATAATAATAATAATAATAATTGAAGGCAAACCTTGACGTACGCAGGCACGGCATGGTACTGCAAGTGCTCTTTCGTTTCACGTACATGTATGTCCTGGAGCTGAAGTGGTTAATTAAATTGAACTCAGATTTTGGCCCCTGGTCCGAGTGAAACCTACTGGGACACCCAAACGGCTGAATAACATTCTGCCATAACGCATTGGGCTGTTGTAAAGGCAGTCTGAGCCCGTGTGGGGAATAGCCCATGCAAACCTAGTAAATCAAGCCGTAATATCTAGAATGTTTGGATACACATCTGCAGGTCTACTAAGAGACAAAGAATCAGTCAGCACTATTTCTAAGGGCGCTGTGGCTTGAACAGATACTAACTTGACCTTACCCTCTGCTTGAGTTTCGCAGGTTGCAGCGGTTACACTCTGTATGCCGACACTGCACATCCCTCTCCGTCTTTGGCAAGAAAAAGCGCGACCTCAACACGGACAGGGTTTTATCAATCAATTAATCAATCAAATCCATCTTTATTTTATATAGCGCCGTTCATAGTGGACCACCATCACAGAGCACTTTACAATATGCAGTAACAACAAGAAAATCCATATTTTAAATACAGAGAAAAGCATAATACATTAAATACAGTGAAAAATGCATAATACATGATATAGTAGCATAATACATGAAATAGTAGCAACAACACAGCAGCTAATAGCAGTATCAGGCTTAAAGAGCATGGAAAGCAAGAGAGAACAAGTGGGTCTTGAGAGTTGATTTAAAGCAAGCGACAATGGGAGCATCACGCACCAAAGCTGGGAGAGAGTTCCAAAGAGTCAGAGCCATGAAGCTAAACAAGCGTTCTCCAAGTGTGGTGCACTTTTGCTTGGGGATAGCGAGCAGGCCAGAGCCTAAGGACCTCAGCTTGCGGGCAGGGACATAGCGGGTCAGCAGGTTGAGGAGGTACTCGGGACCTGTGTGATGAAGGGCACTGTAGGTGAGCTGGAGAGTTTTGAAAGCAATCCTGAACTTTACAGGTAGCCAGTGAAGCTGGGCAAGACGAGGTGATGTGTTCACATTTTTTACATCTGGTAAGGATCCTGGCAGTGGCATTTTGAACTAGCTGCAGTCGGTTTATGGTGTGTGCCGGGAGACCACCATAAAGAGAGTTGCAGTAGTCGAATTGAGAGGAGACAAATGCATGACAAAGTATCTCCGCATCCGGGACGGAAAAGTAGAGACGGACTTTGGAGATGTTTCGAAGATGGTAGAAGGAAGATTTGACCACGGAGGAGATGTGGGCATCAAAGGAGAGGTTGCTGTCAAGAAGTACACCAAGGCTTAGGACTGTGGGGGAAGGCAACAGCAGACAGTTTCCGAGATTCAGGGCAGCTATATTGAGATTCATAAGTTGAGTTTTAGATCCTACTGAAAGGAGTTCAGATTTGCTAGTGGTATTCAGCTGAAGAAAATTGGCAGACATCCAGGCCTCGATTTCTTGAATGCAAGCCGAGAGCCGGACCATGGCAGAGGGGCTTCCAGGGTCGAGTTTATGTAGAGCTGAGTGTCGTCAGCATGTGTTGGCGAATGAGATGATCCAAGAGAAGCATGTAGATTGAAGAGAAGAGGCCCAAGAACAGATCCTTGGGGGACACCACAAGTGACTAGGTTTGTGACACCACTGCATCCAGCATAGAAAACAGAATGCATGCGTCTGGACAGGTAAGAGGACATCCAGGAGAGACGGGTTCCAGAGATCCCAGCATACTTCTGAAGACGGTCAAGAAGAATGCCATGATCTATGGTGTCAAAAGTGGCTGTTAGCTCAAGGAAGACAAGCACAGAGGGGGCACCAGCATCAGCATTAAGCAGGAGATCATTCACAATCCAGAGCAGAGCAGTTACAGTGCTGTGATGCGGCCGGAAGCCAGACTGTAGAGATTCAAGCAGATTGTTATTCGTGAGATATTTCATCAGCTGACTGGCTACAGCCCTTTTGAGAGTTTTTGAAAGAAAAGGGAGATTGGAGATGAGACGGAAATTGGATAAGTCAGCTGGGTCGAGGGTTTTTTTTTTTTTTGAGTACTGGCGTAAGTTGGACAAGCTTAAGGGCAGCAGGAACCGAGCCTGAGTCCAGGGACAGGTTGAGAGTGTGCCTAATGGAAGGAGCAAGATCAGAAGCACAGAGACGGACAAGGTTAGTCAGCTGGAGACATCAGCAATAAGCTGGAGACATCAGCAATAGAGAGAGGAGAGAAAGAGGAGAGGGCAGGAGGGGCAACTGGAGGAGAGTCAAGGTGGTCATGTAGTAGACTGGGTTTTTGGTGGGAGATCGTAGAATAGATGTTGTCCATTTTGTTTCCAAAAGATACAGGAGAAATCATGACAGGTAAGAGAGGAGGATGAATAGGAGATGGATCTGTCGGTGGCTGGATGTAGGATTTGGTCAGTGGTCTTAAAGAGAACATTGGGTTTACCATGTACCATAGTTATGATTTCAGAGAAGTATTTCACCCTGGCCATGGCAAGCACACACCTGCAGCTGCCGAGATGGTCGGTTCAGATCTCTCGGTGAACCGTTAGTCCAGACGACCTCCACTTGCGCTCAAGCTTGCGGCAGGCATACTTAAGCAATCGAAGTTCGAGGGTGTACCACGGGCAGTGTTGATCTTTCTTGACGGTTCTGGTTGTAAGAGGGACAACAGTGTCGATGATATGAGTAAGGGTGGCGTTGTAGAGGGTCGCCGCATCGTCAACCAAAGATGGGAGAGTACCAGTTAGAGTGGATAAAGAGACACATTCTGAGAGTTTCAGAGGATTCAGCAGATTCTTGGGATGGAAGGAGATAATAGTATCAGTAGCGGAGGAAGGAGCAAGGAGATTAATATTAGGAGTGATTAAGAAATGGCCAGAGAGAGAGAGCTATCTGAGATGGAGAGATTTGAGGGGTCAAGACCCTTGGTGATGAGCAGATCCAGGGTGTGTCCTCGGGTGTGAGTGGGGGCGTTGACAGATTGAGAGAGCCCAAAACAGTCCAGAAGCGTGTTGAAGTCGGTCACTAGGGGGGAGGAAGGCAAGTCAACATGAATGTTGAAGTCACCTAGGAGTAGGATTTTGTCAGTAGATGGAGACGAGGGAGAGGAATTCTGAAAACTCGGCAATAAAAGCAGAGTCTGTCTAGGTGGACGGTAGATAACAGCAAGGGTGAGGGACATGGGAGAGGGGAACTTGATGGCGAGATGCTCAAATGAAGAAAAGGTAAGCAAAGAAAGAACTGAGGAAGCGAGCACAGAATTAGCAATAACAGCAGTGCCCCCACCTCAGCCAGTGAGGCGAGGTTTGTCAATGAGGTAATAGCCCTTTGGGGTGGCTAAATGCAGCGAGTGCATGTCGTTTACAGAGTGCCACGTTTTAGCTCGACCTGTCATCGCTCGGACTGCCACAGCTCAGGCTGCCCTTGGACTTGTGGAACTTAGAACGGCTGGCATTTTAAGACACTGATTGCCAATTTATACTATCCTGTAGGCCTGGAGCCATATACTTAACACAAAACTCTCCTCAACCTCACAATTCAACACACCCCAACACAGTTTGGATAACTAAATTAAATTTTTTTTAAGTGCAGGCAAGTTACCTTTGGCAGACAACGATTTTAACTAACAAACTAAAATCCACTAGCCTATTTCAACGCCAATTCAAACAGGAACATGAATTCCAGCCATGAGCAGAGCAGATACCACACGTGTTTGCAGATTATACTCTCAAAACTAAAACGATCTATTCCCAAGTGCCCTGTCCGCGTGTGGTAGGTCTCCCAAACTTCTGTTCTATCTGGTTTGGGGAGAAGAACTTGTAACCGTAGCGCATGAGTATCCGGTGCCAACATCCGTCTGTGCAGTACTCCGTCCTGTTGCTCCAATCGTTTCCACTGCTGCAGCCAGTCTACTACCGAGGGAATCTCCTGCTTCTGTTCACCTCCTGTTGGGGGTTTCCCTCGATCCAGGTACATCCTTACTTGTCGCAGGGTAGGGTCTCACATCTGTTTGCGTTGCCATTTATCGGGATTCCAGCCCCAATTTAGCATTTCCCTCCTGGTCTTGATGGCCTGTGAGGACACCTGCACAGCTTCGACACCATCCCTCAAGGAGCTTGTTGATCTTCTGGAAGCCTAGAAAGAGCGTCCACATTTATGTTCATCTTTCTTGGTCGATACTTCACCTCAAAGTGGAAGTTCGTAAGTTGGGCTGCCCAACGCTGTTCCACAGCTCACAATCTGGCAGTATGGAGGTGGTCCAACGGGTTTTTGTCAGTGTATACAACTTTGCTCCCATCAAGTATTCTCGAAACTCGGTAATCTCCCAATTCAATCCTAGGAGCTCTAACTTGAACAAACTGTTCCTAAAAAGGAACGTACTTGTCGGATGGTCTTCGTTTGGGGCCAGTCTCGCACCACTTCTATCTTAGCTGGATCGGGGGAGACATCTTCAAACTGGTAAGCACCTCCTCGATGTGGGGCAAAGGGTAGGCATCCTTGTGTGTTACCACATTCAGCTTACGGTAATCAACACAAAAGCACCAGGCTCCATTCTTCTTCCTCACGAGTACTGTGGGCACAGCCCATGGGCTACAACTTTCCTTAATAATCCCCGCGACCAGCATGCCTCCTAGGAGCGATTTCATTTCTTTGTATAATGTAGGTGGAATTGGACGGTACGTCTCTCGTATCGGGGCAGCATCCATCGTAGGGATCCATTGTTGTACAGCCCCTGTTCGACCGTAGTCCTCTTCATGTTCCGCAATGACACCCTTCTATTTAGACAGCACTGCTAATATATGCGTATACCCGGAGTCAGAAGGTAGCAAAGGGCCTACAATGTCCACTGCAATGCGCTCAAAGGGAGTGGAAATTATTGGCAGTGGGCTCAAAGGGGCGGGGCACACTCGACCCAGCGATACTATGAGGTGGCGGTGTATCAGTCCTACCAATACGTATGCTTTTACTGTGGGGTATGTTGACGTGTCTCCATGGATCCAGGAGATCGCCACCTTGCCTTGTGGCTGCCACGACACACCGCCCAAGAGAGCTGATTGAATTAAGATCTAAAGCCTGGGTGCTCACATTACCGAAAACCACATCAATGATACAGGCTCCTCCCAATCACTTCCCCGTTTCTTACCTGCTTCTGATGCCAGATAGCATGTCGCCACGTTGCACTCCATTGCAGAGGGGCACAACTAGGCGATGTGTCCAGACACATGGCACCTGAAACAGACAGGAGGGGCGGAGAGCACTGGGGTTACATATCTGTCCCGCTGCTGATAAGGCAGCGGGCCAGGGGCATTAAATCTACCCCAGCTGGGGGCCAACTGCTGCCTCCATGGTAGGGAGGTGGGCCAGCCCATTGGGGTTGGTGGTTTGGGAGGTCTGGTTCCCAGCTGGAGGGGAGGTGGTGTTGGAGGTGGCGCTAGTTAATCTGAAAACCAGTACCTTTATATTTGGGGACCCAAGGTGCCCCATAAAGAAGGGCATCATCATAATGGGTGAGTTCGTAACCTTTGGTTCTGTCCCTGGCATGATGGGTCTGGCTTTGTCAGCCTCTGTTGATCCTGCCGACTACGTCAAATGGGACGGTGCCGCTACCGATCGACTATAAAATATATCAATAATGAAAGGGTTAAAGACCTACAACAAAGGATCTCCCCCAAACCAATAGTACTGACTATGCCACTTTATGTTTATAAAAAATAAAGAATTCTTAATTATTGATTCATACTATACTTTCAGCACACAGGTTTGAACATCGACAGAGGGGAACAACACCCAGACCACTCACTCCAAAGACGACACCAAAAGTAAGTATCGTACAATTTTTCTTTATTAACACACAAGTTACAGCATTTAACTAAAAACTTCACTAAAAAGCAAGTATCATATACATTTACACATCTTACAATTTATTGTCACTCGCCCTGGCCAATGAGTCAACGGAGGATGTGGAACCAGTCTCCTTCTCCCAATTTTGGTATCGTCAATCTTCCTTCCCACAGCTGGGGGCGCCACTCCTCCACTGAACCCAGCCTACAGCCGAAATCTTTATCTCCCACACGAGCTCCAGGTGGATTCACCCCCACAATAGTGTGCAGCAGTCCAGGGAGGTACTGAAGGGGTTCTATTCTGGCGGGGCTGTGTGATTCAAATACTGATTTCCCCCTCAAAAATAGAAAAGAATAAAGAACAGTGCATTAATCACTGGATACAGGCCTTGTGGTCCCACAATTATTATTACTATTTGTTTATTTAGCAGACGCCTTTACCCAAGGCGACTTACAGAGACTAGGGTGTGTGAACTATGCATCAGCTGCAGAGTCACTTACAACAACGTCTCACCCGAAAGACGGAGCACAAGGAGGTTAAGTGACTTGCACTTACTCACACAGTGAGTGACCTGGGAATTTTACTAATGGCAGCTGTGTTTTTCACTTTTTCTCAACAGTGAAACTCCCTGATAGTTTTTATCATATACCTTAACCATATGCAAGGAAATTTTGTGGTATTTAATTTGATTTGATATAGAGATCTTGATTCTAAGCTGAAAACATAGCAGCTACAAAGCAAAGCAGTCCAAGTAATGAAACTGAGTTTTAAAACCAATGTGTTTTAAACAGTTCTTTAAAACCATTGCATACTCGCACATATATGCTCCAGTTCAAAATCAATAAACTCAACCTAATTTGCTTAATATTACAGAAAGAAATGTATCTTGAAAGGCTAAGAGTTTAGCATAATAATGCGTGTTACAAAATACCGGTAAGTAATTTTTGTTATTTTCAAATAAAAAAGGGTTGTTCACTAATGCGTTTAAAAAAAATGGCGTGTTTTGTCCTGTCCTTTGTCCTTTGGAGTAAGGTGCACATTATTTCGAGAGTAATAGCCGGGGAGATCAACTATCCCTGTAAAGGAGAGAAAGGGTTTTGTTATTGAAAGGAAAGTATTACTTACCGTATAGCTAATGGTAAAGCCTAGCACCGACCGTGGGGACATGCGTGCACATAGCCAGGGCTGAAATAGAAGGGAATGTGCCCAATGTTAGTATATGGAGGGGGAAATTGCTGCATAGAGATGTTGTGAAGTAATATTCATATTTTTAAAAGGTATGCTGTTATTTGTATTTATATCAATGGGGTGTTTTATCAGTGATGCAGATATATGCATCACTGAATCAGGTTAAGAAGCTTCATTAATTAAGTAGAATTATTTTAGTAATAGTTTACTCCAAGGGGGAGGAGCCATAACCAGGTGGGGATATAAAACCTCTTGGGAGATCATCGTAGGCTGGCTAGTGTGAGGGATGGTATCCTTGTTGTGAGGGAGCCCACTATAACTGCATTATTAGTGTGTTTGAGTAGCCATGTACTCTAGAATTGTTTACTGTTTTTTTTTAGTTATCCAGAGTTTTTTGTTTTTGTTTGGTTTCTTTTTAGGTTCCTGTAAATAGTTTCTTCATACTTTTATTTTGGCTGCCAAAATAAACTATTTGTTCATTTTTTAACCCTTTGCGGTACATTTATTAATCGCGTGTCAGGCACGTCAGGTCTAATTAATTTTTTCACACGCAGTTAATTTTAGACGCGCTGTTTAAAAGTATTTTTTTCCACAGTCAAACGGGTTTAAATGGCCCTGCATATCAACAAAGCACTCACTAGGCATCTCCAGCCCCGCCCCACCCTTTAGTTTGCTATAGCGTTCACCTATGTAAGAAATAAATAATAATAATAATAATAATAGTCGTACATACCGATCGATCATCTCCGGATCACTTGTTTTATCACCAAACTCCTCAATAATGCGATCCAAGTCATTATTTTATTACTATAACATCTCAAAAAAGCTCTGCGAATGTCCGTGTTTTCTGTGCGCTGATTCAGTCAGCCAACTTGTTTACTTACGACCCGCCCCGTTATCTGATACCAGATACCATGTATGACTATTCATGAGATACGTCTTTTTTTTTTTTTTCGACTTGTCTCGGCTCTTGTCGCTCCCACTCGGCAATTGAATGGTTTTCTCGGCTTTTTCCGGAGAAAAAACGACTAGAAACCCGTTTTTTGCGTTGCTATAATGATGTCGGACCCAGTCCGACGAAGGACCTGTGAGGAATAATTGCAATGTCGGACCCAGTCCGACAATGGACCAGAAAGGGAGTACTGTTTCCACTCTTTGCCTGGTGACCTCAACAACTACGCTCTGGTTATACATTCATTACCTTACAGGTACACTGGATGTTGTTGTAGACTGAATTATGAGAATATAGGGGTTAGAGAGAACACCAGCTTGGTCCTAGGTTCCCATACGCTTCTTCTTAGCCCATGCATCACTAATAGGCTTAGTTTACATGCATGTGAAAATCGACTCTGCAGTCATGACTGTGTGACGTTGTCACGCAAATACATCGTGAAACATTAAAAGGACGTCCTTTTGGCAGAGCGACTTTAAGGGCAGGGTCAATCGCTTTCTCATGATAAAAAATAGCTGTAAAAACCCATGTAAACCAGAGCAGGAATTGTGCTTGTGGCTCACAAGATTTCAGCAGTCAAGATCCTGATCTTCTGACTTAATCTCACGTAATCGCCAGCAGAAAGGACATACAAAACATACCACATCTACAGAACGTCATGTCACATATACATTTTAAATTAAAAAAAAAAAAAAAAAACGCGTTTATTGCACGGAATGGCACCTTCGAACCGACTGTTCCGGGAGCTTTTTGGTGACAGTACGTTATTAATCGGGTTAATGACAGCACGTTATTAATCGCTTCTGATTGCTAAAATATTCTCCTCACTTGTGTGTAATTTTCTCAGCTGCTTTTTAATGCAATTGAAGTTCCGTTCCATCTCGTTCCGGCTTTTACCCCTTCCCCTTAAACCCTTCATTCATGTTCTGACGTGTTTCCAAATTAACGATTCATTTTAGACTACATTTCACCACAACAAGGCTCATTTTGTTCCATTTTGGGATAATTCTGTATTACGAAATGCATCAAGTAGCCTATTATATTTTGCGGTGCTATACCAACATCTGTACAAACAAATACATATGTATGTCTTGTACGTTGTTGCTTACTCAGTAAATTTTCATAGGATAAACTTTGAAAATTAGTCAGAGGCACCATTTTCCAGAGGGGACCATTTTTCGCATGACACCATCTCTTCATAAAAAAATTCAAACTTCTCAACGTCTACCCTTCTCTAAAACAGTGGAAAGACATTGTGTGAACTGCAGTCTTGGTTAATTAAAAAATACCTTCCATCAGTTCTTACATTTTTGCAACTCAGGTCCATAGTACCCTAAAAGACAGCAGGGTCTATTTTAATGATCTAAAGTGGTTTCAGAGATGCCAAGGTCAGAACATCTAAATGAGTGAGATATGAGAATACTCCATTAAAATGCATAGCCGCATCCTTTCTTTCAGGAGTGATTATTGCCACAATTGACGCCAAAAAAGATCCTAAAAAGAGTGAGAACTTGAAATGTCACACAGTGGTGGATCTTAATAATGCAGCTCTTTGACTAATGTTATTACTATGTTTCTGTTCAGGCTACATTGTGAGTGTTTAAAGTTATAGAAGTAACACATGTCCATGGATGGTATGCTTTTTTCCCCATAGGAGCAGCATACAAGTGAGTATCTGACTTTGTACTCACCTGCGTTTTGTTTCTCAGGAGCATTAGTTAAATGTTGTAGAGTGTTTGTTTTTTGTGTGTCCTGGTTAGCTGTTTTATATCCACCATCTGGCACTTAAATATGTTCAGATAATGCAGGTGATGTCATAGCAGCTGGTGATGACATGGGCCAGGGAAGTGTGCTGGATTTTCCACTTCCCCTTTTCAAATTGTGTTAAAAATGGCTATTCATTTAAGGACTGAGTATCTTTGATTCATTTAATAGATGCCATCTCTCAATGAACACCACCACTGTACACTATGTCAGGCAAAATTAGAATTTGTAACATTCTCACCCTGTGGGCATATGTGCTTTAACATATTCCTCTGAAAGGTGTGAGTGATTTATTATGGTATTTTCAGTGATGGTAATACACACCAGGAGGTCCTTAATGATTAGAGAAGATTTCCAATAAACAGCATGCAACGCTTCAAAGTAAAATAAATAAATACAAACTATTATTTAAATACAAAACAAAATAGTCTTCTTTGCATAAAAAGAGAACTTCATTGTATTTACAGAGATGCAGTGCTCAACTTGGTTCCTAGCCTATTCTGACTTGCACTGTCACTAACATACACAGACTAAACCTCCACTAAACTCTATAAAATAGTACTGCTAGTTTAGCCTTGAGTGAAACACAGTTTATTTTATAGAAGACTCACGTGCTAAAGATCACATAGAAATGTGACCAAATAAGAAACTACCATATACAGTTAAACATCTTTCCATGACCTTTCAATACCTGTAACTGGACAAAATGCTACTATGTTACAATTCTTTAATGCTCAGGTAATGAGAAATTAAATCACTGCATTATTTTGGAAAAAAATTCCCTGAAATACCTATTTTATCTCTGAGATAACAAGTATCAGAATAATCACTAATAACAAGTGGTTTTTAGTGCTGTACTATGTCTATATCATTTGGCATTTGGCATTTCCCATTGGAGACACAGTATGTATATAGCTATTTGTAATATTCTCAATTCCATACTCTGAGTGTGGGGGGAAAAAAAAGCTACTGCTCCTTGCTGACAGTAAGCCAACACTAGGTGGTGTCAGGACTGCTTTTCGCTGAAATCCATGGATATCTTAATTAAGGTTGATTTTGTGAAAAACTCCAAATAGCTTAATTAAGGCAAATTTCTCCAGCTTGACAGTTCTAATTTCTTTTTATTTCCTTCTGTCAGATAAATACATCCCATGAGCAGTTTCAGACAACTCACTGGAATTATTTTAGACTTTGTTACACTTTTCAAATAATAATAATAATAATAATAATAATAATAATAATAATAATAATAATTTAGGGGAAATCTTAGGGGAAAAGCTTTGTATTTATTTGTACGTTTGTAATTACACTGCCCTTGTCGTAGATTCCACAGAAAAAAAAGCCATCCTCAGCTATGACTAATTAATTGGGCTAAGCCCAGGATTTCTAATTATTGAGAATGGCTTATTCTAACCAGCGCAGCAGCAGCAGAGTGTGCTTATAATAGGTAAGGGGTGCACTGAAGGACATCTGCAGGAAAAGCTTTCCTTGTATGCTTCCCTCTCTACAGCCTTATGAGTGCTGGAGCACAAAAAGAAGAGATTGTATTGTACTGCAATCCTCCCTCCCACCTTGTTGAGTAGTAATCCTGTTGTACAATGCAGTCCGGTCCTAAAAGCAGAGATGCTTGTCTGGCTCAAATTCAGCTTTATGTGAATTATATATTCATGAAAATACAGTCTACTACATTAAAAGCTCATAATGGTAATTTTGCTTGTATTTATTGCCAGTGTATAACCATAAATTAATTGCACTACAGCTTAATCTGTTTAATCACGTGAACCCTTAGTGACACAATTGCATTCTGTGCAATGTTACCCTATTATTAAAAAGGCTTTTTATGACAGTTTCACATGATACTGTTCTATCACAGATCGTAGTTATAATACCATGATGTACATACATCTGTCTCTACAAAAATGTAGTAGAATCCCTCTATGGTGACAAAAGGATTTAATAAAATGGTCTTAGTAGAGAGCTGGTTCTAATAGAGGGAGCACTCTAGATTGTCTTCAAATTAAAAGGACTGACAGAGAGAGCTTTGCATGGCGATTCTTTGTGGAGCACATTGTGATAACACATTATCTACAGTTGTCACATAGGCATTGTTGTCCAACGCAGCGGTCATTACTTGCTAAATAATTGACCATGGCGACAGCTAGGTGGCCTAACGAAAGACAAGGTCAATTATCTACAGACAGTGACTGCTGCATAGAATATTAAGGCTACCTGTATGAAAAACCAAACATGTTTTTGTGCATGAAGAAATTATGTTTTTAGGTTCTATTTTTGTTTGGATCAACAGGTGGGGCCTGCAGTTGAAAGGGTAATACATTATTTTAATTGGAATTAATATGTCTGTTCAAGTTCCTCTTGTTTAATAGTAAAACAAAAAAAAAAATAAGTATAATATATGGGACCCAAGTGTTTGTCTTAACATCAACCAGGAATTGTAATGTATACTCTGGTCTTTTGTTTGTTCCAAAGATTAAGACTGTGGCAGGGCAGGGCCCTGCCTGTAAATAATAATATTGGTGTGTGGTGATTTGGTGGTGGTTGGCAGGGATGGGGTTAATTTCCTATCCCTGCCAAAATACATGTGAGAATGTGGCTGGAGCTAATTGAGTAATTGATAATTAGGCTCCAGCCACATGGAATAAAAAAGGGGAAAATCCTTTGTTTGGTGAAGGGAGTTTTGTGGTGAGTTACCACTGTGTTACTGTGTTACTGTGTTACTGTGTTACTGTGTTACTGTGTTTATTTAGTGTGACAAAGTTCAGTGAAGGCTCTGCCCAGCCTGAACAGTTTTGATTTTTGTTTAAACTTTTGTTTTGGCCCTTGCGCCAGTTATTTTGGAATTGTTTATTGTGTGCAAGATTTGTTTTTGTTTGACCTTTTATTTTTGCTTGGTGAGCAGTGTTTTGTCTTGTATTTTTATTTTCTGTTTGTTCATTAAACTGCGCAGAAGCGCTTTAACTGCAGTTTCCTTGCCTCTGAGTCTCTTTGCCTGCCAATAACATCTGGGCCCGCAACGCTACCCTTTCACATATGGTGTCTGAGTGGGATAGCGCCCCCTAGAGACTCGGAGCAGGACTGTAGTTTAAAAAAAAAAAAAAAAATGGGAAAGAAGCAGCAGCAGAAGCAGCAACGCGGGGCTGGTCACAAGCCCCACCGCGCATCTGGCAAGGTGGACATCTGCATGACCTGCTTGAGTGGTGTTTTGAAGTTGGCAAGGTCGGGCACGTGTCGCCCGACTACTACCACTCCCCACCTCAGGAAGAAGAGGTGGAACCAGAGCCACAGCCACAGGAGGAGGTTGGCTGGGAAGCCCTCCTCCACAGCATGAGCGTACAATATTGTTGCTGCATCTGTGGGGAGTGGGGCCATTTCCCAGCTAACTGCCCCCTCCCACCAGAAGAATGCCTGCTGCCTCTGCATCCACCACTGCCACCAGCAGAGGGAGAGAGCCTGCTGGTCCCACCTCCACCAGCAAAGGGAGGATGCCTGCTGGTTCCCTTTCCGCCAGCAGAGGGAGCATGCCTGCTGGTCCCCCCACTGCAGCCAGAAGGGGAGGAGCCCCTGCCGCCTTCGCCGCCAGAAGAGGAGGAGCCCCTGCCACCTTCGCCACCAGAAGGGGAGGAGCCCCTGCCGCCTTCGCCGCCAGAAGGGGAGGAGCCCCGCCGCCTTCAGCCAGCCAGAGGGGAGCCCTGCCGCCGCCGCCAGAAGGGGAGGAGCCCCTGCCGCCTTCGCAGCCAGAAGGGGAGGAGCCCCTGCCGCCTTTGCCATCAAGAGGAGAGGAGCAGGAGCTACCTCTGCCTCCAACACCACCATTAGGAGAAGTGGAGCTCCTGCTGCCGCCTTCATGGCCAGGGGCTCCCCTCCCGCCGTCTCCATCGCCTGGGGATGCCAGTTCGCCATCGCCTGGGGATGCCAGTTCGCCATCGCCTGGGGCTGTCTGCTGCTCCGCATCGCCTGGGGTTGCCTGTGTCTCCTTTGATTCTCCTAGGGTCGCTGCCGGTCCTGCTTCGCCTGGGGTCGCGGAGGGTCCGCCACTACCGCCGTCGCCTCCCGAGGGTCCGCTGCCGCCGTCGCCTCCCGAGGGTCTGCTGCTGCCGTCGCCTCCCGAGGGTCCGCTGCCGCCGTTGCCTGGGGTCACTGCAGGCTTTGCTTGGGGTCGCTGCTAGCCCTTCATGGCAGCAGGGAATACTGTGGCCGAGCCGCACAAAGGGAGCTACCGGCTACGAAGAAGGGGGGAGGTGAGAGACCACCTCCACCACAGCCCGACCACCACCCCTGTGCCCAGCCCGGCGCCTGGGGTTGGTTCCCTCAACCTGGGCTCCTAGACACCCAGGCTGCATGTCTGGACCTCTGGTCGCTGGGCCTGACTCAGGAGGTCACCTAGTCTCCCCCTGGTTGCCCAGATGTTGCTCCACAGTTGCCTGGGCTCGCAGCTCTGCCTGGGGCTGCAGCCGACTGCTCGCCTGCCTGCGCTCCTGACGCCCCATCCACTACGCCTGGGTCCCCTGTCACCAGGTCTCGGTCCCGCCAGGAAGGCGCCGGACTATGGACTAACCCTCCCTCAAGGATAGGAGAGGGAGGACAATAGGGGACTTGAGGGAGGGTGGATGGCTTTCAAAGGGGGGGGGGTGGGGCCATGTGTAAAAGGCGCACAAGGGGAATGTGGCAGGGCAGGGCCCTGCCTGTAAATAATAATATTGGTGTGTGGTGATTTGGTGGTGGTTGGCAGGGATGGGGTTAATTTCCTATCCCTGCCAAAATACATGTGAGAATGTGGCTGGAGCTAATTGAATCATTGATAATTAGGCTCCAACCACATGGTATAAAAAAGGGGAAAATCCTTTGTTTGGTGAAGGGAGTTTTGGGGTGAGTTACCACTGTGTCACTGAGAAGCAGAGTCACTTAATGTTTTTAATTCGAGGTTTAGATTTGTTTTTGAATCCTGATTTTATGTATCAATCTATTATTATTTTAAACTTGTTCACTGTATTTCTGTTTTTAAACCGAGCTGTTGCTTACTTTTTATTAACATCACCAATTTTGCTGTAACAATTGTGTTTAATTCTGTATTTTGTTGTTGTTTTTTATTGTATTGTAAAGCACTTTGAGACACTGTGTGTGAAAGGTGCTACATAAATAAACTTTAAACTTTATTTTGTAGCCTTGCAGTTCACATATTGTGTGCTTTTTATATTATTAGTATTAGTATTATTATTGTTATTATTATTTTACAACTGCAATATTTTCTCTTCATAGTCTACTTTATTTATGTATTTATTCTGTAAGTAGGCTAACCTTAGTTGAAGATTATATGTTCTAGGACCCACCTCCAATCTTCATT
Source organism: Huso huso (assembly GCA_036884735.1). Taxonomy (NCBI): domain Eukaryota; kingdom Metazoa; phylum Chordata; class Actinopteri; order Acipenseriformes; family Acipenseridae; genus Huso; species Huso huso. The sequence continues at coordinate 76,436,240 of CM072663.1, read as the reverse complement.
TAGCTGACCAAAAAGATACGTTTTCCTTGCTGCAGCCATTTCAATGGTTCAACCTCTGCCCATGCATATACATTTTTTTTTTTATTTTGACGATATCCCCAATGCACTATTTTCCATTTTTTAATGTAAATACAGAGCTTCATCATCACCTGAAGAGGTGTGTGGACAATGCACCCCGATGAGTCAATTCAACCCACGTAGCCAGGAATCTCTGTTATTTAAGCAGGTTTTTAATATCGAAGCTGAAACCTAACAGAATCTAAAACTAAACAATTAAACACATATCACATTCTTTTACAACTCAAAACCTTATGTCATTTATGTTCACATTTTCAATGTATTGCTTTTGTTTTGCTGTTCAGAGCTGAGCAGGCAAGCTGGTCTGGATGTGGAGCCAGGAAAGGGTTAAGCTGAAAACAATAACAAGGAGGAAGTGGGAGCGTGCTGCTCTGTGGAAGTGTCAGGCGCTCTGTTCATTGACAGTGTCATGCACCCGCCGCCCTGAGTGTGCCGGCAGGCTCACAAAGACAGACAGCTCGAATTAATCCCAGGGGGAGTGCGTGACAGTTTGGCAGAGCAGAGAATTGAAAAGGAGGAGGATGTTAAAAATGGTGAAAGAGCCAGCATTTGTCAAATCATAATTAAATGATGAATCACTATTCCAGTATTAAAAAAAAAAGAATACCACAGACAAGGATGTGGCCTCCTTATCACCACTTCCAAAAATATTAAGTAAAATAAAACACTGTAATGTATATAAGCTCCAGTATCAGTTTAAATTAATAGTGGGTGTTTAGTGTACATCATACATGGTGCATGTTTTTAATGTTGAAAAGAATTTGGCATCCTATATTCTAGGTTGCAGCATCAAGCACCTACAAACCCCATGAACTGATGCAGGGACTTGAGGAGGTTTTAGATCATAGATAATGTGTGTAATTCAGCAATAAAAAGGCATAACAAATATTTTCATAGCAATCTAGAAATTATGCGGCTAACATTAAATATTATTTGTATATCTGCTGTTCTAAAGAAACCTGAATTGTCACATAGGCCAACACAAGTAAAAAAAAAAAAAAAAAGTTGGTGTCAATGTGAACCCATACTGTTTGCACTACACTACACCATCCACACATTCCCCATGAAATCTGTAATACTGTACCAAACAGCAAAAAAAAATGTTAACCTATCATGTGTGTGTGTGTGGGGGGTGTGAGCTAGGCTCCACCCCATCCTTTCATCTCCTATCATCTATCAAATCTACTATTTGACCACTTCAACACCATGACGTACACACATACGTCAATTGAAAACCCAGTTACAGTACCAATGCCGTACCTGCAAACGTCAAGTTTCCCATTCTATTCTATGATCGGTTTCTCTGTCTACCTTTTCAGGTTTCAGTCTCTATAGCAGTGCTAGTACTGTGGAATGTGCAATGAAAGTTGGGGGAGGGTCAGGTGACATTTTTATCCAATTGTGTGTCATGTAGCGATTCCAATCTAACTGTGGGTGTTTAGAAGGCTGAGATATATTGCAGGAAGCCATTCAGCTTTTACAAGTATATATATATATATATATATATATATATATATATATAGTGTTTTAAATTATTATTTTTTTATTTATTATTAGTTTTACTTGTTTAGTTATAGTTTATATAGTTTTTAGCGAAAGCTAAACATGGCAACGTACGTGGTCTTTCTATAATGAGCAATGGGAGGAAGTTGGTTCGGAGGACTTTGATATCAGTGACAGTGATGCTGACTTATCACTCAGTGATTATGATGAAGAGGATGTGGAGCCAAGAACAATACAAACTGTACTAACAGAAGAGCATGCAGCTACTTTACAGGTAAGCCAGCTGCAAACGGGAAGCTGTTTAGTTTGAAATGGCAGTGCTGTGACGAAATACTATCAAAACACAGCACTGGGTATAGGCAATGCGGCAGCCAGATCCATCACAATGCCTGTGCAAAGTAGCTGTGTACACGTGAAGCAGACACCGTAAAAAAGGTACAGGGTCTGCTATGAAAATGAAAACAAAAGAAAAGACAAAAGAAACATGTGCAGTGGTTGCGAAGGCAACCCTGGGTTCTGTTGTATTGAACATTTCAATAAATGGCACAGAGCAAGTCGATAATGGCACACGTTTTGATGTTGTTTGATTTTTATTTGATAATTACTGTTTACTGATTATTATTGTTATAATTGTTATTAGCAGCATTTTTGTTTTCATTGTTAAAAAAAAAAAAAAATCTCTATATTGAATATGGGTATGTAGTACACAGCAGCATAAAGGGTTAATAAAAAACACAGTTTAAGTCTTTATTCATCATATGTTAACATTTTATAGCAATTACAGGTTTGAAAACATTATTATTATTATTTTCAAAATCTGGTACCTGGGAAGGGGTTTCATTTTTACATCTGGAGTTGAAGTGGTTAAACCATTAGTCACACCCTACACAGTGTCTTGTGTTTTTTTTGTTCGGTTGTGAACTTAAGCGGATTGCAAGACCTTCAGCAATTTCTTTCTGCGTAAAGAATTAAGAACAAATTAAGTATGTACTTACCGCACAACTCTTCCTCGGATTCGGAGGGTTTTGAGGATAACTTCATGTCTGTATCAGTATTCTCCGACAGCATCAATCTAAGAGCCGATCACCCCACCACTCTTCCCTCTATCAGGTGTATCCGAAGCATCCAAACAAGTGCCTCCCAAGCAGGATACCATTCCACTACTCACCGTTCAAGGAGTTAATCCTTGCCGATCCAAGCGGCTCCAAACTCAGGATATCTCTCCCGAGTGTCTGTACTTTAAGAACTGGACTTTCAACTAGCTCATAAAGACCCTCCTCAAAATCGGCAGTGAAATCCCAGCAGGGAGCAATCGAGAATCCCTTTTCCTCTTTTTTACTCTGAATCTCAGCAGAACCTCTATTTCCACCCAAGAAAACTCCCCAGCCATGCTCAGCTGTTCAGCGGCCCATGTCAGACAGCAGGCAGACCGTCTCAGAGCAAGCAAGTCCGGCTGCCAGCATGTCATCACGCCATCAGGCAGCCACTCCAGCCAGCGAAACTCAACAGGAACATTCTTGCATTTTCAATGAAATAAAAGCATTCATGCAACCATTTGCGGATACCTTATCCTCAGTCAACACCAAACTCAGCAATCTGGATAAACTAGTGTCCACCATCGAGCAACAGAAGCAAGGTTCTGCAGTTTCAGTATTCTCCTCCATTCCTGTAACAGCTACAGTCACTTCTGGTTTTACACTAACCCAGGTCCCTACAATAGAGCCTCTGGTCTACAACCTTGCATCTGCAACAACATATGCTTCCACCGCCTCAACCACTGCCTGTTGTCACTCAATATCCCCGCGCAGCATAATTGAAGGTAAGGATGTTAATCCGGTTTCTCTATTAATGGCTACATCGTAATTTCTGGACCATAGAATCCAGAGACCCCAGATTACCGAAAAAGCTTACCCTGGGGGAATTCATCCTTACCTTCAGTATATTTAGCGATGTGTTATGTTCTGTGATGAACTGGATTCTTATGAATTCTACGTCATGGAGCTGTCTGTCAGGTATGGAGGGATCATGTTTTTCGACTATCACAAATCCTTTTCAGCAAAAGCAGCAGCTATTTTAGCATCAGATAACCACATCATCGACTGGGCAAAACCTGATTTAGACCTATTCAACAGGATTTTCAGCGGCCTCAGAGCCAACACATGCAGGGTCTGCACTTCCACCGGCCACTCAAGCTCTCTCTGCCTGAAAGCTGCCATAGCATCAACCTCCAGATCAGCAGTCTGCATCACTCCTCCCCGTTACTCTAATAGAATCTCGATCCCCAACTCCATCCATTCTTCTGCCCCACCTGAGCAATCTACAAGAGAAGACAGAGTCGAGCGAAGAATCAGAAACGCAGGAGGAAAGCAAATATGCAATAATTTCAATTTTGGTATCTGTTCGAGGAGCCAATGCAAAAATATTCATATGTGCAGTTTTTGCGGGGCCACTCATTCAAAAAAAGCTCATCTTTCTTCCAATAGCTCTGGATCATCCAGATAAAAAGTGACTATTTAGTTTTCTAAAAACAGGTTTTCGAACACTCTTATTCAAAAAAGAGTCTCCCCAGTTTCTTTCCAATATTCAGGATTAACCCCATCGGCATCACCACTCGAAAAAAGTCAGGAAAAAAGTGTCTCATAATTGATTTATCAAAGTTAATAGCATTAACTCGCTCATTCCTCACGATCAATTTTCTCTATAGTACATTACCATATCGGGCGCAATTCATTCAATTAAATTGGCAGGTTGCAGCTCCTGGTTAGCAAAAGTAGATATTTCTGATGCATTTAAAGTAATGCCAATCCATCCTTCTCTTTGCCACCTGTTCGGGATATAAAAATAAATGATATTTTTCTACTCAGTTAACTTTCGGCTGCTGAAGCAGCCCCAAAATATTTGCTACTCTCTCAGCAGCTTTATGCTGGATACTTCTCAATTCATATCATGTTGCATTTCTGCTCCACCTACTTGATGATTTTTTCTTGATATCTCCTCCCTCAGATCCACCAGCAGAAGCGATCACTAATCTTAAAGGTTTATTTTCAGATGTTGACGTCCTGCTTTCAGAAGAAAAAACAATTGGCCCCCTTCATTAACTAGAATTTCTAGGAATCATACTGGACACAGAAAAGTTCAAAGCCAGCCTCCCTGTATCTAAACTCGATAATATCAGTTCCCTTATCCATAACTTTCAGATCAATAAAACAATCAGGAAACGCGCACTGCTCTCGTTGCTGGGTCATTTTAATTTTGCAATTCGCATTATCGCCCGAGGATGGGCATTTATATCTCGATTACTTGCTCTTTCATCAAGAGCAAAAAAATTGGACTCCTACATCAATATTTTATCAGAAGCTAGAAAAGACATTAAAATGTGGTCAGCTCTTATACAGCACTGGAACAGCCTCTCTATGTTTTATGAAGATTTCATTCCAGCACTGCACGACCACCAAAGGTTTTCCCCCTAAAAAGAACGTTTTTTTTTTCCTTTCCACTGAGCAGAGGGTCTTCACATTGTCAATTGGGGGCCAGTTACTAACCTTCTTTGTTGTGTTAAAATGTTTTCTTTCTTTCTTTCTTTGTATATGCATTGGCGGTTCTTTTGTTTGTCTGCGGGGATTCTTTAGCGTGGAGGTGGGGGTCCATTGTTTGGGGGGTTGGGATCTCACTTTCTTTAACCTTTGGTTAAGCTACGCTTCCTTTACCTCAGCAGGAGGGTTCTCCATGATTCAGAGGGGACCCCCGGCCAAACCCAACCTTTTAGCATCTCATGATCTATCACTACTCTTGCAATCTGAGGGGCTAAGCTTATTCTTGCTAAACCTCGCTGTAGGAGCTCTCCCTTCATAACACAAGGCTCTCTTCTCATTTCAGGTTCTCTGGGGGTGCGTCTCTGTCCCAGCTTTGGAAGTCTATAATTCATGTGACGGGGATCCCTTGTGTATGTCGGGACCCCTTTTCTATATGTATTCAATCTTTACTAACTCTATGTCCTTAGAGTGCTGTGTGCCCAGCCTTGGAGGTTGCCTCACCAAGACGCGGTCTCACCTAACTGTGGCAGTGACTTCACCACGACGCGGACCTCGTCCTGCCGAGGGCTTGGTCCTAACTGTGGGCGGCTCTCCGAGAAGTCATGCGACATCATTACAGGTAGCCTGCCTCCCGCCTCGTCAAATGTTAACCTATTATGTGTGGTTTGGGGAGCGTGAGCTAGGCTCCACCCTATCCTTTCATCTCCTATCATCAATCAAATCTACTTCCTATTTAAACCATTAGTCACACCCTATGCAGTGTCTTGTGTTTTTTCATTTTCATCCTCCTCCCTCCTCCTCTTCTATAACTCAATCGTCTTTGCATCAGTCTCCTCTGGGGGGTTAGTGATCTCACTTTCTCCAACCCTTGGTTAAGCTTCACTTCCTTCACCTCAGCAGGAGGGTTCTCCACGAATTAGAGGGGACCCCCGGCCAAACCCAACCTTTTAGCATCTCATGATCTCTTACTACACTCGCAATCTGAGGGGCTAAGCTTATTCTTGCTAAACCTCGTTGTAGGAGCTCTCCCTTCGTAACACAAGGCTCTCTTCTCATTTCAGGTTCTCTGGGGGTGCATCTCCGTCCCAGCTTTGGAAGTCTATAATTCATCTCATCGAGGGCAGCTCTGAGCCAGAGTTCCCCCTTTTCTTTCTTCCTTTATGTGTGGGACCCCACAAGAGACAGGGACGCCTCTTTCGTATGTCGGATCCCCCAAGAGACGGGGATCCCTTGCGCATGTTGGGTCCCCCAAGAGATGGGGACCCCTTTTCTGTATATTCAATCTTTACTAACTCTATGTCCCTGAGGGTGCCGTGGGCACCCATCCTTGGAGGCTGCCTCACCACGACGCGGACCTCGTTCTTCCGAGGGCTTGGTCCTAACTGTGGGCGGCTCTCCGAGAAGTCAGGCGACATCACTACAGGTAGCCTGGCTCCCGCCCGTGAAATGCAATAAATAAATAAATAAATACATACATACATACATAAATAAAGGCTAGAATGCCTCAAAATGCCATCTTTCAGATGAGACATAAAACCAAGGTCCTATTGTAAGTGATTCTGCAGCAGCAGTTGTTGATGCATAGTTCACCCCCAAGTCTCTGTAAGTCGCTTTGGATAAAAGTGTCTGCTAAATGACTAACCTGAAATGAGAAGAGAGCCTTGTGTTATGAAGACTAATTAATAATATTGTATGTGTGTAGGTGAATGGAGAGTGGGGTCCAGTACCAATATGAAACATTTTACCTCACCAGATTTCAGCTTTCTATGGGTCATATTATAAATCTTTCCTAAATACTTTTCTCCTTTGTTTGAATTGACATAAACCAATAGATATACAGGTGACATTTTATTTAGAGTGCAATAAAGTGTTTCATTTACATGCAGTTACACATTTATTGAAGTTCGTTATATATTAATAAACAGTCAATAGATTATTATTTATTTCTTAACAGATGCCCTTATCCAGGGCGACTTACAAATGTTACAAGATATCACATTATTTTTTACATACAATTACATTTTTTTTTTTTTACACATTATTTTTACATACAATTACCCATTTATACAGTTGAGTTTTTACTAGAGCAATCTAGGTAAAGTACCTTGCTCAAGGGTACAGTAGCAGTGTCCCCCACCTGGGATTGAACCCACGACTCTCCGGTCAAGAGTCCAGACCCCTATACACTACTCCACACTGCTGGAATAGGGGTGCTTTGTGTTTACCCACCATTACACTGCCATTGCATTTTGTGCTCATATTGCATATGAATGTTGAGTATGTTTATTAATACTTACATTCAATCCATTTCAGTTACATTCTCATTGCTATATGGCAGACAGGATATAACACAATATATTGGGGAAAAAGGTATAAATAATAATAACACTATTATAATAAGAAATTACTATTTTTAGGTCAACAAAACTACCATACACAGTTGCCCAGAGAAAAGTTCACTATAAAAATATATCTTTCCCAGACTGGTTGTAAATTTGTGAGGGAGGGGATTTCAGAAAGCAGGGCTTGTGCAGGCATTCACACAAATCCTATATGCACTCTCAGTACCCAGCATCTTTTTTTTATCACATATTTTCAGGATGGATGCTTTTCACTATGCATTCATCTGCTGTGCGAATGCTTTATTATCTAATTTTGACAAGCTGCACCACCCACTCTGCTCAGTGCAACACTCCACGAATGCCACAGGGACCAGTGGGGTAAAGTCTATGGTGAATTACCTTCTCTATATACTAAATACACTCTCCACATGCGGAATGCTAATTTACTGTACTGGGAAGGAAACTGTTTAATTCAAATTGAATTAATCTATTGTGAAAACAGTGGAAGAGAGATATGTTGATATTGAGGAAAAAATATATAATTTTAAGAAGATAAAAAAATACAGAAAAAGGGCAAACCCTGTCAAGCTTAATGGGATGATACAGTTCACTCACGACACCGGCTCTCCCTCTCTCTTGGTCCCGGGTGATCAAACAGCAACCCCGGCTTCACAGCTACAGTGGTTCCGTTCCCAGCCAGGCTCCAGACAACATAAAGAAGAAAAGTTAGGCTCCCTGAAGAAAAAAAAAAATCCAGCGACATGCTCTTCAGTAGATGATGAATCCCTTGTTGGTGGTCCAGGTTAAACAAAGTCACAGTCCTTTTTAAGATCCCTTACAAGAATACTGTACCAAGCTGAAGACAAATAAAATCGCCAGAAGGCAAAATGGTCAATGTCTTTTCCTGGTCACAACTAAAGAATTATCAGGGGCTATACTTTAACTTTCTGCTGCTAAGAAAAATAATAAAGGGCTCTGGTAAGAGTCTCCTAAGTTAACTGGCTAAGGATAAGAAAAAAGAAAATGGACTTGCTTGTCTGTCTCGCTAGTTTGCCCCGTTAGTTTGTTCTGTGTTTTTGTGGGGTCACAAGTTTTTATTAACATCCCAGACAACGGTTTCTATACCTGGGCACTCTGGGTTCTGATTGGTTTATGTAAAATATATTTCAAACCTATTAATATTATTGGACCACAGAAACACAGACAACTTTCTATTAAAACCCAGCGAAAAAGAGAATGGGGGGGGTCAGCGGGGGCGTTTACAGTACACTCTGCCCAGGAAAAGACAAAGATACATGTTCTTGCTCATGCGCAGTAACGCATTCAACACCGTGCACCATAACAGTTAGACAGTACGCAGCAGCTTGCGCGACAGCTGATTACCAGATTACCAGCTGCACACATAAACAGAAATGCATTCGCTGGACCACGATGGCTGCTGTGCATTGACCAAACTGAAGCAGTACAGGCGAGAGAAGAAGGGAAAATAAAAAATTACATACACACATTTTTAACGGGTGTTACACTTTTATGTTTAATTGTTCATTTAAATATGGTGTTTTGGCTGTGCAGATGTTTGATATGACGTGCTTGAATAAAACGTTTGAGTTGTATCCGATAGTTTGTCTTTCATTTTAATATTGATGTTGTTTAAAATGTAACTGTCATAATGCCTGCCTGCAGTGGTTTTAGGTACCCCCGGTAACCATGGTGGTTCTAGTGTTAAAGGCATAGTGTGGACAGGGCCTTAGTTCCCTAGGTCCTTTAGTCGCCTTTGAGCACAGTATGGGACCACTTGTGTTGTGAGAGGGACTGGAAACCAAGCAGTCAAAAACTACAAGGCATCTGTACCCACTGGCCTGCCTCATTGTTTGACTCTTTGTTCTACCCCAGTGTTGCATTTTTAATAACAGTACATTTTCTGCAGGCATTCTGACAAGATCCAGGAACAGATAGAAAAACGTATAGAATTTGTACAAAACAGAAGGGTGGCAATGTGTTATCCCAAACTGCAGGAGTCTCATGGAAGTGAGAGAAGTGTAGGTCAGTGTTAAATGTTCCCTGTTAGAAGTCAAGACATCACCAGTTGGTCTGAGCATTGCTCCTGGCAGTTGAATTCCTTTCTAGCCAATTACCCTTTCACCCGAACAAGCTCATCAGCATGGATAGTCTGAGCACATCGAGCAGTGGGCTCTGCAGTAAAGAAGCATACAGTACTGAGGAGGCAAATAAATAAAAATAGCAAAACAGCAGTAAATACGACTGATAGAGGTTAATAGACAATCATTTCAGGATATAAAACAGACCTTTCTCTATTGGTTCTCCATAATAATAATAATAATAATAATAATAATAATAATAATAATAATAATAATAATAGGTGATATGAATGTGGTTTTTCAAAGATAGAAAGAAAGAAAGAAAGATATTTTGAGTTTTGCACAGAAAAAGAAATTCACATCCACACAGAATTCAAATATGAAATATTTGATTTCTAAATGCATGTTACATTTGTATGTCTCTTGCATTAGGCTCGGTGTGTCTTCCTGCTGAGGATTTTCTTGCAGCTAATGTTCTTTTTTGACAAGAATAAAATGCACAGTGTGGAAAATAACCACAAAATATACACATCTATGCGTCTGGAATTTGGCTCACACACGGTACTGTCATGGTCTTCTGAAGCTAATCTTTATGCACTCTGTGACCTCCTCACTGCAAACCCTGCTAAATATATTATTCCCATGGGGCTTTCGCTGCTGCTTGGTGTCAGAAATCAATATGTATGAGGCGCGTAGATGGGAATTTCTAATAGATCTCCATGGCCCTGTGCTGCTCTTCAATATCTGCCTTGGACTATTAGTGCCGGCTCAGTGGCGGTGAAATAACCGAGATAATCTTTTAAGGTATCTTTCTTAAGGTAGACCTGGAATTCTGAATCTCTTTCGGTTGCTGAGAAATAAGCATGGATCAAATTGAGATTTTTGTATTCGTGGTTTCTATTCACAATGAAATTGTTATTACATATTTTTACACACACACACACACACATATATGTGTATATGTGTGTGTAAAAATATGTATATATATATATAAAAAGAGAGAGAGAGAGAGAGAGAGAGAGAGAGAGAGAGAGAGGAAAATGCCCTCCTATTTAAACATGTTATGAGTAATTCGGTTAAAAACTATTGTGGTGAAAATTTAGAATTAGATTAAGCACATGCATTTGTGCGCATCACACTGAGGTAACTCAAAGTCAAATTTCTATACCTGATTTACAGAAAAAGAGATTTGTGAAATAAAATGAATATAAACAAATCAAGAGTTGAATGGGATAGAAAATACCATTATTTTCTGTGTAGCAGATGCTACAGATCATGATTGTGATTATTGTTTGCGGTCATTTACAAAGAATACTCTACTGTAACAGGCAAAAAACATTATAACACGCACATTGTGTAATTATTGCAGTATTTTTCAGGTGGATGGATGCATCTAGCAGTATACATGACCACCAGTATTTCATTCTGCCATTAGCTTTAGAACAGCTTGAAAAATGTTAATACATTTTCATTTTAAGTATTTGTCACTCTAGTCTGCTCACCTTGCTTTTAGTTCATCATTCAAAATGCTTTCTATTCGGCAAACCGAACCTGATACATTTCAGGAACTTTAGTCGCAAGGGATTAGGCCTGCAAAGGTCTCTATTTCTAACAGTTGCTGATCATCCTTTATAAGAAATGTGCCACTAATTGACTATACTCATAATTCACTGGTGTTTTGCTGCGGCAGTGAGCTGCTGGAATTGGAATACACAGACAGCTTTGTGCAGGCGCTTTTTTTTTCACTGGTGCCTCTCTGCTCACAGTAGAAAAGACATCCGGCTTCGGCAGGCAGTTAACAGTGGGGGGTGGGGAGCTTCACAGATAAAATCCCAAGCGAAAGCAAGACTAGAATTATTCTATGGACAGGCTAATTTTTTTTTTTTTCAGGCATGTAGTGCGGACTGCAGACATCTAAGTAGAACTTGACCCTCATTGTGCCAGGAAATCTACTGTGTTACAAAACAGGCGTGTTTTAGTGGTGTTCTTAGCTGTGCAACAGACTAATTATTATTATTATTATTATTATTATTATTTATTATTAATTATGTCTTACAAGTTAATATCTATTTTTGCTAAGTAGACCAGAGCTATTAGAATACTGACTTGATCTCTGTTTAATTTTTTTTTTTTTTTTTTTAAAACAATAAAGATATTGGGGTCTATCCAACAAATAAATGGGAGATCTAAATACTGCCATGGTTAAGGTTATTTGTGTACTAAGGTTAGGAAAATTAAACTTCTAATAGTGCATGTAAGTTATTTTAGTGAATTTCTGTCTATCTATAGCAAATATGTAATACATATGCTTCTATTTATATTCACTGTCATTTAAGTACATTTTATAGACTCATTTTTATTTGTTTGAACTCATGTATGAATGTCAAATAAAAATACAAATAATACAAATAAAAACCTAATTCATCTCTTATCACCTTGTGTGTAGCATTGTCCTGTATTATATTCATTCACAGCACATTTTCCAATTAATTTTTATTGATTAGATTTTGTATTTTTACAGAAACATAGGGGATAAGACCTTCATGGTGTAACTTGTATAGATTAGGGGCAAATCAATTCTGTGTGGACAATAACTTTGAAAAAACATTACAAATGGAATCTGATAATATATACATACAAAATTAAGTATATTGTACATTTGACTTTAACTTAGGTCAATTTTGGTGAGGTTAGAAAAACAAAAATACAATGGCAAGTGTTAAACCAAAACCATGTGTGGTCCAGTGATTAAAGAAAAGGGCTTGTAACCAGGAGGTCCCCAGTTCAAATCCCACCTCAACCACTGACTCATTGTATGACCCTGAGCAAGTCACTTCACCTCCTTGTGCTCCATCTTTCGGGTTTACTTGGACTGCAGGGGTCAAACAAAAGAACACAGAAATAACATTTGGAAGACACCCCCAAATCTCAAAGAATGTAGGGTTGTAAGTAAATGAAGTTGGCACATCAAGTTATAAGAAGGAACATAACCATTTAATTTATCGTGTGATTGATAGGGCAGTTAAAGCTACTCACTGATACGTGTGTGACGCTAAAGCAATCAAAGTCAGAGGAGAGATTGATGGGCGGTGATGTTTTTTTTTTTTTTTGCTTTATTCACAGCACAGAAGGGAATTCAAAAGATAAACACTAGCGATCATAACCAAGATCATACTCATAACACATTCAAACAAAACATTTGGAAACCATGCAGAATTTCAACAGGAATAAAAAGATGTGCAATTTGATTTGAAAGTAGTTATTTATAAGGGGAGGTATTCCTTGATTAGTAAAATCAAATAAAAACAACAATTAGCAAATACACAATTTTTATTTGACAGTTTGTTGGTTTTCTAAAGGCCCGTTGGTATACAGGATGCAACTGGATAATCAAGATGCAAAAATTGGTCATCCAAGAAGACAAAGACTCATTGGTCAATGTGTGATCAAAAGCGACCTGTTCCAATTGTAGCAGGAGAGATGTGTTGCACACGAGAGAGGGGTCTTGGAGGATAGCAAACTGGCTGAGTGAGCTGGGTAGGTTAGCTGAATGACATCAGCTGTAGGAAAGAATTTAGCAGCTTCCCATCTTTTGTTTGGCATACAGGCATAAGTAGTTTTTACATATTACGTTTAGATTATAATAGAATATATCGGTTCCTATTTCCTAGCTTATTTCAGAGCAATGCAATTACTCAAAAAGCACTCCACTGAACTAGAGTTCAAAGCTCACCCTAAGCACAGCCACACAAAGTCTAAGTCAAACTGACCCTGTGGAAAGACCTTACCTCTTGGTGGGCCCTATGCAGTGGACAAATGGGACCCACCTTTCAGCAATGGCTTCAAGACAGAAATTAGAAATTTGGGTGTTATTTTTGACCCTGATCTTTCATTTGAATCCCACATTAAGAACATAACTCAAGTGTCTTTTTTTCCATCTAAGAAATATTGCTAAATTAAGACACTTTCTCTCAGTAGAGGATGCTGAGAGGCTGATGCATGCCTTTGTAACTTCTAGAACGGATTACTGTAATGCCCCATGTTCTGGTATTCCAAACTGTGTTTTGCCCAGATTGTAGCTCGTGCAAAACGCTACTGCCAGGATCCTAACGAAAACAAGAAAGTTTGACAATATTACGCCAGTTTTGGTATCCTTACCCTGACTCCCAATACGATACAGGATAGATTTTAAAGTCCAGCTTATAACTTATAAAGCCTTAAATGGGTTAGCTCCACCCTACCCGAGTGACTTATTGGTCCCATATGTTCCTAAGTCAGCTGCTCTGATCTCAGGATGCTGGGTATCTCCCCATTCCAGACATTTTAAAAAAGAACACAGGTAATAGAGCATTTGGCTACAGGGCCCCTAAATTGTGGAACAAATTGCCAGCCTCTGTAAGGGAGGTACCAACTATGGCAACTCTTAAAACTAGGCTGAAGACATATTTTTATAGTTTATCATATACATGACTACTGCTATTGCCTTTTTACTGTATGTTTTATTGTTTTAATTTTTTTATTGTACTTATATATTTTATTGTATTTATTGAATTTATTGGACTGCTTCTAATGTTTATATATATGCTCCCCTCACAAGAATGCTTATGTATTGTATTATGTTAGTATATAAGGCAGCAGTGTGGAGTAGTGGTTAGGGCTCTGGACTCTTGACCGGAGGGTTGTTGGTTCAATCCCAGGTGGGGACACTGCTCACTGCTGCTGTACCCTTGAGCAAGGTACTTTACCTAGATTGCTCCCGTAAAAACCCAACTGTATAAATGGGTAATTGTATGTAAAAATAATGTGATATCTTGTAACAATTGAAAATCGCCCTGGATAAGGGCGTGTGCTAAGAAATAAAAATAATAATAAGAGCAGAGTTCTTCTTGGTGAATGACTATTTTAATATATACCGAGCATCAAAAGAAACTTATCACTATTATAACACATTTACTAAAAATAAATAAAAAATAAGGTATATAAATGATGGACATTGACAAAATGTTTTTTGTTTCTTTTTAATCACTCGATCATTCACCCTTGACCATGACACGCTTGAGTGACTATGACTGAAGCATATGCACTTAATCACTTAATTAGTGAGACAGTTGATTGGACACTGGATATGGCGTGAATTGCAAGCTTGAATAAAAGCAATAAAGAAAATCACAAAAAAAACCCCAATGAGCAGCACCTTCATGCAATCGGCATGTTGGAGGCTGGACTAGGGCAGCGTACTGTGGCTAGACGTCTTGGGTGCTCACAGCCAGCAATTTCAAACCTGGTGAGATGGTATAACCAGACACACTCTGTCAATGACAGGCCACAAACTGGGAGACCAAGAGTCACAACACCTGCCCAAGATCGACAGATCATTTTGCAGCATATTCGTGATGCAGTTGTTAATCAGCACAATAAAAAGTCACTGCACCTGCTCTATAACAGAGTTTGTCATTTTTCTATCACATCTAGTGCATTTTATCCAAATATAAGTGATAAAAAAAAATCTGATTTACAGGTATCTGCATTTTACATTAATCTTCAACCTGCCTTAAAGGTCTAGCCCCTCGTTTTTATATATAAAAAACACCCCAAATATTATTGTAAAGTTGAATTGATCATTTCTTCACATTAAAACTCCCCCTAAAGATACCACACTACAGAGCAGCTCTCTCCTCTTTGTTGGCATAGTACTTGTGAACCGACTTGAAGAAGAGGGATGTGCTGTAGTGTTGTTCCTTCAGAGATGTTTTAATTTGATATGAAGGAGGCAGAGAAAATGTGACTATAGCAAATAAAGGTTATGGGAATTGTAAAACATTTGTTGCTTTAACCTTGGTTACTTCTGAGTCAAATGAGATTTAATTTAATCAATGTACAACGTGAATAATGAACAATTATTGAGTAAGATAACTAACACTAAAGTCACAGAATAGCAAGGATGTGCTGCTCTGCTCTAATATGTCCAAGAAGACACATACTATATACAAAATATACAGAAATATTCTGTAGAGTTAAAGGGCAAGTAGCAGGGTTCTGAAATATACAGATATATATATATATATATATATATATATATATATATATATATATATTTGTATTTGCTGTTTTACTTACAAATGTATAGGTTACTTTTTCTTTTATAAAGTCACTTTGGATAAAAAAAAATAAATAAATAAGTTTTTTGCATTTAATCATCTTGACGGCAGCTTTTGTTTACTTTGTGATGTTCCAGTATATAAAAATAAATTTCATTTACAATATAAAGGATGTTACATTAGCCAGGAATGCCCATATGCAGGGCTACCACCTGCAACAACAGTGTTTGATGGTTCATTAAAGAGATAATCCATAAGGACCTGGTATGCCATGTGCAGGATGTGAAATCCACCATCAGTGAAGGAGCTTGTAACCCTGGGGATTCAGAAAGCGCTAATAAAACAGAAGCAACATTTTAATATCCATAGTATTATACAGTAATATAGTTAGGTCAATTTGTGTACAATACTGTATAATTTCAAGTATGTTTTGTGCTCTTATAAATTAATTTTTTAGTCGCCTCCTCAGGCTTTTAGCTTGTGTTGAGAACCCTATGCGCTGAGACTAATAGCCTTCCTCATTCCAGTCAAATCATGTGCAAAACAAGCCTATGTTAACTCTGCAAGCCCCACCTACTCTCTTTATACCTGTCTATATAAAGTAGGTGAGACTAGCAGAGTTGAAAAGTCACACTGTCACATGATTTGAATGAAATGAGGAAGGCTGCTCCTTAGGATACTCCGAAAAAAGCTAAAATCAAGGTGAGTGAAGGCAGATTCAGCAAACAAGGCAGTATATTAATTCAATATCCAAACCCAGAATCACGTGCAGCATAAATTAGAAATGTAAATTAAAATAACTGTAGAAGCTACTTTAACATGGAATTTTCTCCTTTAAAAAATACTGACATAAACATGCCCCACAGTAATAGGCATATGTTATTCATTTCACTGGAAGTGCATATAAGCTATTGGTTTTTTTTTATTTTATTTTTATTGATTCGTTTCTATGTTGAATTAATCTTTACCACCCTGTCTACAAAGCATTGTAAAAGCACTGTCCAATCATACTGCAGACTTGATGTTTTCCATTTGTCAAGCTGAAAGGGGAATTTAAAGTATCTACTGGAATGGAGCTTTGTGTCCTTGTTTTTTAGACTGCAAGTCTGTATATGTCTCTTCTATATTGCCACAGTTTAACTTAATAAGTTGTTTTATACAAATATTCAGACATAAGATGGGGTTCAGGTAAAAGGTGAGGTTCTATTTACGTGGAAAAAAGCACAAAGGTTAATTCCACACAGAAAACCTGGAAAATAGGATAGCAAGTGTTGTTTGCTAATCTTGCTCACAATAGACTATACAACAAAACAATGATAAATATATAGCATTTTCATTGGTCACAAATGTATTGTATGACTATATTTTTGTATCTTTATGCAGTATATTATACAGTATAAAGAAAAAAATAGATCACTTTATAATATTCTAAACATATTTTCCAGATTAATATTGGATATTCAAGTGTCTTTATATGCTGTCAATGACTGCATACTCTGCTAATGTGGCATACATTTTTATACAATAGAATCCGAGCAAGCAGGAGGAAGTCGGGAGCAGGTGCAAAAGCAGTCTGATAACGCAGAAGCAAGGAACTTTAACAAATGCACACAAGCGTCTGGGGCTAGAGGCAGTCTTCAGCATTTGAACTGTTGCCGAGTCTGAATCCCTCCACTGCCACTCAGGCTGAGAGACGCAGCAAGTTTCCAGACCTCGATCATGCATGACATGAGGGTCATTCTCCTTGGCGGCGAGGTGAACGCTTGGCCTCTGGGGACGGCAAACAGGGAAATTACCACAGATCTTTTGTTGCTAAGTGTATGACTGGCTGATGAACAGAAGCAGCCTTTGGCATGCACTAACTGCAGGGGTGTTTGTGGGCAATGTAGACCCACCTCATCACAGACAGACTGCAGAGTTTTGAAGCAGAGGTCTTCTGAACAGGGACAGAAGACTATCAGATGGAGGGTGTGAGGGTGAACATAGCATGTGAGCGCTCTAGTTACATTGCATTATTCTTGCTAAAGCTGTCATTTTTCTAACCAGAGGTAGCTATGATTTTATTAATACATATAATAGTCAACAAACAGTACACAAATCTAATCAGTTACACGTCAGACTAATTTCATTGTATGTAACATACTATTAACACTGAGCATAAAGTGCATTGCCATTGTATTTCCAATACACAGACATATTTTGGTTAAGGTATATAATAAATTGAAATATGTAATACTGTATTGTGGCATGTTTTTATTGCTGTACTGCTTATTGTTTCAATGTAAGAACCATTAACAAATGATACAAAAAACCCCACAAGTTATACATTTTCTTTAGAGTCAATGGTTAATAGAACTATTAACATCACATGGGGCCTGTAGTAAGTATTTGTAAAGGATCAGAACATGGTCATTAGGTACTACCATTTTATAATGCCAACATAATTTACTACAGACAAGGTCAAAAGAAATGGTCCTTCTACCCCATCCCTGCGATAAATAACACTTAATCCAAATTTAGATAGCATTGATAAACTATAGGTAGTTTCTTTCAAGGTTAGCAACCTAATGTAATGACCGAGAATTATGTAGATGTTTTCTGGGGAAAAGGTTAAATACAATGCAAATTAAATGTGGTTCCTAACTTGACAGATTAATGCAACTTGAATTTCAACCATGTCTTTTGATGTGTAGATAATCAATCAATCAATCAATAATTTTATATAGCGCCTTTCATAGTGGACCACCATCACAATACGCTTTACAAGATGCAGTAACAACAAGAAAATCCATAATACTTTAAATACAGAGAAATGCATAATATGTGAAATAGTACATTAAATACAGTGGAAAGTGCATAATACATGATGGTAGCATAATACATGAAATAGTAGCAGCAACACAGCAGATAATAGCAGATATTAGGCTTAAAGAGCATGGAAAGCAAGAGAGAACAGGTGGGTCTTGAGAGCTGATTTAAAGCGAGCAACGGTGGGAGCATCACGCACCAAAGCTGGGAGAGAGTTCCAAAGAGTCAGAGCAATGAAGCTAAACGAGCGTTCTCCAAGTGTGGTGCACTTTTGCTTGGGGACTGTCACAAAGACGGCCGGAGTGGGTGGCGTCAGACCAGCAGCAGGAAATAAACAGAGACTTGGGGTTTTGGTTAAGCTGGTGATCGCTCAGCATTTAATAATTAAACAGAACAGAACAGAAAATAAAAGGTTTTAAAACACAAAAACAGGACAGGTTGAGGCCAAAATAAACAGACAAACAAAACGGACTACACAGACAAAAACACGGTGAGCAGATTTCACGACTATTATTTTAACAATTACTACCTCCGTCTCCAATCCCGTTCTCCACTCACGAACACCCAACAACCAGTGAGTGAAAACATGCAGCTTTTATGCAGTTGTGCGAGACTCGATTGCTAGTCAATCATTCAATTGGAATCTCGGTACAACTGCACGTGAATAATTAAAGTGCAATTCCCGTGCTCACATATTATTACTTTTTTTTACTTGCACGTGATGTGATGTGCCATCCCGTGCCTAATACAAATATACAATTTACACACACGTGAAACACAGACCGCTTATATCCCGTGTACCAATGCCTATACACCAACATTTACACACAACACGTAACATATAACAGACACAGGGGGGGCACTTTGTGTGGATGGCCTCAATGGCCACCTCCCCCTCAGTCCCAAAGTCCCGGAAGAGGGGAAGCAAGTTGTTTCTGGGGGTGGCCATGGTGGAATGGCACTTCTTCGTGGCTGGCAGCTCCCTCTTCCGGGGCTTCAGCCACACTATCTCCCGCGAAAAAGAGCAGCTGGGGAGCTGGTCTCCTGACCTCCCCCTTCTTCATGGCCGGCAGTTCCCCTCCGTGGGGCTCCGGCCACCCAATTTCAGCAAAAACTGCTGCGGGGAGCTGGTCTCCTGACCTCCCCCCTTCTTTGTGGCCGCCAGCTCCCTCCGTGGGGCTCGGCCACCGTGTTTCCTGCCACGGAAATGCGGCTGGGGACGCTGGTCTCCTGACCTCCCCTCTTTCTTTTGGCCGGCAGCTCCCCTTCATGGAGCTCGGCCACAGTGTAGCGACCGAGGCAAAGCAGAGGCCCCGGCGACCCCAGGCGGCGCAGGAAGGCTTAAGCAGGATCCCTGGCGACCCCAGGCACGGCAGCAGCAGCGGACCCTCGGGAGGCGGCGGCAGCATGACTTAGCAGGACCCTCGGGAGGGCGGCGGCAGCAGCAGCGGACCCTCGGGAGGCGGCGGCAGCAGCAGCGGACCCTCGGGAGGCGAGGACCCTCGGGAGGCGAACTTGGGGGAGCCCCTGGCCATAGAGTGCTCCACTTCTCCCTCGCACCCTGCACCCTGTGTGGAGCAAAGGCAGCCCCAATGCGGAACAGGCAGCCCCAGGCGATGCGGGCGGCTGGCAACCCCAGGCGTGCGGGCGGCTGGCAACCCCAGGCGTGCGGGCGGCTGGCAACCCCAAGCGTGCGGGCGGCTGGCAACCCCAGGCGATGCGGGCGGCTGGCAACCCCAGGCGTGCCAGACAGACATCCTTGGGCGGCGTGGCGAGCATCCTTGGGGCGGCGTGGCAGGCATCCTTGGGCGGGCGGGCAGGCATCCTTGGGCAAAGCGAGGCAGGGGAGTCAGGACAAACTGGGGGTGCGGGTGTTGGCCCGCTTTCGACCTCTGCGGCCGGGCGGTTCTTCCCGTGCTTCCCTCAGCAGCCTATGCAAGGGCTGCTGAGGGACCGCCAGCATCTAGTCCTGGTTTTTCTGGTGAAGGAGAGGCAGCTCCTGCTCCTCTCCTCATGACGGTGGGGAAAGCACCAGCAGGCATTCATCCTCTGCTGGTTGGGGAAGTGTTACCAGCAGGCATTCATCCTCTGCTGGTGGGGAAGTGATACCAGCAGGCATTCCTCCTCTGCTGGTGGGGTTGGCGGAGGCAGAGGCAGCTCCTGCGGCTCTGCTCCTGCCCGGTGGAGGTGGCGGGGCGTGTAGTCTCCTAAAGGCGGGTGTAGTCTACCCTTGTTTCAGGGGACTGGTGCGGCCCTCTCTCTCTTGCAGGGGGACTGGTGCGGCTCTGCCTCGAAGGGGGAGACCAGCAGGCATTCACCCTCTGCTGGTGGAGACTGTGGGCGCTCTACCTTCCTCTTCTTGGGCCGTGGGCCTTTACCCGACTCCTCCCTCTTGGGCTGTGGATGCACCGACTCCTCCCTCTTGGGCTGACTCCTCCCTCTTGGGCTGTGGGCGTTCGGGCTCCTCCCGCTCAGGCGTGGGACGCTCGGGCTCCTCCCTTTCGGGCTGTGGGCCTTCGGGCTCCTCCCTTTCGGGCTGTGGGCCTTTCGGGCTCCTCCCTTTCGGGCTGTGGGCCTTCGGGCTCCTCCCTTTCGGGCTGTGGGCCTTCGGGCTCCTCCCTTTCGGGCTGTGGGCGCTCGGGCTCCTCCCGCTCAGGCTCCTCCCGCTCGGGCTGTGGGCCGCGGGCTCCTCCCGCATAGGCTGTGGGCCTTTCAGGCTCCTCCCGCTCGGGCTGTGGACGCTCGGGCTCCTCCCGCTCGGGCTGTGGACGCTCAGGCTCCTCCCGCTCGGGCTCTGGACGCTCAGACTCCTCCCGCTCGGGCTGTGGACGCTCAGGCTCCTCCCGCTCAGGTACTGGAGAGGGCAGCGACTGTACCTCCTCCTCTCCCTCTTGCTCACTGGAAGGCATCCCTCCCATGTCTGCCGCTAGGTACCCCAGCACCACCATGGTGAGGTCACGAACTGATGCCGGGTTGTGCTGTTGCTCCCAGTCCTCCCATCGTTCTCCATCTCGCATCCGCAGTGTGTTAATAACCCAGGGAGGTCACTGAGAACAGTTCCCCTCGGGGTGCACCAGCCAGTCCCATATTTCCCGGGACGGTGGGGAACCCGGTGGCAGTGGGGGTAGAGGGTGGCTACTGCCCGTTGTGGCTGTCCTCCTCCCAGCCCGGCATGTAGGATGAGGGCTGCAGCTGTTGTTGTTGCTGCTGCTGCTTCTGCTGCTTCCTGCAGCTCTTTCTTCAATCCTCGCTTTTTTTTTTTTTTTTTTTTTTTTTTTTTGTAATCAAGAAACTGCGATTCCTGCTCTGGCCTGAGTCCTGGGCGCTGTCGATCCCGCAGGACACCACGTGTCACAAAGACGGCCGGAGTGGGTGGCGTCAGACCAGCAGCAGGAAATAAACAGAGACTTGGGGTTTTGGTTAAGCTGAGCGCGTGATCGCGCTCAGCATTTAATAATTAAACAGAACAGAACAGAAAATAAAAGGTTTTAAACACAAA
The DNA here is from genome assembly GCA_036884735.1 of Huso huso. Taxonomy (NCBI): domain Eukaryota; kingdom Metazoa; phylum Chordata; class Actinopteri; order Acipenseriformes; family Acipenseridae; genus Huso; species Huso huso. The sequence continues at coordinate 76,414,280 of CM072663.1, read as the reverse complement.
AACAGGACACGGCGCTTGAGGCCAAAATAAACAGACAAACAAAACGGACTACACAGACAAAACACGGTGAGCAGATTTCACGACTATTATTTTAACAATTACTACCTCCGTCTCCAATCCCGTTCTCAACTCACCGAACACCCAACAACCAGTGAGTGAAAACATGCAGCTTTTATGCAGTTGTGCGAGACTTCGATTGCTAGTCAATCATTCAATTGGAATCTCGGTACAACTGCACGGAAATTAATTAAAGTGCAATTCCCGTGCTCACATATTATTACTTTTTTACTTGCGTGATGTGATGTGCCATCCCGTGCCTAATACAAATATACAATTTACACACACGTGAAACACAGACCCGCTTATATCCGTGTACCAATGCCTATACACCAACATTTACACACAACACGTAACATATAACAGACACAGGGGGGGGCACTTTGCCACAGGGACATAGAGGGTCAGCAGGTTGAGGAGGTACTCGGGACCTGTGTGATGAAGGGCATTGTAGGTGAGCAGCCTACAATGCCCATGTGTGCTGCATTTACCTGTTGTCTCAGTCACAATGAACGAGACAGAAGATATGACTTTGTTGGAGGACTGAGTGTAGGTGTTCGGATGGCAGGTGCTTTCATATCCAAAAATTACTGAAGTTTCTCTAGTCATTGTCTCAAAAGGGTTGACATTATGGACCATTTTGCAACGCTACAGTACAATTGAAACACCTTGTAGTCTAGTCTTGTCGAATCAATGCTGTCCTGGCTGCCCATGGCAGCCTTAAACACTTGTGACAGTGTTATATATATATATTTCTGTTATATTTTGTTATTTCTAACAGCAGTAATTAAAATAACAGACATACAATATATGTAGGTGAGAACAGTTTGTATGGGGATTTAAATTAGGAATCTGTGACGGACCTCAGGCACACAATCCCTGAATGAACAGTAAATGCTCCCCCTGAATTAGCTTCAGTCCACGGAACACTTCTGCATCAAATGCTCACTGCTTTTAGAGAAGCTCTACACATCAATCTAAGCAAAGATTCCTGTCTGCTTCTGCCTTCACCAGCACACGCAACCATATTGCATTATCCTACGAAGCCGATAAGCAAAGCCATTTGGATTTCGTAAATCTGTGTGAGTGCCTGCAGCCACGTTGCTCTCAGGCCTCCGACTTAGAAGTAATTACTTAGAGAGGTTGATATGTGGAGGGTGTGCCTAGCCTCTGATTTATACAATACCTCTCAACCTCTTGGCATATATTGAAGACTTTAACTTTAACCCTTCCCCACCTTTTTATTTCTACCACAGTAAAGCCCAGTACCTGCTGCAATAAGGGCATTGCCAGGAGCTACAGTTTGATTATTTATTTTTAAAAACAACATGTTATTTCAGTTTAGGGGGTTCTTTCTAATTCTAAAATGTATTCATAACCATTTATACAATTAAACATTTTATTCTGTGGTTTGAGTGAAGCACTTTCAGTATGTTAACACTAGAACCGCCGCGGTTATACTCAGTACCTAAAACCGCGTCCGGAGGTCATTATGACGGTTACATTTTAAACAACCTCAATATTAAAATGAAAGACAAACTATCAGATATAACTCAAAAGTTGTATTCAAGCACATCATATCAAACATCTGCACAGCCGAAACGCTGTGTTTAAATGAACAATTAAACATAAAAAGGTTTGTTTTCTAATTTACCACATATAAAGCACTACTTCAAAAAATGAAAAACTAATAAAATAAACATTTCAAAATAAACTAGTGTGTAAACAGGTATATGTACATACAAAACTAAAAACGAAAGGTGTCAGGTGTATCAGATAATGGCTGACTCTATGAGGTGAAGCTCAGAGCACACATATGCAGTTTGACTCCCACAAGCTGACCATAGATTTAAGGTGGTCTGTTCCATCTTGGTGAAGTCGCAGAGTTAGTGAACACAGTGCCACCACTGGTCGGGAAGCTGTACTTCACCAGCAGGGATTACCTTACCCTGTCACATCGTTTTTTGGGGAATATTTTCCTTTGACAGAAGAACAAAGGATGAGATGGAAAAAAATAATTTACTGGGATAGATTGAGAATTTCTCAGAAGATCACTGCATCAGACATGTAGTTAAAGAAACAATAGACACCTGTGTGCCATCTACACCCTTTGTTGGAAAGACAGCTACACCCTTTTGCAGTTTTTAATATACATGCAAAAGTAAAAGAGAGAGAGTCAACATTTCACAGGGTTTATAATATTTTGCAAATATAGTGAAATACTAACTTGTTAGTGTAGTAAAGTTTGCCTTTATTAATGGTAGCAGTGCTTCAGATTGAAAAAATGCTGAGAATGTGGTTATAAAAGAAGATGCACCATTGTGCCTACCTGAAGCGCCAGCTTCCAGCATATCCATTGGTGTACATATATATTGTGAGAAACTGCACAAGCAAATGTTTGTGAGACAGTCACATTTACGTGTTTGTACAATAATAATAATAATAATAATACGTTCAATATGCACTGTCAAATAAGTCCAATATTATGAGAACTACTACTGCATACTTCTACTTATTAGTATGTTACTGTAATTCATTGTTTTAGCTAAAAATGAATTCCAATGATTTGATCTCATTAACATTTCTTTTGAAATAGCTTGCCATTTTCAAAACCAACAAGCAAGCAAATTGAACAGCTTAAAAAAATGGCACATCCTATTACAAAAGGCTTGATTACAAAAATCTCAGTTTAAATATGTGCAGAAGATAAAGCAGGATCTTAATGGCACCTGTCTGTTTTTATATCACTACTAATTTAAACTTCTTGATCAACCCCTCAAAATTATAATTTTTTAAGCCTTCTTTACTTTTATTATGTCAAGATGCATTTTTGTATATTAAGTATTCCTATTTTTACAAGATTTTCTTAAAAATCAGTTTGCAGAGACCTCCAATGGAAAAATACTCTGACTCCTGTAAGTTCAGACTTTATCTTATGCAAAAGTACCTTCATCAACATATTCATCCCAGCTCTGATCTAAACCAATATACTCTCCATCACAGCTCAGACTATGCCAAAATCTTCTTTCTCTTTCCATTAGAATTACAGTATTTCTCTTCAAAATGTGTTTCATAGATAGAGATTCAGTCCACTCCAGAAGGGTATCTAGGTCACTTTGCAAGCTCGCAAGCTTACTGAACATCATTCAAACTGTTCCAGGCAGCTGTATCATTTACATAGATGATGGAGCGATTATATAGCTTCGGGTCATTAATCACGACGGTAAACTTGAGAGGACCTAATTTTATCCCCTGAGATAACCTTCTGCTTAAAGGCCTCCAACCTGAATTAATCCAAACTGCTGTCGTCATTTGCTGTCTGTTTGTCGGTAAAGATGTGTCCCAGCAGTTAATGAGAGCTTGGTCCAGCCAAAGTTTCACCATGTATTACAATCCATTTAAATTAAAGGCTCGGCTGCTGTAGTGATAATAAGTATCCCGGTTATGTTTTTCAATGTTGACTGTCAGCAGGCATGTAATAAATGTGTAAGGGTTTGATAATTGACACACGACAAATGTATTGTTTTTTGCTTAAAGAGCCCTCATGTTTGTACACGTAGACAGTAGTAGATCCTTCATAACTGGTTCTAATGATCAGTCCTAAATCCAATTTAATATGGTTTGCATTATTACCTTTGTGAACTAGATTATGCACCCATTTCCACCCAGGGGCTGTGTCTGTGTTTAGGTTAGCAATCAGACTTTGATATGGACAAGTGTCCTTCTCTGTGGCCCAACAGCAAGCACTGACGAGGTAAGAATCGACTTGGGGATAATGTACAGGAAACCATTATTATTATTATTTCTATTTTTGAGGATTATGTGTAAGGGGTAAAATATGCAACATATAAGCATGCATATACTGGTCTGCAATTGCAAGGCCTAGTATTATTGGAATACTAAGGTCTGCATCACATGACCAACCAAAATAAAGAAATGTAAGACTGGGCAGTCAGCTGTTAATACCCAATATTGGAGCAATATGACTCACAACCAATGGGAATGATTTCAAACATTATAAAAAGGGAAAGCTTAAAGAAAGGAACATTAAAATGGTGTGTGACGCTATTTACTCCTAAATCTAGGACAGGAGAGTCAATCCACTTTAACAGCAAATTATGACTACCAATGAGCTCTCCTCAAGGTTATCACAGAAATACAGTAATCTGTCGTGTATCCACCTGTCACATATCCACATTGAACAGATTAGTTCAGAGGTTGTAGATCCTCCCAAAGTTTTCGTACACTGTGTTGTATGTGCTCCATGCGCGACCATTGCTGGTAGTGTCACGTGAGCTGTTCAGTGTGTTGATATGTAAATAAATCCTGTTCGCCTGCGGGGCGTATCAACTTCAATCTCGGTCTTGATCACCTGCCTGTCACTTAGCAGCGAATGCAAGCACCCACATGGCAGATAGCTACTCTGTATCTTTCTAAACAAGGAATTTAGGGGAGCTCCCTAATAAAAGCTGAATCTCAAACCAATAATTTTGTGAATATAGTAATTGTTACAGCTTTGTATAATGGTATTTAAAACAGGATTCATTCATCTGCCTTTTTACATATCCGCCCTTACTCTGGTCCCATTGCAGTCAGATACATGACGGATTACTGTACTGTGATTTCTTCTATTTACATTAGTTTACCTGCAATTAAAGAATGCATCCGTTTTGTTTCCAAGGCGACAATGAACTTAATGAACAGGATTTATGTTTTTATTTGTTGTTAGGATGAAGCAATGTATAATTTACCAAATGTACAACACCCTTTTTTATTAATTGTATTTCCATTGGCCAGCAATGTTTAATAATTGCTGAATTCAGGACACTATTCGCTTCAGGGTCACCAATGAGAACTGCCAATATTAAAAAGATTTATTTTCAAAAATGTGGTCATTACCGGACAGATAATTATTCACAGCAACAGTTAGGTGTCCCAAGTTGAAGGGTAGTTATCTACAAGTAATGACCAATGCAAAGATATTACAGCTATTATAAACCAAACAAATGTTTTTGTGTATGAAGACATTTTTAAATATGTTCTTATGTTGTTGTTCAAAGCGAGTTTTAAGATTTTAATGTCCTGTTAGCTTTAAGAGGGCTTCTGCTTGTTGGATAATGGGCCTGATCGGCTGAGATGATCCATAAATATTATAATACTGTACACTTACTTCCTCTTTTATAAAAATCTACTGCATTTAAATAATAAACAAATACATACAAAACAGAGGTACCCAGTTGCTTTTTCTACATATTTACATTAGTTTAAGTCTTCCCTGACTACGGTCTCTTATTATAATCTCAATTGCATCATATTTATATTATAGTTCGGTTCTTAATGGGATAAATGTAAAGCCCTGTGTGCTGCACTGACGCTGTTGCTCTTTACAAAAGTAAAATACTTTTCTTTCATAAATTTTACTACTGCAAAATAATGTCCTACTTCATTCAATGGGCGTCCCAGTAATAACATTGCAGCTGTTATACATTAGGCAAATAACCTTTTTTTTTTTTTCTTTTTAATTTTGCAGTTTTACATATTCCTTCAAAATATATCTGCCTTTTTTCATTGAATTCGAAATGTTCAGCTCAGCACATCATTTTCATGAAATTCATGTAAGCTGCTTTGCAGAAATCCATCAGCTCCTAAATATACTGGTATGGACAAGACAGGATGCAAAATAAATGGCTCAAGTTCATAACCAAATCCTTCTCAGTCTAAAAAAACTCCAATACAAAAACATATATATATATATACTGTATATATATACAGTGCCATGAAAAAGTATTTGCCCCGTCTGATTTTCTGCATTTTTGCACATTTTTCACATTGTATTTGGTCAGAATTTTTTGTGGGTTGTAGTAGTATATATTTATTTATTATTATTATTATTATTATTATTATTTCTTAGCAGACGCCCTTATCCAGGGCGATATAGAGGGAGTCTGAGAGAAAAAATGACACCAAAGTTTGGTGCTTCTTCCATTTGTTTGGTGTGCAAGGTAATCAAACATGCAATCTTCAGGTGTGAAAAAGTTATTGCTCCCCCTAGTTAACTCAACCCAATTAAAGGGATAATTAGGGTCAGCTGTTTGAGTACTTTGGTTAACAACCAGGCCTGATTTGGACCAGCCCTGCCCAATATAAATCTGACTAACATTGGCCCTTACCATCAGAGTGAAGAGCACACAGGTTCTAGAGACACATCATGCCACGAACAAAATAAATTCCTGAAGATCTCCGGAAAAAAAGTTGTTGATGCCTATCAGTCTGAAAAGGGTTACAAAGCCATTTCTAAGGCTCTGGGGCTCCACCGAACCACAGTCAGAGCCATACTGTCCAAATGGAGAAAGTTTGAGACAGTAGTGAATCTTCCCAGGAGTGGTCGTCCTGCCAAAATCTCTCCAAGAGCGAGGCGTAAAATCGTCCAGGAAGTCACAAAGAACCCTAGAACAACATCCAGGGATCAGCAGGCCTCTCTCGCCTCGGCTAAGGTCAGTGTTCATGACTCCACCGTCAGAAAGACACTGGGCAAAAATGGGATTCATGGCAGAGTAGCAAGGCGGAAACCATTGCTCACTAAGAAGAACATGAATGCTCATCTCATGTTTGCCAAAAAGCACCTGGATGATCCTCAAGAGTTCTGGAACAATGTTCTATGGACAGATGAGTCAAAAGTGGAACTTTTTGACCGACATGGGCCCCGTTATGTCTGGCGAAAACCAAACACTGCATTCCACAGTAAGAACCTCATACCAACGGTCAAGCATGGTGGTGGTAGTGTCATGGTTTGGGGATGCTTTGCTGCATCAGGACCTGGACGCCTTGCCATCATTGAAGGAACCATGAATTCTGCTCTGTATCAAAGAATTCTACAGGAGAATGTCAGGCCATCCGTCCGTGAGCTGAAGCTGAAGCGCAGCTGGGTCATGCAGCAAGACAATGATCCGAAACACACAAGCAAGTCTACATCAGAATGGTTGAAGAACAAGAAATTTAAAGTTTTGGAATGGCCTAGTCAAAGTCCAGACCTAAACCCCACTGAGATATGAAAACCCACAAATGTCACTGAGTTGAAGCAGTTCTGCATGGAGGAGTGGGCCAAAATTCCTCCACGGCGCTGTGAGAGACTAATCAATAACTACAGGAAGCGTTTGGTTGCAGTTATTGCTGGTAAAGGTGGCGTAACCAGTTATTGAGTCTAAAGGGGTGATTAGTTTTTCACACGGGGGCAATGGGTGTTGCATAACTTTCTTTAATAAATAAATGAAATATGTATCAAATTTTTGTGTTATTTGTTCACTCAGGGTCCCTTTTATCTAATATTAGGTTTTGGTTGAAGATCTGATAACATTCAGTGTCAAAAATATGCAAAAATGCAGAAAATCAGACAGGGGGCAAATACTTTTTCACAGCACTATATATATATAATGTACCAGCTTGATGTTTTTGCAATAAAAGGCACTAAATCCAAAGCCCTGGTTTGTTTGTAAGAACACCATCTCGCATACTGGTTAGGGGAGCTTCATTGAATGGTATTATTTGATTATTTATAATATTTGATTAAGTATAATAATTAAATAATATAAAAGGTGATCTGGGAGAATTTTATTGAAAAAATAATAAATGCTAGGCCAGCAGAAGTGTTGGTTTCATAAGAAAAATAAATTCACTGAGAAAAAAAGCTTATTGTGGCTAAATAAATCAATTACATTGCCAGCATATTTTACAGTGTCACCCACTACCAACCTATAATGCTTTTGACAATATATGAATAATCTTGCAATTAAGACTTCTGAAGGGTCTTCAAAGCATCCTCGAGATGGCTTCAAATGTGGATAAGCAGTATTGCACCTGCAAACAGCTGGTATTTTTAATAGCTGTCTGCTTTGTATCATGTTTTGTAAGCGAAGAAGGCTCAAGCACAATGGATGAATCAAATGAAACCGGATAATGGTTCCCCTTTGTATTGCAGTATATGCACAAAGCTTTAGTTTTAAGAATAATTTAGATTTAACCTACTTAAAAGTATGTTGGTTATGTATAAAAACTATATTATAATATGTTCTAGTATGTTATAGTGCTAATACCACTACAACTATTTATGTGGGTATGAGTTGAAAAATACAATATACAATGATTGTCCAAATGTTCAATAAATTAAAATGCATTTTAGGAGGCCCTGAAAAGGACTGCAAGTACTGGTACTGTCAGTTCTTTTGGTTAAAAGTATACTAACAAATCTTAAGGGGAGGACTTAGAAGCTGCGACAGAACTTTGATCAAATGTATTAACCTTTTTAATCATCCCATATAAAATGTAGAACATATGCATGCTTACATAGCAATTTACAATGCTTTTCTGGTACTTTATCATGCTATTTACATATTGTACTACTTAGTTGTTTATCAATGATTTTACAAACTCTATTAAACATTCATTGGTGATATAACTGGATACCAACAACTTAGTATGGGTGCACCTTTAGTATTAATGATATAATCTTCCAGTAACAGAGAACTCTTCCTATCTGGGTTATTACCATACAGTAGCTGTGTAGCAAATGCTCGGAGTGGCAGTATAGCATAACTTTCTCTGCTGTAAAACGGCTGGAAGAAAATATTCATTTAATTGTATGTGTGAGAATAAAAATGCCCATTAATCATTTACATCCACATCAGAGTTATTTTTTTTTAAATTTTATTTAACACGTAAAAGCATCACAACAACAATATACAAATTCTTATAAGTCTTTAAAACCAAAACACATATTTATACATGCAACGATAGGGTTTAAGACAAGAGTAAATTATTAATATCATAATTTATTTGGAATATGTACTTTTGCTTCACTTAAAGACATCAATGCAGATCAGGTTTAATGCTGCAGTGGGAAGATAATCCTCTTTATTCAAGGATAACTGGTAGGTACTGTATGACAATACTAAATTGTAATACCTGAAATGTAAAATAGAATTCCTTTATTTCTACCTACTTGTCTGATGGAGCTCATCTGTTCTATTAAACTACAGTACTGGGTTGATCCACACCATCACCTCAAATTCTGTACATCTGATTTTGCAAATAAATGTTCTCCTCTCCATACATGCCTCTTGAATTTATACAATACTTCTTTTTTTTTTTGTAGACAAAAAACAACAACAAAAAAAATAAATTTTACTTCTTGGTTTCTTGTGTTAAAAAAGCCACATTTTGTAAAATGTACTTCTGCAGAGGTGAAACTTGTTACTCAAGACAATGTGCCCTGTTCAGCAACTAAGCAAAGAAAACAAAACAAATGCGATATCCTTGGTTACCTTTTTATGTCTGACTTCTGGATTCTTGAAAATGAAGTACCGCAATAAAAGAAACCCTGCTATTTGAATAATTTCAGTGCAAGAACCAAAATACGTATATTGTATGTAAAATTAAATACAAATAAAAAGTACAAAAAATAGAAGAATATGAATTAACCCAAATATTATTGCTCCAAATCTAATGTGTATTGTGTTGTATGTATGTTATCCTCATGGTCTCTTCTGTCATGATTGTCTTTTGAGCCCGTTATATAAGAATGACTGTTATCTGTACAGCCACAACACTGAAAACACATTCATTAACATCAAAAATATACATTATGATACGGTCAAAAGGTACATTATTACACAGGAAAGGAAATTACAGAGTTAAACCACCACCATCACCATAGTGACTTTTTCTTCAGAGCTGGACTTGGATTTCAAGGCCGCAATTGCTTCCTGTGACAGGCATTCTTGTTCCCTCACTCACTTCAGGCTGTGCTGATTACGTGGTAGTCGCCATCTAAAAGAACCATCTGAATGCTTCTCCACCAGTGACAGGCGTTCGCTAAAAAAGGAGCATAAGCGCAAAAGTTAACAGGAGAGGTTTTCATCTGTCAAAAAATATGGTTATTTCACATGGTGCACAAGCTATGTGATTAGTACGTTCCATTGTTGTAATCAACAAATAAAAAAAAAAAAAAATCGAAATATTTGCTGAAAATAGGACATATTGAAATCGCTTACAGTATCATGTGCTGTAGCAAAAACAGCCCAATCGGCAAGTGTAAAAACCATGGAAATAAAACTAAGGAGACCCTCATTAATGTCATGTGATGCAACAGTGCATTTGAGCTGATTTAATTTAAAGAATTCAGCAGAGGATGGTCCAGCTGACCACCCTAGAATCCACATTTCAGTCTTACTGAGCACCTTGATTGACATCAGTCTTCTTTGGGGGCTGACTGAAAGTAACTCAATTGTGGCAACATGACGCACAAGAACAAAGTCACTTTATATATAGGAAAAGAGTACACTGACGAAGGCACGAGCCAAAACATTGGTCTTCTTGATTTTTCTTATAGTTTTGAAGTCATGGAAAATATACAGGAAAAGAAACTGGCCAAGCTTAACAAAAACAAAATGTATATAAAAGAACAATATAGTCAAGTTAGAATTTAAAACGAAAAAACAGGTTATTATCCAAACACTTAATCAAAGTCAAGAATTATGTTATGGGACCTAATCACAATATTGTTTTGTTAAGGACTGATTTTATTAAAGCACATTATGATTTAAATCAGGTTTACAGTTCACAAAACCTTGTTCAGCATATATCATAATACAGTGCAGTCCGTTTATAAGAATCACATCCGTCCCGGGGGTTTTGATTCTTACAAGCGGATGATTCTTAAAAGCAGACCGATATGATTACTGTGGTGCAGAATCAAACTTAGTAGGAGAATGATAAGAGCTTGTTCCCTGGCTGTAGTGTAATGGGTTGACCACTAGATGTCACGAGTTCCCGCATGTATGCAGATCTAGTGTTTCACACGAAGTACTGTTAGTCAATGCTCCAGCTGAGAGCTAGGTTTATTTTGTTTTATTAGCGGTTGTTTCGCCACCGCAGTGTAAGAAATAAAACCAACACCGATTTAAAACTGTAAATCAAGACTCCAGCCTGATAATTTACACTGCCCTCGGCCACTCTGTTGCATTACAATTAGCAAAAGTGTGCCATCAGCAGTTTAAATACAGTATACAGATGTCAATGGTGCTCAATCACTGAAGACAATACATCAAAACAGGTCCTCGTGGGTAAGCAGCTCGTTATTAGATCACGATTATGTTTACTGAAGGCTGCAGAATCCTATTTTACTACAGTATACTTGAGAAGCGATCGTTTCATGAGGGTGCCTAGTTTAACTGCCGTGCAGTGTTACGTGTAATGGCCTTTGAATTAAAATTACATTACAGTACAGTATTTCACTGTCAGGACTACCACTGCATTTAAACATCTATGGCTTACTTATTTTCTGTTGTGATGCAAATCTCACCGTTTTTTCATTAAGCAGAGATGCAAAGCGCTGCAGTCCTCTCCTCCTCCTCGTGCTGTCTACATGCATATCACACAATAACACTGCTGTACTCAGTATGTATTCAATGAACCTGTATTCACTAACAGAGAACACAAAAAAACATACCTGCACAATGCAGTGGCACAGTCACTGTTTGGTTACAAACTTGTCCAGTGTTTTCTGCATCATTGCACGATCCACGCTGTGTACGTGCCTAATCACACGAGATGTGATCAAATTCAAATTCAAAAACTGCCTTTATTGGCTGTACACGTGATTGCACTTTATCAAGTACCGTATTACATGTAGTCAGTTTGCCCCGAAATGATTCTTATAAGCGGATTGCTTGATTCTTACAAGCGGATTATTTTACATCGATTAGTATAGGAATGATTTTGTCCCAGTGGTTTTGATCACTATATGCAGTTGATTCTTATATCAGTGATTCTTATAAATTGACTGCACTGTATTAAAAACAAGCCTGAACTTTTTGAAAGAGTCTGGGGCACACAAATGGACCGGCTAAAGAACTGGGGTTTCACTGAGCAAGTGATCTGTTTTGTGGTTGCTTTTGGCTTGACTTAGGAGTCTGCAGTTCACTGACTGAAGGTAGAATGGGGAAATCTCTTTATATAAATGTACGGGAACTGTAGAAATTATATTTCTGTCATGTGTATGGGGTGTTTTTTTTTGTTTGTTTGTTTTTAGGGGGGGGTAATATTTTGGGGGGTTAGATAGATCAATGTATGTAAACTTGTTAGTTATATGAAACACAATATGCAAAAAAGTGTATTCATTAATTTTAACATTAACAGTTTACTTTTCTATTGAGAAATTCAAGAACATATTGAACACAAAATTTTCTGGCCCCAGGTGTCTCTTGACCCTAATACAGTAAGCCTGCATTCCTTCAGCTGTCAACGGAACAAAAAACATTTTTGTTTTCAAATTTCAGTGGTAAAATCATTTAACGTGCGTGTTTGAATACCTATAATGACACTTATTCTATTATTCTAGTTAACAGCTTAAACAAAAGATATTGACTCAAGCATGACGGTTTTCAACAGTTTTTCAAACAATGTGAACTGATAAGCTTTTATAAACCATCTGAATTGAACAGATATCTGTTTGAACCTGATAGTTTTCTGTTAACCCATTTATAAAAATACATATTAATGTAAAGTCAAGAGAACACTTCATTGCAGTATTTCATAGATCAGCTGTCTCTATCATTAAGCTTTCAAGTGATATGTATGCAGTGGTTGTTAACCTTGACTATTTTAGCATTCAAAATAAATTGAATATATTGTGTCTACTGAAAGATCAGGTTGAATGCATCTTCATGGAAGTATGGCTTCAATGCATATTACTGCAAGATTGACAGCAAGGTTCCTCTGAAAAGTAGTACTGTGACTTTTCAGCCTAGACTGAAATATCAAATGCCAACCAGGTTAAAAAAATAACCCTCTGGTCTTCTTGAGAGCCATCTTGCGCACTTGAAATAAATTGCTCAACTGCAAGATACCAAACTATTGTATATGGATACATAACATGAATATCACCTACTTAATACTTAATAGAACATCCATTTAGTTTTGCATTTCAAGTACTAAGTGTACTTTTAATTTCAATATAACAACTGATTGTTTTGACCATGTGTTTATTCACACGTTATGGGTAGACAGAGGCAGCGGCCGAGCCAGAAGAAAGATCATTTAAGCATCAGTGTATTCAGATCTTGCTCTCATGCAACACTGCTCATTATTTTCTATTCCCACAATATGCCATTAATTTCAGTCAGAGTAAAAGCATTGTAGTGGATGGGTGCTGTTGAGAAATGTACACTCTGTGGAAATACAGTATATTACTGCAATACCAACAACACAGGATACAGCAAAGGCCAGCCAAGTTGTTTTATATCTTAACTTCACCCACAATGCAAACAACACAAAGACTTGATAGTTCAAAATCGACAATGCCTCCATTAAAAACGGAATCGCTGTCTTCACTGAAATTTTGTACATAATGGTTAGCCGACCAGTGTTTGCCCTGTCCCTGCTACCCCAACCTCAGAAATGTGTTTTTTTTGTTGTTTTTTTTACAAAAACAAAGCATACCCAGGGGCGTAATGTAAGGGGAATGGTATCTCTGATTGAACAGTTTGAAAACTTGATGTAAAATATACAGTACAGTATATGTATAAACAGGGAGGCTGTGTGGTCCAGTGGTTAAAGAAAAGGACTTGTAACCAGGAGGTCCCCAGTTCAAATCCCACCTCAGCCACTGACTCATTGTGTGACCCTGAGCAAGTCACTTAACCTCCTTGTCCTCCGTCTTTCGGGTGAGATGTAATTGTAAGTGACTCTGCAGCTGATGCATAGTTCACACACCCTAGTCTCTGTAAGTCGCCTTGGATAAAGGCATCTGCCATATAAACAAATAATAATAATAATAATAATAATAATAATAATAATAATAATAATAATAATAATAATAAAGATCTGTCTCATTGCCTTGAATTAGTTCATTTACCTAGAATGGGATTTTTGGAAGAGGGGTTTTCAAACTGTGAGGCACACCTCCCTAGAGGGGAGCACAACTGTTCCAGGGGAGGCTCAGTGCCTGTCCCTGCCACCTCTTGCTTCATTAAAAGATGCAGCTCTCTGCCGTGGCAACATACAGACTAATAGATTAGTGAGATTCAGACAACCAGCACCAGAGGCTAATACGTCACCAGCTGAGTGGAATCTCATTGTGAAAGATTTAAAGCCGAGCGGCACAGAACAGCTGCTGTTTGAAAACCCATAGGTGAAGATCAAGTAAACAAAAGCACTAACTGTATTAAAACTCACTACTCAGACAACTAGCACATTCCCCAAAACTGCGCGAAACAAACACCATCCTTGGAAGCGGCCATGTGTACACATGAATTTATGCCAGAGGGTAAGATTGTATTCCTTGTTGTGGTAAAAATTATCTTGTACTCCTAGAATTATATAACAGGAAATACACATTTATACGAGGGTCCTGGGAACCAAAACAGCAGTATATACTGTGAGTCTTTTTCATGTTACTTTAAGTAGGCAGGCATTTTCTTTTCAGAATATCTGAAATGGTTTACCTTACGATTTTGAATTTTTTTTTGATAAGTGCAAATTTTCTTTCTTGGACTTTTAGACATTTATTTGCTGTTCAACAACTGCACAATTCAGAATGGTGCCGGCGGGGACATGGGAGGATATATGCAACGTCTTGCTTTTGTTTTTGTTTGTTATACTAGTTTTAAATTTAGAAAAGAAAAATCACATGACCCGGTAACAGACTGCACAGATTTTAGGCACAGGAGGCTTGATATCACAAAATTTGATAACCCCTGCTCTAGACAGCAGACATTTAAAAAAAGTCACATGACCTCAATGTGGCAGCCATAAGGTCAGATGTCAATGTCATGGTCACCAGCATATTTAGCAAACAGGGTTTATACTGTATAACCTGAAATGGTTTCTGAGATGTCAGGCGCTGACACTGGAGGAGGCAGCTTTATAAAATAACTGTCAGGAAAGGGTTACCCATGATTGAATAATAAAACCACAGATACAGCTATGTAACTAAGAAGTGTTAGGTCTTTATCATCCAGAAAGCAACAAATTACACAATGAATATATAGCAGCCACCTTGGGTCACAGGTCAAAATGAAGGGTGCCATTATATTTCATAGTTTCCATAACATAAAAAAATATGTGTGACCAAAAATGGTTTATATTAGCAGTTAAAATAGTGGTAAAATGGAAGGACAATGGCGTATGCGCTACCCTTACAGGAAAGGGTGTATTCTATAACCATGGGAAGCCTTCAGGGGGGACAAAATGCACCATTCTATGATGCTTCTAAAGAGAACACCAGGTAACGACACTGGCATTAGGCCCGGAACACTGTGAAAGTCAGACACACTACTGTATATCGCTCAGTTGAGCTGCTGACTCATAATCAAGGACTAATCCACTGGCTGTCAGGAACCAAGTCACAGCTACTACAGAGCCAGCTTCTCCCTGGAGCTGCAACTTGCAGGCAGCAGTGCACGCAGGGCTTACTGAGAGGATATTCAAGAGATAAACCGAAAGATTATGGGGATGATAACAGGTGATGTAGCAGTGCCTGCAATATAATATAGACTGGAAAGAGAAATGAAAAAATGCATATTAAAAATGTCTATGAAAATTCATAGAGCTCTCCGCCGACTTATGAAAAAGCAATAAAAATCACACTCTCATTAGTAGGATTTACAAATATGAAGACGCAAATTAGTATGCAATACTCTGATTTATAACACTTTTGTTCGCCAGCAGTAATTTAACTATAGACGCTGTATAGTCTTTTTAACTTTAATAATTGCAAGTACAGTACAAGTATTAAGATGGCACATTTTCTCCTATGGTTTGAATTTTTTAATATGTTTTGCTGCTAAACATCTCTATCTACATATAACTTGGTTATAAAGGGAAACACTATATGGAACAAAATAGATAGTATTTCTTTACTTAAAGTAACATTTTAAAAAATATATTCATAGAAATATAATAATACTGATTTCATGTATAACAAGAACATTCTTTACCCTATATTGTCTTCTATTACCCTGATATTGCATTGTACTGTACATCCCTTTAATACATCACCATGAATGGATGAATAACAATCTAGGGACAGCAGCAATGTGTTCCGGTATGCTCAATATAAGGCTTGGTCCATACGTTACTGCAACATATCCATTATTTATTTTATTCATGGATGTTTTGGGAACCACCTGACTATCTTCGACAATCCCATATGCAGTGAAGGTTCTCAGAGTAGTCATATACCTTCAGAATAAAGCACTCACTGGTGTACTTTCCTTTATAACTTTTTGTTGAAAAACACATTTGTGTCAATGAAATATGTGTTATTTGCTTGAACATAAATTAAAAATGTATTTCAAAGTGTTAATCCTGACTAAACCTATAGCATGTACAGTATGTGGTGTACTGCATTTGATTTAACTCCTTCAGGCCAATACAACTAACTAAAAATGTATACATTAGGGCAAATCACAATCTCCCCACGCCTCACCTTAGTCAACTAACTATAGAATGCAAGTGAAGTTGTTAACTACCACGATTTGTTTAATAAACGCAGAATTGACCTGAACAATTTCTGATTAGAAACTTGCAATAATGTAATTTATTAAAATATGATTTTTTTGTTTACACAAGAGGCATTAACTTATTATATAGGACATAAAGACTGCAGTCATTGACAACTATTAAATAATAAAAAACATTTTTAAATTTTACAACTATGCTGTACATTTTATGCACTGCATGATATTTATACACAAGATAACGCTAACTGGAATTTATGACAAATCCTAACTGTGATTGGTTGACTCTTCATATGCGATTTCAAATCGTTAATAAATTATTGCAGTATTATCAGAAAGAACTTTCTAATATCATGAAAACATGCTTATATTAAGTCATGTTTTAGTGAACAACAGTATAACAGTATGCAGATGTGAAGATTTACTTCACAAAAGTGCATTATTTTATTTCTTGTTTTAAATTCTGAGAAGCAACTTCCTAGATATAGTGCAGGGTGAGTACAGCTCAAGTGAATCAAATTAATTTGAGGCTGATGTGATGGCTCATGGCCCACATGGTGAGAACTTGACTGATGCTTGCAAAAAAACGTATTTTGATTGCTTCTGACCTATATTTTCTGCCTGTGGGAAATGCCCTATATATTATATATATATACATATATGCTCATTTAAATTTGTTGGTACCCCAAAAACAGCTCATTGAAATAATGCTTCATTCCTCCTGAAAAGTGATGAAATCAACCAATCAAAAAAGCTATTTTATCATATTTTATACTTGCATGCCTTTGGTATGTCATAGAATAAAGCAAAGAAGCTGTGAAAAGAGATGAATTATTGCTTATTCTATAAAAGATATTCTAAAATGGCCTGGACACATTTGTTGGTACCCCCTAGAAAAGATAATAAATAATTGGATTATAGTGATATTTCAAACTAATTAGTTTATTTAATTAAAACCAACACATGTCTCCAATCTTGTAATCAGTCATTCAGCCTATTTAAATGGAAAAAGTAGTCACTGTGCTGTTTGGTATCATTGTGTGCACCACACTGAACATGGACCAGAGAAAGCAAAGGAGAGAGTTGTCTGAGGAGATCAGAAAGAAAATAATAGACAAGCATGGTAAAGGTAAAGGCTACAAGACCATCTCCAAGCAGCTTGATGTTCCTGTGACAACAGTTGCAAATATTATTAATAAGTTTAAGGTCCATGGAACTGTAGCCAACCTCCTGGGAATGCCACAAGAGGAAAATCGACCCCAGATTGAACAGAAGGATAGTGCGAATGGTAGAAAAAGAACCAAGGATAACTGCCAAAGAGATACAAGCTGAACTCCAAGGTGAATGTACGTCAGTTTCTGATCGCACCATCCGTCGCTTTTTTTGTTTAAAAGTGGGCTCCATGGAAGAAGACCCAGGAGGACTCCACTTTTGACAGAAAACACAAAAAAGCCAGACTGGAATTAAAACTAAAATGCATATTGACAAGCCACAATCCTTCTGGGAGAATGTCCTTTGGACAGATGAGTCAAAACTGGAGCTTTTTGGCATGTCACATCAGCTCTATGTTCACAGGTTAAAAAATGCTGTTTTCAAAGAAAAGAACACCATACCTACAGTGAAACATGGAGGAGGCTTGGTTATGTTTTGGGGCTGCTAAAATGCGCCTGGCACAGGGTGCCTTGAATCTGTGCAGGGCACAATGAAATCTCAAGACTATCAAGGCATTCTGGGAGTAAACACTGCCCAGTGTCAGAAAGCTCTGTCTCAGTCGCAGGTCATGGGTCCTCCAACAGGATAATGACCCAAAACACACAGCTAAAAGCACCCAAGAATGGATAAGAACAAAACATTGGACTATTCTGAAGTGGCCTTCTATGAGTCCTGATCTGAATCCTTTCGAACATCTATGGAAAGAGCTGAAACTTGCAGTCTGGAGAAGGCACCCATCAAACCTGAGACAGCTGGAGCAGTTTGCTCAGGAAGAGTGGGGCCAAACTACCTGTTAACAGGTGCAGAAGTCTCATTGAGAGCTACAGAAAACGTTTGATTGCAGTGATTGCCTCTAAAGGTTGTGCAACAAAATATTAGGTTAGCGGCCACATCATTTTTGTCCATGCCATTTTCATTTGTTTTATTATTTACAATATTATGTTGAATAAAAATCAAAAGCAAAGTCTTTAAAAAAAAAACGATTTCTATTAAATATGGAATAAGCAATGGTGGATGCCAATTACTTTTGTCAGTTTCAAGTTATTTCAGAGAAAATTGTGCATTCTTCGTTTTTTGTGGAGGGGTACCAACAAATTTGAGCACGTCTGTATATATATATTTGGCTTTGGCTTTCCACCAAAAAAAAATGCATCTGATGTAAGCAATTAACACAAGGGGTGAGCAACTCCCCTTGGTCTACTTGAGCTGACATGACCGTACAGCATTCAACCAATCAAAAATAGCTTCTGCTAGGAATGTCCAAATTATTTTTTATTACAATTGGTTGAGCGGTTATAATAAACGTGGCATGATATTAAGCGAGATGATATAAAACCAGTTCATCTGTATTTAAAATAAAATGTTAATATTCACTACAATTCTGAAAGAAAGCAATTTTGTAAATATGGTCTACCCCCAAATCACAATTTTTTTCAAGGCAATTCCACAGTAATGCATTCAGTCATTTTGGAGAGGTTACTTCAAACAAAACCAACAAGATGGCTGCCAGGTAGACATTTTGAATAGGAGGTCCCCAGAACAATCACCAAGGATTTATATTATAGCTCCATTGTTTACATTTTGTGAAGAAATTACATTTCTATATAAATCATTAAACACCACAGTCTCCCTAAAACAGTGGGAAAAAAAAGGTTTCATGAACCGCAAAAAATATATATATACATTTTTTTAAAAGTTAAAAAATGCAGAGGTGATGGCTGATTATTCTCCTCAGGAATGTTTAAGTAAAAGGTATTTAAAGCCAAATGTATATCAATTCAAAGTCATATTAGAAAACTAAACATATTTAGAACATATGTAAGTAGGCAAGGCTTAAACAACAGGCATATGCCTGAAGTTTCACGTGTCAAGGTACCATATGTTTAAAACATCAGATTGATAGTAAAACTATGCAACTGTTAAACTTTCCTTACAAATAAGTACACAGTATTTGTAGCAAGAATGCCAAAACAGAGATGTGTGTGTCTGCTATAAGACAATATCCTCAAATAGGGGGTTAAATTCTTTGATTCTTTGATTAAAGTTGTTGAATGCCGGTATGCCTATTTCTTTTATATTTCTGTAACATATATTAAAATGCTGTTTGGCATGTGATGTTAAAATGTTTATAACCGCAATTTAATATTACCGGAATTCTAACCTTTGGAATAGCTGTGGCAATAGCCTAGATTTCACATAAAATGTTGCTCTATATATACTGTAGTCGGATTAGTTTGTCTCCGCCAGTTCTAACTTGGTATGTCATCACTATCACGTCTCCAGACAGTTCTTTCTCAGCAATTGCAGTGTGATTTATCTGTATGGCTGGATTAATAGTAAGGTAATACATGAATCAGAATATTTGAAGGGACATATTAACCTCCAGGGTTCACTTAAACCTGGTTAACCTGTCTTTGTGTTAAATTAGCTAAAATAATTATTTTTTAACTAATCGTGATTGAACATATAAACCCAGACTGGGCTTTGTCTCTAATTTGAGGAAAACCAAATTAGGTACTTTTACCCCATGTAAGAAGAGTTTAGCCTGGTTAACTATAATGTAGACAGCATAACTCAAGGATGTGGCCTAGTATGCTAACAGGAGTTTGTAAAATAAATGAAATCAAAAGATCAATTTATAAAGCGCCCAAAAGTCCCAAATGGTTATGGTTCATTTTAAAATTCTCTTCAGAATTTTATATTGGTTGTAAATCCAATTACATGTATTAAAATTGATTTTTGGCACTAAGAATGACACCGTCTTAAAAAAAACATGACAACTATAACAAAAGAATGCCAAGGACTCCACTTATCAACTGTTCAGGAAAAGTGCACAGTAACAGGTACAAGAATACCTGCTACTCAACAGTATGATTACGCTTGGAAAAACTAATTATTTCAAAATAGGCTGTGGTTTACAAACTTTATGTAAAAAATATTTATCAGTTCAGTGTAGCCGTAGCACTGAATAGTCAACTTGTCAAGTAGTTAAAACAGAAAATGAATAGTCGAATAATACAAACTGGTAGTCGACTAATCATACATCATATAATTGTATGACTTTTTATAGGGCTGTGTTCGAAGGTTCGAAGGTTCGAAGGTTCGTTCGCTAGCTAGGAATTCAAAGGTAGTTTTAAACCTTCGAAGGTTCGTCAAGTTGCATTCACGCACTGTATGTTTTTTTTTTTTCTGTTAACAGAAACCGTTTGACAATGTGTTAATACTATAAAATCACACATTAAATGTCACTCACATGCAACATTTGATCATTTGATTTGTATAATGCATATTACGTAAATAAAAGTTGTCGTATTAAAATCCACTACCATTGTACCACCTCCAGGTTATGTCGTAGCAACTCTATAGAAGAAAAGAACAAGTGTATGGAGCACGGTATAGTATGCCAAAGCACTGGGGCGGTACCTATAGCGGTTGTAGTGCTTCAGTAAAATATGTACTGAATACCTAGTGTACAAGAGTGTAAGAGAAGTGATATGGTAGAATATGTTTGTAACATACAAAATATACACTAACACTAATCATTTTAATTTAAAAAACTGAGCACCGTCCGCCCCTCCCCCCTCTGTATTGTATTGAAGAAATGTCTCAAAACCCCTCTGCTGTTTATGATTTTTTTTTGTTAAACAAAATTTAGATTAAACAAAAAAAAAAAAAGTTGAATGCATTTTTTTTGCAAAGCGTCTCGTACCATGGAGGCATAACCAATCTCTGGGGTCACTTGACAAGCATAAGTTCATACTATTACTAGTATTATTATTATTAATATTTTTAGTAGTAGTAAAATGTGACTGTGACCGATAACCTGCTTGGAACGGAGAATGTTAAATAAAGCTTTGTTTTGTCCAAGTCAGCTGCAGTTGGTGCGAGAAGGGTATACTTGCAAGACGGATGTCACACGCCTCACACCCCAAGCCTGACACCCCAAGCCTGGTACCCTTATAACTCCGCCTCTAACTCCACCTCTACAGTGACGCAAAAAGAAAGGCGTCACATTTGAGAAGGAGAAACACATGAACAGTTGTTGCAATCACAGTTGCATTTAAATTTTGACAGAAGAGGACACACAAGGTATGTTTAACTTGTTAAATTCGCCTTTGTATTTAATTACCCATGAGTAATATATATATATATATATATATATATATACACATACATACTACCGGTCAAAAGTTTTAGAACATCCCCATTTTTCCAGTTTTTATTGAAATTTAAGCAGTTCAAGTCCAGTGAATAACCTGAAATGGTACAAAGGTAAGCAGTAAACTGCCAGAGGTTAAAAAATAAAGTTTAGGTTACCAAAACTGAAAAATAATGTACATTTCAGAGTTTATTCAAAAGGCCTTTTTCAGGGAACAAGTAATGGGTTAACAACTTACAGCTGTTCTGCAGCAATGGAAGTAAATTAAGCCTTGAAAGTTGATGCTAACAATTCCTACAGGTGTCCCAACTTTTGTTGATTACTTACAAACCCTCTGTCTGTATAAAAGCAGTGTTGGAACAGACTGTGTTACTACACCCTCTTAAGCATTATTTGGACAGTATTGTACTGCAGGAAGTAGTATATTGCTCTCATAATGGCGAGGAAAAAAGGCAATTAACAAAGGAAGACAGACAGACCATTATAACCCTTAAAAGTGTAGGTCTTTCCTTTAGAGAAATTGCAAAGAAAGCCAAGGTATCAGTGAGTACAGTTTCCTACACCATCAAAAGGCACTTGGAAACTGGATGAAACTCTGACAGGAAGAGGTCTGGCAGACCCAAAGCCACAACAGAATCAGAAGACAAGTTTCTGAGAGTCAACAGCTTGCGTGATAGGCGGCTCACAGGACAACAGCTTCAAGCACAGCTTAACACTGGTCGAAGTAAGCAAGTCTCAGTTTCAACTGTGAAGAGAAGACTTCGAGCTGCAGGTTTGACAGGTCGAGTGGCAGTAAGAAAGCCATTGCTAAGATGGCAAAATAGAAAAAAAGAGGCTTGCCTGGGCCATGAAGCACCGCCAGTGGACTACTGAAGACTGGAAGAAGGTCTTATGGACCGATGAATCAAAATTTGAAATCTTCGGTTCATCACTCCCGGGGTTTTGTCCGTTTCCTGGATCAGTAGGCGAAAGGATGGTTCCTCGGTGTGTGACACCAACTGTCAAACATGGAGGAGGAAGCGTGATGGTCTGGGGCTCTTTTGCTGGATCCTGAGTTGGGCTTGCACAGAGTGAGCATTGGCACCCTGAACCAAAACTGCTACCACAGCATTTTGCAGCGCCATGCAATACCCTCTGGTATCGCCCACCTTGGTCAGGGGTTCATCCTACAGCAAGATAATGACCCAAAACATACCTCCAGGCTATGTCAGAACTACCTTAGAAGAAAAGACGGTAGGCTTCAAATCATGGAATGGCCAGCACAGTCTCCAGACTTAAACCCCATCGAGCTGGTTTGGGATGAACTGGACAGAAGGGTGAAAGCAAAGCAACCTAAAAGTGCAACACATTTGTGGGAACTTCTGCAACAGTGTTGGGAAGAACTTTCGAACAATATTTGATTTCCATTGTAAAAAAAAGAATGCCACGAGTGTGTTTTTTGTTATATCTGCAAAAGGTGGCTACTTTTTGATGAGTCAAAATTTAGATTAAATTTTGTTAAACAAAACGATTCCATGATTTCTTTTTTATC
The DNA here is from genome assembly GCA_036884735.1 of Huso huso. Taxonomy (NCBI): domain Eukaryota; kingdom Metazoa; phylum Chordata; class Actinopteri; order Acipenseriformes; family Acipenseridae; genus Huso; species Huso huso. The sequence continues at coordinate 76,390,807 of CM072663.1, read as the reverse complement.
TCCAATTGTTTATTTGTTCTATGCTTTAATTTCAAGTACATTGAGACATTAAAACAATGTAAATTTCAATAAAAACTGGAAAAAATGGAGGTGTTCTAAAGGATTTTGACCCGGTAGTGTATATATATATATATATATATATATATATATATATATATATATATATATATATATATATATATATATATGTGTGTGTGTGTGTGTGTGTGTAACTTTAACTTATATCTATATACATTAGAAACATTTGTTAGTGTCCGCTGAAATTACTTAAATCACATTTTTTTTTAATGTGATTTATTTTCAAATACTTATAAAAGTTATAATTAATGTGTATTAAATAACGATGACATTGCTACAGGGTGTAAACACTGGTTACTTACGACTACAGCTAGTTATAACAAAGATCTCTCTTACATAACAATAAAAATGCTAACTTTTATCTTTGTAATCCTAACTATCACCATAGACTTAGGTACATTGGGCAATCAAAAATGCTAATTTACAGAAAACAATGGAAAAATTGATATATTGTTTTCTACTTAAAAGTAACAAAGATTCAGGTTAGCATGAGGTACATCCGAAGTTACACCAATGATTTAATTTTCATTTTTATAATTATTATTCATTTGATAATGTCGTTTAAGTTGTACAATTTTGCATAAAAATGTATACACTTTTCATATATTAAATGTATATTCATTTGGGCAGCAGTGTGGAGTAGTGGTTAGGGCTCTGGACTCTTGACCAGAGGGTCGTGGGTTCAATCCCAGGTGGGGGACACTGCTGCTGTACCCTTGAGCAAGGTACTTTACCTAGATTGCTCCAGATAAAAAACCCAACTGTATAAATGGGTAATTGTGTGTAAAAATAATGTATTATCTTGTAACAATTGTAAGTCGCCCTGGATAAGGGCGTCTGCTAAGAAATAAATAATAATATATATATATTTTCCCCTATAAATTACTCTGGACTTACAGCGGACAGTGGCCTTTTATCATTGAGGTAACATTATATTATAATTTTATGTGTATATCTATGTTGACAATAGAGAAGTCAAGAGAAAATATAGATTGAAATGAAACAAAAAAACTGACTCTTACAAAGAGTTTTCATCAAATTTCAACCTATCTGGAAATAAAACTATATCTAAAAATCTATATTTTCTCTTGACTTCCCTACTATAAATGATCAGAAGTAAACAAGGCTCAGACTTTAAGAAGTGTGTTTGAAAAGATAGTTGTGACAACTATGCAGCCTGAAATGGAGAATGCAAAAGCTGCAGGACCAGTTTTTCATCTAGCCAATCACTCAGCATTCCCTGCATAAACTAGTTTGTACTGCCTTGATCTGACTGCTCACGTTACACCAGGCTTGTGTCCCCAGAAAACAAAACTTAAAACTTACATTTTGCATTGTAATGTAATATATATGTAAAACACCCTAACAATGCATCAATTACAGAAACATTGGTCTCTCTACTCAAAGCATTTTACACAAATTTGCTATTATTGACACTTTTTCTACAAGGAATAAAATGTAATAAGTCACAGCACACATGCTTAATATGTATAGATGTTGTGTATGAGGAAATCGTACTTCATAACTTGCATTTTATGTCAACATTTACAGCTCTAAAAAAAAAATTATGCTAATACAAAATTTGCAAAAAATGCTTTCAGTATAGAGGCCATTGTCACTAGTTCTTCAATATACCTCACTGTACCAATATACATCAGTGTTTTCTAAATTTCGCGTTAGCTACAGATCACCCAGTCTCAATGTAGATACAGTGATGTATATTAATTGTAGGTTATTAATCATGTTGTAATTTGCTCTTTGCATTTCAGTTACATATAACAGCTGTGAAAGGAGGAGTGTTGCCTGAGGTGAAACAGTGTACCCAATGCTACAGATTGTATCACTGTCCATTTTGCCAGCCAAGCAAATATAAACCCAATAAACGCCACCATTTAAAAAAGCACTTGGATGTCCATCTAAAGGGTGCAGTGCAGTGTGATGGTTTGTTATTTAATGGTTTTTACATGTAACATTGTTGAAGGTTGTTTAATATATTTAGTGAACGATATGCATTTCAAGTAAAATATTGTGCATAAAGTCATTAATACTTATTGTTTACATATGTTTATTTAAATGTTTATAGAGAATGCTCAGGAATACTCACTTGCAAATACAGTAGGCTCCATAATTATTCATACCCTTTATTCAGTGTAAATGAAATGGGGGAATTAAATTAAAACTTGACCCACCAGCTAATAGCAAAGTCAGAATTTAATGGTGGTTGTATTTATTAGTAGAAGAAAGTGCCCACTTACGATAAATCAAACTGCTAGCAACGTGGTTGCTGATTATGTACAGATGCAGAGGTGATGCAGTGCAGGAATAAACGGACAGAGATTTGTAATCCGGTATGGAAAAATATATGTTTTATTTTAGTTATAATCCAGGTCTGGTGACCAAATAATAAACTCCGGTTATACACAGCGATGCGTAAAACACGGAGATCAGTAACAGGGATTGCAGCCCTAAACAATAAACACAGTATCTCTCCCACAATATACAACCACAGTCACCAGTCCTGGGTGCGTGCTGTAGTGCTCGTGGTGGGTGATACAGTTTAAAGAGTGACAAATAGTGCAGTGCTGTTCCGGGTTCAGTGCTGGCTCTTAGCGACAGCTCCGGAACGTGTTAGCCGTCTATAAACACACAAGTAACAATTAGACAAGACAAACAAAACAAACACTCACGATACTCTTAATACACAGTACACGGGTCCTTCCGGATCTATTTCAAAACCAAAAACGAAGGAAAGATTTACAATTCTCCAGCCCCTTTTATGCGATTATGCATGACCCCTTGGTAAACGATTGCAGCTGATTCTATTGCCTGCAGCTGCTACCTCGTTTACCTTCCAGGTAAATACATTCCCGCACTGGAGTCTCATCTTTTTCCAGGCTGACTGACTTTCGGAATGAACTGTCAGGACAACCTGTCCAAAGCCTTTCCCTTTCGCTACTTACAGACGTGCTCAAATTTGTTGGTACCCTTACAGCTCATTGAAATAATGCTTCATTCCTCCTGAAAAGTGATGAAATTAAAAGCTATTTTATCATGTATACTTGCATGCCTTTGGTATGTCATAGAATAAAGCAAAGAAGCTGTGAAAAGAGATGAATTATTGCTTATTCTACAAAGATATTCTAAAATGGCCTGGACACATTTGTTGGTACCCCTTAGAAAAGATAATAAATAATTGGATTATAGTGATATTTCAAACTAATTAGTTTCTTTAATTAGTATCACACATGTCTCCAATCTTGTAATCAGTCATTCAGCCTATTTAAATGGGAAAAAGTAGTCACTGTGCTGTTTGGTATCATTGTGTGCACCACACTGAACATGGACCAGAGAAAGCAAAGGAGAGAGTTGTCTGAGGAGAACAGAAATAACAGACAAGCATGGTAAAGGTAAAGGCTACAAGACCATCTCCAAGCAGCTTGATGTTCCTGTGACAACAGTTGCAAATATTATTAAGAAGTTTAAGGTCCATGGAACTGTAGCCAACCTCCTGGGCGCGGCCAAGAAGAGGAAAATCGACCCCAGATTGAACAGAAGGATAGTGCGAATGGTAGAAAAAGAACCAAGGATAACTGCCAAAGAGATACAAGCTGAACTCCAAGGTGAAGGTACGTCAGTTTCTGATCGCACCATCCGTCGCTTTTTGAGCGAAAGTGGGCTCCATGGAAGAAGACCCAGGAGGACTCCACTTTTGACAGAAAAACATAAAAAAGCCAGACTGGAATTTGCTAAAATGCATATTGACAAGCCACAATCCTTCTGGGAGAATGTCCTTTGGACAGATGAGTCAAAACTGGAGCTTTTTGGCAAGTCACATCAGCTCTATGTTCACAGACGAAAAAATGAAGCTTTCAAAGAAAAGAACACCATACCTACAGTGAAACATGGAGGAGGCTCGGTTATGTTTTGGGGCTGCTTTGCTGCGCTGGCACAGGGTGCCTTGAATCTGTGCAGGGCACAATGAAATCTCAAGACTATCAAGGCATTCTGGAGCGAAACGTACTGCCCAGTGTCAGAAAGCTCTGTCTCAGTCGCAGGTCATGGGTCCTCCAACAGGATAATGACCCAAAACACACAGCTAAAAGCACCCAAGAATGGATAAGAACAAAACATTGGACTATTCTGAAGTGGCCTTCTATGAGTCCTGATCTGAATCCTATCGAACATCTATGGAAAGAGCTGAAACTTGCAGTCTGGAGAATGCACCCATCAAACCTGAGACAGCGGGAGCAGTTTGCTCAGGAAGAGTGGGCCAGACTACCTGTTAACAGGTGCAGAAGTCTCATTGAGAGCTACAGAAAATGTTTGATTGCAGTGATTGCCTCTAAAGGTTGTGCAACAAAATATTAGGTTAGCGGTCCCATCATTTTTGTCCATGCCTGTGACAGGGTGGACGAGTGGTGACGTCACGGCAGAAGCAGGCACGAAAACAAACCGACACCGGGTAAGTACTGCAGTTTTTAAAGAAAGAATCGGCTGGCTGCCGTTTTATTAAACAAAAAAAAAATATATATATTTATACAAAAACACTTGCTCACCGAGCGAAAATAAAACAGTAAACAAAAACAAATCACGCACACAAAATAAATAAAACACATGTCAGGCTGGGCAGATTGCCTTCATTGTTCCTATGTTAGTTTTACACTTGTTTTCTCCGTCACTCTTCTCACTCTCTCTCCGCTCCTAAAACACCCCACCCCGAGCTGGAGAGCTGCAGGCTTTTTATATTCAGGTGACCATCTCCCGATTAGCAACAAAATTAATCACTTAATTAATTCGGGAGATGGCCACCTTCTGCACGAAGTTTTTTTTTTTCCATTACTCCTGGCAGATAAACAAAGCACCGAACTCGCCTCTGCCAGAACATTACAATTTAAAATAAACAAAACAATAACACGGGGGGAGACGCGATCTAAAAACAAATAAAACAAAACAATGTACAGGTCACCTCGCCCTGTTACAATGCCATTTTCATTTGTTTTATTATTTACAATATTATGTTGAATAAAAAATCAAAAGCAAAGTCTGATTTCTATTAAATATGGAATAAACAATGGTGGATGCCAATTACTTTTGTCAGTTTCAAGTTATTTCAGAGAAAATTGTGCATTCTTCGTTTTTTTGTGGAGGGTACCAACAAATTTGAGCACATCTGTAGTACCCTCACAGGTCAAGAGGGAGATTTACAACCAGAACTCATTATATTTCCATCACAAGTACATATTTCTAATCTGGTTTTAGTGGATGGGTCTAAATGTTGATTTAATCCCCCAAAATTGGTTTTAGCAATAACAAAAAAAAGCAAGTGTACATTCATTATTTCTTGCTATATCGTAAAAACATATCTGTCAAAAATAACTGCATTTTAATTTTTAATATCCAAACTGCATTATACAGTACTGTGCAAAAGTTTTAGGCAGGTGTGAAAAAATGCTGTAAAGTAAGAATGCTTTCAAAAATAGACATGTTAATAGATTATATTTATCAATTAACTAAATGCAAAGTGAGTGAACAGAAGAAAAATCTAAATCAAATCCATATTTGGTGTGACCACCCTTTGCCTTCAAAACAGCATCAATTCTTCTAGGTACACTTGCACAAAGTCAGGGATTTTGTAGGCATATAGTCAGGTGTATGATTAAACAATTATACCAAACAGGTGCTAATGATCATCAATTCAATATGTAGGTTGAAATACAATCATTAACTGCAACAGAAACAGCTGTGTAGGAGGAATAAAACTGGGTGAGGAACAGCCAAACTCAGCTAACAAGGTGAGGTTGCTGAAGACAGTTTACTGTCAAAAGTCATACACCATGGCAAGACTGAGCACAGCAACAAGACACAAGGTAGTTATACTGCATCAGCAAGGTCTCTCCCAGGCAGAAATTTCAATGCAGACAGGGGGTTTCCAGATGTGCTGTCCAAGCTCTTTTGAAGAAGCACAAAAAGCGGGCAACATTGAGGACCGTGAGACGCAGTGGTCGGCCAAGGAAACTTACTGCAGCAGATGAAAGACACATCATGCTTACTTCCCTTCGCAATCGGAAGATGTCCAGCAGTGCCATCAGCTCAGAATTGGCAGAAAACAGTGGGACCCTGGTACACCCATCTACTGTCGGAGAAGTCTGGTCAGAAGTGGCCTTCATGGAAGACTTGCGGCCAAAAAGCCATACCTCCGACGTGGAAACAAGACCAAGTGACTCAACTATGCACGAAAACACAGGAACTGGGGTGCAGAAAAATGGCAGCAGGTGCTCTGGACTGATGAGTCAAAATTTGAAATATTTGGCTGTAGCAGAGGCAGTTTGTTCGCCGAAGGGCTGGAGAACGGTACACGAATGAGTGTCTGCAGGCAACAGTGAAGCATGGTGGAGGTTCCTTGCAAGTTTGGGGCTGCATTTCTGCAAATGGAGTTGGGGATTTGGTCAGAATTAATGGTCTCCTCAATGCTGAGAAGTACAGGCAGATACTTATCCATCATGCAATACCATCAGGGAGGCATCTGATTGGCCCCAAATTTATTCTGTAGCATGACAACGACCCCAAACATACAGCGAAAGTCATTAAGAACTATCTTCAGCGTAAAGAAGAACAAGGAGTCCTGGAAGTGATGGTATGGCCCCCACAGAGCCCTGATCTCAACATCATCGAGTCTGTCTGGGATTACAAGAAGAGAGAGAAGCAACTGAGGCTGCCTAAATCCACAGAAGAACTGTGGTTAGTTCTCCAAGATGTTTGGGCCAACCTACCTGCCGAGTTCCTTCAAAAACTGTGTGCAAGTGTACCTAGAAGAATTGATGCTGTTTTGAAGGCAAAGGGTGGTCACACCAAATATTGATTTGATGTTGATTTTTCTTCTGCACTCACTTTGCATTTTGTTAATTGATAAATATAAACTATTAACATGTCTATTTTTGAACGCATTCTTACTTTACAGCATTTTTTCACACCTGCCTAAAACTTTTGCACAGTACTGTATATTTGTAGTAAAGTTCTTTGTTTGCAATTTTGATCTCCTTGTTTGTTTTCATAGTACTTTGGACAGGAAAGCAGGACTTCAATCAAAACAGATAAATAAGTGCTTTGAAATAAAAAAAAAAACCTTCAGAAAACTGTGAATGAATGACTGTGTTAACATCTACTTTGTCAGGGGTGCATAACTCTGGGGCAAGAAGGTTTTCATTTTTTTGATCCCCCTGAGGCCTTCATTACCTGATTTGAATTAATTTGCTTAATTGGACAAGTTTACCCTTTTTGCTCTTAAGCAGTTGGGAGATTTACAGACAGCTACAAAAACCTGCTGGACTGACTGCGACTCTAGAGGAGCAGAATTGTGCACCACTAAATGTATATATTATACTTGATGTGGGATTTTGACAATTTATGTGTGGGAAAATTAAACACGTTCAGTCCAAATGTTTATTAAATCGGAGAACATGTGGATGTCAATAAATGCATTATTACAAATATTAACCATCCATCCATCATCAATAACCACTTCATCCAATACAGGGTCACGGTGAGCTGGAGCTTAACCCGGCAGACACGGTGCAAGGCAGGACTACACCTAGGATGGGACACCAGTCCATCCCTGGCCAACTATCACACTCACACAAGGATGCACACAGAGGGCAATTTAGAGTGACCAATCAACCTGACCAGTATGTTTTTGGATGAGGGGAGGAAACCGGTGTGCCTGGTGAAAACCAACACGAACACGGGGGAGAACATGCCAACTCCCCTGAAATGGGAATCAAACCTGGGACCCTGGAGCTGTGAGGCAGCAGCGCTAACCACCACACCACCATGCCACAAACTATAACCTAATATACATGATAAATCATAAGAGCAAAGATTGTAATCAAGTTCTTCATTAAGACCTCCAGTGGTTACAGAACTCCTTGTTATTATTATTATTATTATTTCTTTCTTAGCAGACGCCCTTATCCAGGGTGACTTACAATTGTTACAAGATATAACATTATTTTTTACATACAATTACCCATTTATACAGTTGGGTTTTTTACTGGAGCAATCTATTATTGTTATTATTGTTTAATTCTTAGCAATCTAGGTAAAGCACCTTGCTCAAGGGTACAGCAGGAGTGTCCTCCACCTGGGATTGAACTCACGACCCTATACCCTATATACCCTATATCTAATTCACTTTGTGCATGCTGCAAATTAACAGTTATAGAAAATATATATATATATTTTAAAAACTGATTGCACAATGGTTTACGCAGGCCTGTATTTTTATTTTACATCTACATTGAAATTCTAATTTCAGTTTGTATTTCATATAGGATATCTAAATACATGGCACAGGGATATTTAGCTATGACATACAAACTCCATTGGCATATGTGCCACACAAATTCATGTTGGGCCAGGTTACATGCACTTGTAGAAGGGATGATCCTTGTGGGATACTCACAGACAAAAAGCAGGTCAATATGATATGACCAAAGGGACTTAAACAAAGGGACAATCATTCAACTTTGATAAATCAATTGGCATATGAGCTTAAAGGACAAAAACTGGGATGCAAATAATATGAGTGACGACCTGAACTTCAGCTTCCTATATTTTATTACGTATACCTAGGCTAACCTATACAGACATGTAAGCATGTCAATTTTACATTGTAAATAAGATGAGAATGACACACATAATTCTTACTTTAATACGATTAAGTAAATGTAGATTGTGTGAAGCTATACCCCTATAAAAATGTACCACGGTTCTATAGTGTAGCTATACTATTATTATTATGGTTGTATTGCATTATTGTAACACAAGGAATTGTACATTGATGGTGTAGGATACATATATTATACAATACAATTGTACTTTCACAGATACCATTGTACCTTATTCCAAAATCCAGTGGTACATTTTTATAGGGTTCCGTTCTAACAGTATTGTTGCAATAGAAACAAACGGATAATTGAACAGTTTCCAAAGAAGCGGAGGGCAGTATATTAATCAGAGAGTATCAAGCAATATTTTTAAAATACGCTGACATCAAGACCATTCCCAACAATGCTTGCAGATTGTCTTTTTTTTTTTACATACATTACATACCACAAATAGTTAACGATTACTGCTTTTGTATATATTATATGGAAACGTAAGCACATTAATTAATACTGCATTTATAAATGTAATGCTGATTAAATGGTTTATTTAGAACGCAATGCCGATGTATTCGTTATTTGAAAAACATAAATAAAAAGGGCATATTACATGTTACGACATTGACAATACAGAGAAAAGTAGATTCCATAAAAAAAAAACGACTTCACGTGGGTGGGATCAGTGTGAGGACTTGGAAATTGCGTCACTGTAGAGGTGGAGTTAGAGGCGGAGTTATAAGGGTACCAGGCTTGGGGTGTGACGCGTGTGACGTCCTCTTGCAAGTATACACTGTTGGTTGGTGCTGGTGCAACGCAAGTTTACTGTATATATCACAAGCAGCATCAATTACGTGTAAATAAAACAATGTGTATTTTTATTTTTATTTAAATTATAAAAACATGATTATTGTTCTATACAACGTATTTTTCAAATACATGTGAATGTTTTATTTCATATGGATTACTTCTAAAATAATAGGATTTTCAATAAAATCTAAACTAGTAGCTATGGTGACGTCACCAGTAAATTATGCAAATTAGTGCCATTGAAGGTTCGAACATTCCTTCGGTAATGTGTTCTGAACCTTTGAAGGTCAAAATGTACCCTTCGTTGCAGCCCTACTTTTTTATTGTGCAGGTCAGATATCCTAATCTTTCACAAAAATCTGCCTGGTCTGTAGTTTATTTTGATCAATAATGTAAGACCTGCTTGCGAATCAAATATTGCCTTATCCTGTGCCTTACTTGGTTTGGCCAGAAATCTTAACTGAAATATTCTTCTTGTTCAGATACACTTTGTATAATTTTCTGTTTTAGTCATTACATCCTGGTGACTTTTTAAAAACTCAGCAGTCTAAAGCACCCCTGTGGCCTAATAAAGCTATCACAATGGTGTCTTTCCCTCCAAGTACATCTGCCACGAGTGGATGTAAGACCAGAAAAACTAAATTGAAAGTCTATCATTTGGTTGTGGTCAGTTAGGGCATGTATGTGCTACTCTGCGTCATTTATGTTAACTGGAGGGGGGCAGAGGCTCATCTGGCTCATGTTAAGTTGCCCACAAGTTGTCCAACAATCTTCTTTAATGCCAATTTTACTGAGTACATGGCATGACAGAGAATGATCTAATGTCTATAATGCATTTTATCATCCCAAAAGCGTGATCTATGACACTGCACATTGATTGGTGAGGAGAAAACTAAATTGGAATCCAGGATTAGTGTGTGTGTGTTTGTACTGTCTGCATTTCAAAGTCAAATTGTATTCATGTATACCTTTTTATTTTTACTAGGTTTAAACTTTCAGGATTTCTTATGATCCTTTTTTTTATAAGAAGTAACTACTAAAACTACCAAAACAAATCAACACATTCCACATCTCCCCTATGTGAACTGTCATTTTGTTAAATATAAAAAAGTGATTAAAAGATAAAGACTGGTCCTCTGGCCTATGTGCAACTAAATAAAAAAAAAATGGCTGGAATGGAGGGGGTTCAATTGTAATTACGCAACTGTTATTAATGTTTTTTATACCCAAGAAGAAAGTGTTTGCCCTTGAAACAAACGGAAAAAAGGCAGATTGTTGCATGACTTGTGGAATTTGACACACATATCAAAGATGGTATAATTGGCATCACATGTTACCTGCACTTTAAGGGAAAGGAAACCCTTTTGATTGAAGAAAACAGTGTTGTGTCTCGCAGGAGCCCGTAATGCCAAATAGGGAGCTGCCTGATCTAAAAGAAAACTATTGCATGCTTTTGTCTTATCTTTGTAGTGCATCCATAGTAAACCCTATTTATATACAAAATTACCCATCTGGATGTGATCCGAGGCACTCTAAACTATAAACTGTGTTTACTGAAAAACTAAACTGAACAAGTTTTCATGAATCCCAGATCAACATCACGATAAATAAGAAAACACTGATGACAGTAAATATCCATCATAAAAGAATTAAACAAATTATAGACATCATTTCAACAATATCATTTGTTTTACACTTATTTGTAAGGGATTGTGATGTAACAATGCTGTTTCGAATTCGATTCGAGTGGCAGTCAAAACATTCTTTACTTCATCATAACTAATTAAGAATTCTTTAAATAATGAATTTGTTAAAGCTTTCCAAATAAATCCCTCTGGCTATAATACCGGTATTATACAATATCAAAAATGATAATATAAAAAGACAGGAACAAAGACTTGTTGAAATGTTTGTTCAGTTGTCCTTGCTGGGGGATGAAATCCCCTGCAAAGGGTATATCGTGGAGGCAATCGTACGTATGTCACGCTTCACATTTTCCCATGTTTTTGGAGAACCACTGATTCAGCTGTCATGAAACTTGGTATTATATTATTTAGCATAAGTTATTGAGAGTATTATTTTCTGGCGGTATATGGAGGTGTCCATATGTCTCACATCTGTGCATATATCTAGAGAATAACTTTAGAAATTGTGATTAAAGCTTATTTTACACTGTTCTGTACATACTGTTAATATATACTTCTTATTATCATAATTATAGCTGTCATTTTGAATTTACACCTGTGGGTGTATGTTACTGACATACTTGTTTCAAAAAACATTTGCCTAAATTGTAACCATTTTTCTCTACGCCTATCAACTTTCTTCACTTCCAAAATAATCCTTGTGACCACTGTCTGGAACTGTGCTTGTTTTGTTCTCCCACCATTATGAAGTTGACCAATCCAACAAAGGTGTTCATAACATATAAGCTTTCATAGAAACAAACAAAAATGGAAACATTCAAAAAGCGAAATGTTTCAAAACAGTATGTGCACAACACTGGAGATTGTACACAACATTTTAAATGTACATTGTACCTAGTAAATACAAAGCAGAATTTTAACAACTCAGAGATATTCTAATAATTATTTTTGCCTAATTGTTATAAATAATAATTAAAAACAAAAAATAACAAACCACGTTAACCCTTTAGCGTCCGCCCAATGTTAAATGTCCTGCCGGTGACCTGGCCCTTTAACTCTTTTTACTCAGGCACTGTGAGAGACAGCCCTGCTTGCATCATTGTAAAGAGGTGATTCAGACCTTTAAAACGAGGTTAGGAGATAGCCTTGAATGCAAGTGTTTTGGAATGTTGCTGCTGCGCTGAAGACAGACCTACCTCGGTGCAGTAAACAAACATTTTCAAACAAAATCTTTACAAAATAAGAGAAATGGCGACATCGAAGATGCACGAGACAAGAGCTATTTAGGGTTATGTTGCTCTGGTCCATACCTTGCTGGCCATTCAAGCCACAGTGAACAGCCCCATCTTGTGCCATATGATCAGGGTGCCTGAGACGAATACAGTAATTTGAATGTTTTTTTTTTTTTAATTTTTTTTTGCACATTTTCAATGAATCAGTTTTTTTTTTTTTTCATTGCTTTTGGTACCTTTTCTATATATGGCCATAATTCCTTTATTTTGTATCCAATTTGTTCAAAACATTTTTCCATGTTGCCTACATGTTGAAGTTTCATTGTACACTATCAGATTTGAGTTGACCATACGAAACTATTTTTTACAAACAATAAATAATGTTTTTTTTTTTTTTTCTAAAAAGCGTCTCTCTCTTTTTCTGTGTTTTTTGTTATCTGTATTGAACGGGGTGAATTTTAGACTATTTCACTTTTTTATATGAAAGCCTAGTGTGTGCACATTCATTTCATGTATGACATGTACCTGTAACCTTTATAGTTTAAAGAGTTATAGCCACAAACCTAAGAACCAGTGCTTAATTTGTAAATAAAGAGGTACCGGGGCGCAAGCAACGACAATAATACTGTTCTTAAGAACCACACATTCAAAATCATGCACATTTATTTGAAAGAGTATTGTATGTACTAGTGTTAGATGTTTACAACCACGTATTTTACATCATTCATATATAAAGTAGTAGTAGGTGCAGAAAAAATAATTTAAGGCAACCGCAGGACAAAAAAGAAATAAAGAAATAAATAAATAAAAGCCTGCATACATAGTAGGGTTGCCACCTTTGAAATGCAAAAAAAACTGCCACGACAACACAACTGCACCAGTGAATTATAGGACTACATGTCTGATATGTATGTTAATAAACAATATTTACTTATTATGCTAATTTTATGTACTATAACAGCAAATTAAAGTAGCACATACACATGTATAGATAAACAGGTAGTGATATATAGATACAGAAGATAAATAGATCCCAGTAGATAAGATTTGACCGTGGTCGTGTTTTCAGCAACATTTACTCAGAGATTTGTTTTGTTTTCAACAGCAGAGAACTTGAATGTGAACCTATGTTTCAGAACGTTGTAGCCTACATAATATCCTTTGAGTCTATTTTTTGAATTTGTACTTGCCGTTTGATTTTGCCGCTTCGAACTATTTATAATTTTTTACAGTGACATCGTAGAATTCCACAGGAATAGCTGAGGTTGCATTTTAATGCAAAGTTCTCTTTCGACCAGTCCAACAAATTTAACTTCCAAACCCAGTACTTCTCTCGCACGTCTCCTCACTCTCACGTGACTTTCAGACTCACACATGTGGTTCGCTTTCGTGTTGGTGGACAGACAGACAGCTGCTGTATTTTCAGCAGTTTTAATCTGTTATCACTTAAACCGGGCAAGTGGCAATACTGCAGCAAGATTTTTTCTTTAAAACTTGTTGTTGTTCTTTGTTGAAAATAATGTTCAGCTTTCATATTTTGTTGCGTACTCATTTAATCAAACCAAGTAGTGTAAGAAGACGTTGTTCAAATCAAGCAAGCTTATTTGTGAATAAAAAACGACAACAGAGTCACAGTCCTTGTTGTGCTACCAGTAAAGTATAAAAGTACGAACTTGGCAGCGGACTGTCTCTCTTTAGCGCGGACGCAAGAACTGTGTTGAGAATTTTAAGAAAATGAATTTGAGAGCAAAAATTTGTATGAGATTTTTAACTTTCATAATTGAAGAGGTTCTGGGGCTGTGCCCCGGCATAAATTAAGCACTGCTAACAGTAAGAAAACAGGCGCAAATAGCTTGGACCCTAAACAACATTGCATTAAATGTCATAGACTTTTTTTTTTAAGCATCTGTGTAATGAAAATATACTTTTAACTTGGCAGGCACCTATGCTTAATAATTGACAATCTATTTAAAATGTAAAACTTACAGCCTTTGCACCTGCACTTCCATACATGCCTCTATCTAAATGCATCCTTATGCGTTCTCTGATAAGTCATAATGAACCCCTTTCACTTTTGCCTTTAGGATGCCATAAACACTGGAACCAGAGGTTGAAACCCACATTGTGCAAGGCAAAGACATGGCTAAGGTACATTTATATGATTATTTTTAATAACTGCACAATAACAGCAAAAACCATTTCAAGCTTTAATATATGCCAACTGTTGGGTCACTATGCAGCACTATGCAGATCATGGGATAAAAAAAAAAATATATAGACAGAAAATCGAAGCAGACAGAAGATTGAACTGACGTGGCCAACAGGATCTGTTTTCACTAGCCAACAGTCCCTAGCTAGGAGATATGTATTGTATAATTAACCAGCTGACATGCAGCTGTGACGGCAAAATCCCATTGTCTTGACAGGAGCTTACGGTTGCCCTTTAGATTGATCCTCATTGTAAAGTTTTTTTTTTTTTTTTTTTTTTTTTCTTACAGACCAGCCAAATTAATCTGCCGTTTTTAGGTCTGGAATGAACCCAATGTGTAAAAGATCTACAGATTTAAAGGCCATCTGTCCCACATGCATTGTTTTTCCCCTTCCTCAGATGAGATTGCCCAGCAGGACTGGTGGGGGATGGGAGGAAGAGGGAAGCTAGACACTTTTTGTCCAATATCTGAGTTCTCATAAATAATATCTAACCTATTCAATTTATTTAGGTTTAGTCTTAAGTTGCAGGTACATTTTACATAACTGTATTCCTTTTTATGCTACTGTATCTCAAACTCAAGTGTGACTCCTGGTTGCACTAGATTCACTATAGTTGAAACAGTGGGGAAAAAAGAATAAATAATAGCAAAGAAACCTCTGGATTAAGAGACAAATAAACTCAGAGCAAAAGAAGAACATTATAACTAAAACACATGAGGTTCTATTGTTTACCTTTCAGGCATGGCTTAAATGAAAATGATGGTACGACCATAACTATTATAAAGTGTGACAGTCCCATAAACTTTGATTTTGCCTTATACTTCACCCCTAGGCTAATAATAATGGATAAGGGTGTCTGCTAAGAAATAAATAATAATAATAATAATAATAATAATAATAATAATAATAATGTAACTAAAGCATTTATATTAAAAAAATGTTAAAAATGTAACAGCCTAATAATAATAGCTTGTTTTATGTTTGAGAAGTCTATGTGTATAAAGCATCTAAAATGTGGTCCTACGAATGTTTGTTATAATAGTAGAGCATTTCTCTTATACAAAAAGATGCACCAAAAACTTCCTTTAATATATACAGAGGACTTTCCATTGCATATAAATATCATGTTTTAAAATCAGCCTTCCAGTGAAAAAAGAATGGATAGTAAACACAAAAAAACTATGTTTTGCTTGACGGTAAGAGCTGACCATTCTGAAAAAAGATGGGAAATTGTCAGGTAAGGCTGCCACTGCACCCTTACCCGTCTCTTGTTCTGACAAGGCTTTCCGGCACACACTGCTTAACTGGTACAATAAGTGGGTTCACTTCAGACAACATGTGTAGTCACCAGTTGGTTGCTGAGGATTTAAACGTTCTCTTAAACAGCCTAATAGATATCCTTTAGTTTAGAAGAATCACTGTCATAAATGGATAAAAAAGATCTACAAAGTTCATGGATTGCAAAATGCTTGTGTAACATATTATTTGTCTCCTTTCCATGATCTCATTACTACAGAACCCCTAAAGGGACATGGTGTAAATTAAAAAGGGAGGCTACTGTCTCGTGAGCATGAGATATTATGTCCTGCACACAAGATAGCAAGTCATGTGCACAACATAGTTGCCTCCCATTTATATTTGTACACCATGTACCTTTAGGGGTTCCGTACATCACTATGCCACACATACATCAAATTTATTTTCCAGCACATCAAAACACATGTTTTTCTGTCCTTCATAAACAAAACCAAAATCCCCCCAAAAAAGAAAGAAAAAGCTGAAATGGTTAGGACAGTTATAAATATTTCTATACTTGGAAAAGTACACCATAAATAACTTGTCTCACTCCACATGTGTAATTATTCCAACTATTCTAATTAGCTTTTCCAAATTCACATATAATTCTAAGACAATATGAAAACAACCATGGTTGTTCTTGTTTTACACCTGACCTCATTTGCCCAGTGGTGACTACACATGTTGTCTGAAGTGAACCCACCTACTGTACCAGTTAAGCAGTGCGTGCTGGAAAGCCTTGTCAGAACATATTATTATTATTATTTTGTTTATTTAGCAGACGCCTTTATCCAAGGCGACTTACAGAGACTAGGGTGTGTGAACTATGCATCAGCTGCAGAGTCACTTACAACTACATCTCACCCGAAAGACGGAGCACAAGGAGGTTAAGTGATTTGCTCAGGGTCACACAATGAGTTAGTGGCTGAGGTGGGATTTGAACTGGGGACCTCCTGGTTATAAGCCCGTTTCTTTAACCACTGGACCACACAGGCCAGGTAAGGGCACACGGCAGCCTACCTGACAATTTCCCGTCTTTAACGGAATTGTCAGCTCTTACCGTCAAGTAAAATGTCATTTTTTTGTGTTTATAGATATTACACAAATGTGTGTTTTACTGAGGGTTCCTTAAGCCACAGTAAATTAACTGCAAAGCTGCCCTTATATTGATTTCATTGGAGCAAATAAACATGTAGGCTGCAGAACAGTCTTACTCCAATTACCAGGGACTGATTTGAACTTGAATCTCTCTTCAGTAGCGAAGCAAAAGAGCTAATGAGGGTGCTGCTGCAAATCATTGGGTAACAGTATAACAGGGTAATTATAATCCCTGCTACACAAACTGTTGATAATACTTACTAACTGGGCTGAGACCACCCCAAATCTCAACGCAGGTGTGACTGAGTAAAGTCCTCTGGGGCTTTGCATTTGCACGCTAAATGTAGGGGTGTAAGATTAAATTGACTCTCTGATTTCAGGGTTATGAGTAAAACTCTGATTTGCATTTCCCACCACTGCTTAAGATATAATTAGTTCATGGCGACTCCCATGTGGGAACAATGACAGGCAAATCTGACTGCCTGCCAGGGGCTTATCGCTTTCTCCAAGGCATGAGGTATGTGTGTGTGTGGGCTCTAAATTCTCAAGACAGATCACTCTGGAGCAGGGGATGTGTGCTCGAGTCCTCTTTCAAACCGGTTGGGAACCCCTATAATACTTGCCTGAGTTGTCTTGTTAACCAGTATGAAATGCCCATAAAATGTATTGTATGAGATCTGCCAGAAACGTTCCAAAGGTCTTTATACTTTCATTCTTTATAGGGTACACACCAAAGGGCAGCTTTAAACAATTTCAGAATCTTTTACTGGACAGCAAACCTGTAAGATCCTACATGGACCAGTTTGTTCTTGTCAGACTTTTGGAGTGGTAACTGCAGATACTTAACATTTTCACAGTTCAGTTATTTACATTATGATTAGCACTGAACAAAAAGCCTATATAACAGTGGTGGAAAAAAAAAACTCCTATTGCATAGCAGTTTCACCCATCCAAGCTTTACTGTAAGCTTAATTAGGAAACCATAGATATAAAAAGCTCAGGGAGTCCCAATTAGGCTCACAGTAAAACAGGCAATGGGAGTTTTAATCCCATCCCAGTATATCGTATCCTCATGAAACAATAACAAATTCAATAGGAGATGCGCTTTAGCTAATGTTATCCTTTATAATAAAAAAAGTATTTTTTTCAGACGGTATTAAGTATCTATCGATATTATTTGAACATGCATGTGAGTTTGCATGATGGTTAAAGTGACCAAAAAAAACGGGGGAAAAGATCTCTGTTGAAAAACATTTCCCAGCTCGGTTTGGAGTCCAGCCAAGCCTGGGGTTGTTCGGATGTGCTCCAGCCACAGCCTGACTGGCAGCAATTAGGGGTGTCTGAGCCAAGCTCAGCTTGTGCTCCATGGAAACACCCCTAATTACTGGCAATTAGGCTAGGCGGGTAGGCAGATGAGAGAAGCCGAGGGCGTTCAGGCATGGAAACAGTTTTCAAGGTCTTAGACATGACTAAGTGAAAAGGTTAATGCTTTAGAGTGTAGAGTTAATAGTAAGAGAGAGCTTGTCTCACCTCCAGTGACGTGCCAGGCTTTTTCTTCAACTCTTCACATTTCCTAAATTTGCAGATCTGGTGGCCAGTTTTGCGATTCCGACAACTACTGCAAACCCCGCAGTTGATTAGCCTCCTGCAGGGTGCACAGACCCCACACCTTTTCCTTTTCTTCTTTGCAGGGTTTCCGCTGGATCCCGTGGAATTATTCTGTGGGCAGTCTGCCAGATTGGCAATTTGAAACGCACTGTCTGTAACGGCTGCTGAGGCTGCGGGGGAGTGAAGGGCTGTCATGACGATGACCCCTGGAGGTAATGAGATGCCCCCTAAAGCCGGAATAGCGGAAAAAGTTCCAACACGCTCTGGGAGATTCATTATCTCTGCTTCAGCAGCGCCGCATTTCAGCTTGTTCATGCATTCTCCTGCTAAAGGTCTGCAGTGTTCAGGGGATAAGGTAGTGAGGAAATTATTATTTGCCATTTGCAACGTCTCTGGCGGCACGCCAGGCTTCCCTTGCCTCTGGGAATCATTTCTATGCATGCTGGTCCTATTAGAGTTTATTGCTGCTGATTTCCTTCCCACAGCATAGCGTTATCGCAGTTCAAGGGGACACACCAATTCTGGCACTGGGAAAAATTGGCGTTGTTATACGAGCAATCTTCGCAGTCTGTGGAAATGCCCCATTTGTTTTGTAAAAGTTTGCAAAAGATCTGTACCTTTCCATTTCTGCATTATAATCCAAAACTGGGTTTAATCCACTTCCCTGTATATTATCCTTTTGTAATATAGAAGGCTCAGCACTTTGTCCATTTTCAACACAAAGAGCATTGTTTATATTAGACATTGCTGTAATTATTTGGTGATCTAACAATAAAGTCTATGATTTTATTCCACCTTTGTCAATCTGATGCAGCTTACAAACAATAATGTACCATCTTCATCATATATCTTCTCTGATACTAAAACAAGAAAAAAACAACAACAAAAAAAAAACAATTACTGATTCAACTAAAAATAAGTCTCTCTAATCATTGTACCCAGAAAGTTATTAAGTATAAGAGTATTGGTATCTGATGCTTCAGTTGACTTTTTATTTTTCTTTGATTAGATTTTTAATGAACTGGATTTCATTATTTCTAAATAGAGATCCTGTCTTATAACAATGATATGATAGCTGTGACATAACAACACATGATAATAGGAAGTAAACATTACAAAGCTAGAATAGCAGAACATCAATAATATGTCAGATTTGTAATCACATTGTAGGCACATTGGATTTATGAAAATAAATAGAACAAGCCTATACCCTGCAAATTACTGCAAGTTTAACTTATACACACACACACACACACACACACACACACACACACACACACACACAATTTATCCACGTTAGGAGACTTTTTTTATTTTTGTATTATTCCATTTCCTTTCTACTGTTCCTTCCAGTTTGTTGTTTGTATTTGAAAACAAACCATTTATGTTAATGAAAAAAATACCCCAAAAGAAGCTATGTGCTAGACATAAGAAGTGCAGATTTAATTACGAATAAAGATAGCTAACTTAAAAATTAAACTTTAGCGGGAATTATAGTATTACATTCATTTCTTTGTGGTGTGTCTCTTTTAAGATGAAGGATGAGAGTTTCAACAAATGATGTGCTCTTAATGCTATAAGTGCTTCCACTCTATGTAAATGCACCTCAGTCCAACCTTTTAAGAGCACCTGGCATCTATTCACCCCCATCTCTATTACATTAACTCAATGACAGTAAGATAGCCACTGGTGAATTTTAACCCAACCAAGCCATAGACCCGACAACTGTAGTGTCGGCTGCCTACAGGCAGCCTGATTTCCTCTCAAGTCAGTCTGGGTTTTGTTTCCATAGATAAAAGCCCATTAGGAATATGTGCTGCTCCTATTAGATTATTATTATTATTATTATTATTATTTTAATTCAAAGAACTGTATTAATTTAAAAAAAACAGTTAAGCATAAAAAAGCACCACATAATTTCCAGGTCAAATATAAAAAATAAAAGTTCCATTATCTTTGTATACTATAGGGGAAGTGATATAGATCCTATATTATACACAAAACTTTGAAAATCGGGGGGGTACATTGTCTTTACTTACCAGAGGGATTTAATTTATAATTAATGTAACAGTCCAGCCACATTCAGTTTGGAATATGGATTGGAACTGTAAAGGCCCCAGTACCTGTATTTAAAGTGTACCTTAATTTTAAATGGCTAGAATCAGAAGTAGTCCTTAACATGTTAGCGAAAGCATTATCTTGCTCTTACTGCTGTCATTATTATCATTACTATTACTATTATTATTATTATTGTAATTTAAATGTAAGCCAATAAATATCAACACCTGTAAGCATTAAAACTTATTACCTTATTAGCAGGTGTCAGGCCAATAATCACACACACAAATAACCACCCCTCTACCAAGTCAATATTGATCAATCCACCCCTTGGGCATTAGAACAGCCAAAGGCAATCAAGTCCCAGTTATTGATTTTAAACCTGTAAATAAAGTTTAGTGAAACAAAATACTCCACACTTTCTGCATAAAGAAAGGTGCATTTGGTCGTGAACCTCAGTTCTGCTGCTGCACTACGATGTCATTTTTAATTACTCTCTAAGTCTGGTCTACCGGAGACACTCAGATCAAAGGCCATGCATGGACAGATCAAGAAGGGACGGGGCTATACAATTAAACCAATACACGCTTTCGCCTGTGCTTGAACCGGTTTGGCAACAGAATACGAAAAAAAAAACCGCAATAAAATAATACATGCAAATTTGATTTTTTTTTTTTTTTTTTTTGGGGGGGGGGGGGGGAATGAATGGAAGAGCATCAGCTACCTACCAGGTTCCTGGCGAAAAGAGAATCCAGACGCTACCAGTCTGCCAACACAGAGCAACACATCACTGCACGACGAGGGAAAATAGAACGCTAGATATGTGAAGATACACAGTAAGCGTTCAAAACAAAGCCCCTTTTATTGTTTGTACATACAAGTAATACAAGATTATATGTGGGGTTGAAAGCGAATAAAAACAGCAGGCAGGGTAGCTCAGCGATGGAGGTGTACTGTGGAAGGTGAGGTGTTTCCTCCTGGTCCGGTGTGTATTGTGTAGCTGCAGAGTGTTTGCTCGGTCCGTCTCTCCTGTCGCTGTGTGTGGATGATTGGTGCTGAGGTGAGGAAGCAGAGATGTGGACACCTACTGATCATTGGCTGGAAATTACTATAGAAACATGAGGAGCACTTGGGAGGGGGTGGCTCAGGGCTCTCTGTTGGGAATAGAGTGGGAAGCCGCGTCTCAACATTTTTTTTTCTTTCTGTCTTTTTTTCTTAGACTAATGACGGGACATTTAGAGAGGCATGTCATTTTAAAATACGTACGTTAATAGGGATTTTGTGGTTCGTTAACAAACTTGTCAAATTAATTATAATTGAGGCGTGCAATGATTAAGATAAAATGCTTCTGTGGCAGTGTAGATTTTTTTTTTCTTTTAAGAAGCCAGTCTTAATTAAGTAGACCCAAGCACTACGCGGCTTTATAGGGGGTGGGTGGCCTTTTATTATTATTATTATTATTATTATTATTATTATTATTATTATTATTATTTACTTTTAACTATTGGTATGCAATATGTAAAATACAATATACATTTATTTGCACGGAAATGTTTTAGTACCATATATTCTTTCATGTTTGGTGTTATATAAAAATATGCGTTAAATTATAAGGGTTTGAAGCATAATTAAGAAACTATTTACCCACGAGACAATCAAGAAAGCTAAAAATAATATGACATGTAAAAAATGATATCATTATTGATGCCATGGGACTGCATCTTGTGCATTCGAGATTTCACGTTTTAGAAAATCTGTTTTCTGTAAATCGTCATATTTGTATAATCTAAAATAATGAATTTTGACTGCAGATTAAGTATACATGTAGGCCTACACATTTACTTTCACGGACTTTTACAGTCGCAGACAAAAGTACTGGCACCCTATGCTTATTATACCATAATTCAAGGTAGCAGATTAAAGACACGCATTAAGTAAACTTTAACCACTTTTTAATTAAAAAAAAAAAAAAAAAAAAAAGCTTTTGTTAGGTCTTTCTGACGTTTATGATGAATCTTAACCCGTACAATGCTTGGCTACAGCTTTTTAAAGATCAGGCTAAAGCATTTCTATTAATTGGCTTGAGAGCTGGTGATTTCAAAGGACATTCCATAACTTTAATCTTTTAACTTCTTCAAGAATGCTAGATGACTTAGCCATATGCTTTGGGTCATTTTCATGTTGGAAGAAACTGTCTGCCATGAAGCCTACAAGCAGATGGTATCATTGTACTTTGTACAGTGTTTTGATATATGGCTGCATTCATTCAATCACATGAATGTCTCCGGTCCCTGAATTGCGAAAGCACCCCCATGTCATGATTGAATCACCACCATGTTTAATTGTAAACAAAAGGTTTTCTTCATTGAAGATTTCCCTTTTGTACTCCAAACATACTATGGTCTGGTTTCGGGGAAAAGTTCTTTTTTAGTCTCATTGGACCAGAGAATTTTGTTGAAGAATGCTTCAGATTGTTGCTCATATTTCTTGGCCAATTTTAGACGGTTTGTTTTATGAATGAGGTCTATATGCACACAACTCTTCTGTGTTGAGGTGCCTTTGTAAAGTTATTTTGTGCACTATTATGCCTGATGCTGCTAAATCGTAGATGCTTGGCTGTTAATCTTGGAAAATTTTTTAGCTGCTCGGGCGATTCTCTGTTGTACCCATCATTTTCTTTGCATGCCCATTTCTTGCAAGTGTTTCAGTTGAATGTGTTCTGTGGTACTTCTTGATTATTGTTC
Organism: Huso huso; assembly: GCA_036884735.1. NCBI lineage: Eukaryota > Metazoa > Chordata > Actinopteri > Acipenseriformes > Acipenseridae > Huso > Huso huso. The sequence goes on along the minus strand of CM072663.1, from coordinate 76,367,369 downwards.
TCATTGTGGATTTTGGTAATCCAGATTTCACTGATAATGTCTGTAGCCATTTCCTTTGTTGTAGTTTGCTAAGAGAGCTTTTCTCAAACGTGAATCCAATGTCTTGACCATCATCTGCTGTGTTGCCTTCAACAGATTTTGGAAATAATTACCTCTTTTTCTGGTTATTGACTTTGTAATGCAGCTTAATTACTGTGTAATGGTCTTCAGTCAATTAATATATTTTTTAAATCACTTCTGTTATTTTTTTTTTACAGATGTTTAATGTAAAGGTGCCAATACTTTTGTCATGAACAAATATTTGAAATTGCTTAAGTGCTTTTGTTTTATTAGATAGTGGCTAATGTTCACTAATTGCTTGTATTTAACATGTTTTCTTGAATTATCTTCTATTAAATTTAGGGTGCCAATACTTTTGTCTGTGACTGTAAAAATGAAAAAAAGCGTCTTTGTGGGGTCTATTCAAAAGGGTTAACCCCTGTCGAAATGAGAAAACAGGAGTACATGATCGGATTTTGTCCATAACCGCCTATTTAACGGCAGTTGCTATTCATAAGAAATAATTCAGATGCGTTGTTAAGCCCCAACGATTTTTGTCTATAAAGGCATGGTTTTAACGAATTGAGAGAAAGGTTAACAATTACCTCATTAGCATAACGTTTTCATCGGTCCTGAGCGTCAACCTGTTATTCATAAGAGTGAAGGACAGCAAAATGCTGTCGATAACTAGGAGTTATTGAACGCTTTCTACTGTCAAGTCTAAACTAACTAGTTTTTTTAAGACATGTTTTATTACTACACTTGCGCTGTTATACAGTTTGACATACCCGTGATTAACACTGCCTATTTTGAAAAGAAAACAAAACTCTGTAGCTTTGAAAAATCATTTTGAAACAGCATGTGAGAGACTGAGAATAGACAGTTATGTTATTATTATTTCTTTGTCTTGATCCGCGGCTGACAGTGATCCTTTTCTTTTTATTTCTTTTACCTGTGTTCACAATAAACAGTTTGAACGAATACTGCCTGTGTGAACCTGTTTATTTTCATGGAGTGTTACAATATACAGTATACCAGTGCTGCTGATGACGTCGGTGGGAAATTTGGGCTTGTTTGGTATTGGAAAAAACACTGATCAAGCCTCCCTTCGAAAGGGAATCTTTTTTTTTTTTTGTGCACAATAAAACGATCCATTTTGTGTACAGTGTGCAATACGGCGTGAAACTTTCACCGATTTATAAACATAAACCCGCCCCTGATTGATTCCCTGCTTTAATAAACCCCGCTTCCCTGGGTTTATTAATAATAATAATAATAATAATAATATTAATAATAATAGTTGAGAATTTGTAAGATTAACATTTAAAGTTTTCAAAATGATGATGATGATGATTGCCAAACAAAATGAAAATACAAATTATTTATTTAAAAAATACTTTTTTTTTCTAAATTATGAGTCCTGAATTTTTTGCAGACATGATAGGGGCATCGGAATCAGGTTTTGGAAGCTGCCCCTGACTGGCAGCTGCAGACTCGGGTTTCGATAGTAGTGTCGGTGGATTCTGTTTTTCTTTTTGCAACAGCTATCGACGGCAACCAAGGAACATTAATAATGCTGATGATGTCATCAAAAAGTGGCGGATTTTCGTTCTTGAACGACTGTATACCGATTCATAAAGTGCTTTGCGACAGTCGCCCGTTTGCTCAGATTTTATGAATAGCAATGTGGACGACCTTTGTTAGCTTTAAACAAAATTTGTTTTATTACAGCAGTCGGCAAGTACTTTTATGAATAGGGCCCTGTAAGTTTTTTTGTCTGAAATCAACTACACAGTCATATCCATAACGTTTTGTCTGATAATTCAGATTTAAAGTAGAAATCTGTTATTCTTTTTTCTTTTTACATTTTTTTTATTCTTCTCCCAGTTTTTAATGCAAGTGGTGGCAAACATTCACTGCTTACCTTTTCACCACTAGTGCAAATTCTATACTTTGGATACATTTAGTTTGCTCCAGTGGCAGGATGCAACACAATAATTTTGTTGATAAGCAGTACAGTAGTGCGCAAAAGTTTGGGATGAATATCAGTATTTTCTTTTTATTATTGTAAAAATGATTGTTTCTTTCAAAGTGGTGATGGTAAAGGCTGTCAACCAGACAATTAGCAAATGGCCTGAGAAAAGGCACTGAATTGACAGTAAGTAAAAAAATACTAATAATAATTAGAACAGTGCTACCTAAGCAAAGACTGAATAATTCATTTTTTTTACTGTGTTAATCACATTAAAGAAAAGAAGTGACAGAAAACGAATTTATCACATTCCATTCATTTTTTTTGAAGGCTAATCATCTGGTGTTTGTTATTTTTAATCCAGATTTGGAAGTGTTCCATGAAAGCTGTCAGAGCAGGTCCCTCTTTTCTCTGTAGACTATGGTCAAGTGTTAATTGTGATTGGGTGTCATTCTTGGCTAATTGTACGTTGTTGTTGTTCATAATCGAATGCATTGTTCCATCTGTTTTACAGTAAAACTTGTTGTTTTTATCTTGTTTGCTGAAGTACATTAACAACATTGCTGAGACCAGCCTAAAACCATAAAACTGAACTGACGTAGGATCTGGGTATTGCAACAGATTAATGTGGCAAGCAAGCTCAGGCCATACAGTACCTATAACTTGCTGTGATCACACCACATTGGTTATGTCTGTGGTAAAGCAGGAAGAGTTTTGAGGTTTATTTTTCGTTCCTATAGAGAGGCCCCTCCAACTGTTATTTCACATCTTTACAACAGTTTGGTAAGACCTATTTCAGAGTACATCTGTGTTGTCTGGCACCCATTTAAAAAGTCTGTGCAAAAATGTGCTTGTAGGATTGTATTGAATGACTGGAATTGGGACTCTGCTTATGATAACCTTATTAGTCGCTCCTCTCTTAAACCACCAAGTTGCAGAAGGTCCTATTTTATTCTTGCTCACTTCTATAAGATTTTGCAGTCTGTGCTTGTAAAAGACCTGGGCTGAGAGGTCTCCACAGAGCTGTTCTGACAATCATTCCTTATCTCTTCAGTTGTGTTGGTATTCTTTCTTTGGCACAGCCTTGGGGTTATGGAATGCCCTTCTGGATTCCATTGTGTCATTGTCAAGCCTCAGCATCATCTGTGCTTGAGATGAACTTGTTTTAGTTGTAATAAAACCATTATTAAAATGTTTTAATCTTTCTTTCAATATATTTATAACTATTTGTATGTACATGCATACACGTGCGTGCATGTATATGTGTATGTGTGTATATATGTCATTAACCAAAGGTTGCCAATAAGCGAAAAAACCCCGTTTTCAAGTGTATTTATATGGAATGATATATACTGTAGTTGTACAAATATAGCACTGAAATACATGTGTTTTAAATGTTACAGTGTTAAAAAATTAACATGAGAAACATGAAATACCCAAACATATAACTGTTTACTTCACATGTGTGTAAAACAAAGATAAAGGGAGTAGGCTTAAATAGTACTACACAACGATGTACTATAATTGTCCTTACAATGAGTAAAGCAAACATAAAAAATATGTGTTGTAAAAATGTGTTGTACTCAAATCTAAAGAGCACACTTTTAAAATTAGAAATTGTCCAATGCTTTTTACAATGTACCACCTCCCGCTGTAAATCCATCTCAATTTTGCGTGCAGCTTCATAGCCTGTTTCAAAGCCACAATTCTGCCTCTGTCCGCCAGAAATACGCAGTTGTGAAGTCAGTGTGTTATAAAAGCTGCATGAAGTATGCACATAAATCATGCAAGTGCACTCTGTAGCACTGGCAGTTAGTAATAAAATTGTCAGTAAGCGGCGTGCAGTTGCTAATATCACAATTCCATTAACATTAAAGTCTATGGGACGGGATTGGTTCCTAGGAAAATGTTGTTAATAACCAAAAGTTGCTAATAACCGGCATCTGCTGTGTGTGTGTGTGTGTGTGTGTCATATACACTACTGGTCAAAAGTTTTAGAACACCCCCGTTTTTCCAGTTTTTATTGAAATTTAAGCAGTTCAAGTCCAGTGAATAACCTGAAATGGTACAAAGGTAAGCGGTAAACTGCCAGAGGTTAAAAAAAAAAGTTTAGGTTACCAAAAACTGAAAAATAATGTACATTTCAGAGTTATACAAAAAGGCCTTTTTCAGGGAACAAGTAATGGGTTAACAACTTACAGCTGTTCTGCAGCAATGGAAGTAAATTAAGCCTTGAAAGTTGATGGTAACAATTCCTACAGGTGTCCCAACTTTTGTTGATTACTTACAAACCCTCTGTCTGTATAAAAGCAGTGTTGGAACAGACTGTGTCACTACACCCTCTTAAGCATTATTTGGACAGTATTGTACTGCAGGAAGTAGTATATTGCTCTCATAATGGCGAGAAAAAGGCAATTAACAAAGGAAGACAGACAGACCATTATAACCCTTAAAAGTGTAGGTCTTTCCTTTAGAGAAATTGCAAAGAAAGCCAAGGTGTCAGTGAGTACAGTTTCCTACACCATCAAAAGGCACTTGGAAACTGGATGAAACTCTGACAGGAAGAGGTCTGGCAGACCCAAAGCCACAACAGAATCAGAAGACAAGTTTCTGAGAGTCAACAGCTTGCGTGATAGGCGGCTCACAGGACAACAGCTTCAAGCACAGCTTAACACTGGTCGAAGTAAGCAAGTCTCAGTTTCAACTGTGAAGAGAAGACTTCGAGCTGCAGTTTTGACAGGTCGAGTGGCAGTAAGAAAGCCATTGCTAAGATGGCAAAATAAGAAAAAGAGGCTTGCCTGGGCCATGAAGCACCGCCAGTGGACTACTGAAGACTGGAAGAAGGTCTTATGGACCGATGAATCAAAATTTGAAATCTTCGGTTTATCACGCAGGGTTTTTGTACGCCGTCGAGTAGGCGAAAGGATGGTTCCTCGGTGTGTGACACCAATTGTCAAACATGGAGGAGGAAGCGTGATGGTCTGGGGCTCTTTTGCTGGATCCTGAGTCGGCGACTTGCACAGAGTGAGTGGCACCCTGAACCAAAACTGCTACCACAGCATTTTGCAGCGCCATGCAATACCCTCTGGTATACGCCTAGTTGGTCAGGGGTTCATCCTACAGCAAGATAATGACCCAAAACATACCTCCAGGCTATGTCAGAACTACCTTAGAAGAAAAGAACAAGACGGTAGGCTTCAAATCATGGAATGGCCAGCACAGTCTCCAGACTTAAACCCCATCGAGCTGGTTTGGGATGAACTGGACAGAAGGGTGAAAGCAAAGCAACCTACAAGTGCAACACATTTGTGGGAACTTCTGCAACAGTGTTGGGAAGAACTTTCCGAACAATATTTGATTTCCATTGTAGAAAGAATGCCACGAAGTGTGTTCGGCTGTTATATCTGCAAAAGGTGGCTACTTTGATGAGTAAAAAATTTAGATTAAATTTTGTTAAACAAAACGATTCCATGATTTTTTTTATCTCCAATTGTTTATTTGTTCTATGCTTTAATTTCAGAGTACATTGAGACATTAATCTGCGTAAATTTCAATAAAAACTGGAAAAATGGAGGTGTTCTAAAACTTTTGACCGGTAGTATATATATATATATATATATATATATATATATATATATATATATTAAATTTATTGCTTTCTCTCACCTTAACTCGAAAGCTACTTGTTTATATATATATATATATATATATATATATATATATATATATATATATATATATATATATATATATATATGTATACAGTGCCTATAGAAAGTCTACACCCCCTTGAACTTTTTTCACATTTTGTTGTGTCAGTGCCTCAGAGTTTCATGCATTTAAATGAGGATTTTTTTCCACTTATCTACACACCATACTCCACACTGTTAAGGGGAACAAGTTTTTATTGAGAAAACAATTATATATTAATATAATTGGATAAGTCTCCACCCCCCTGAGTTAATACTTGGTGGAAGCACCTTTGGCAGCAATTACAGCTGTGAGTCTGTTGGGATAGGCCTCTACCAACTTCACCAGAGGGAGCCTGGCTTCAACTTACCTGTGCTGTTGGCTCACTCCACCAGAGGGAGTCTGTTCTTCGCGTACCTATGTGACTGACTCACTCCAGCAGAGGGAACCTATATACTACTTACCTGTATCCACAACTTTCCGTAACGCTATGACACAAAGCCTAGTAGGGGCCCTGGCAAAATGTAATAGTAAGGGGGTGGCTACACAGTGTAGCGAGGGGGAAATTTCTGCAGAGACAGGGGAGGTGGTAATGGAAACCAGGCAAAACCCAGGGGATGGGTCCTGGGGAGAGTGCCTCCAGCTCCCGAGTGAAGTATTTGCCAGGGAACAGGAACAGGATCCCACCTTAGTGAATATACAGGAAAGGGTGGTATCGGTAAATGGTACGAGGGTAGAAAACACAATAATCAACCCACATGAGCATTTTATAATAAAAAATGATTTGCTGTATTGCTGCACACAGCTCAATGAAGAACCCATAGAGCAGTTATTGGTTCCCCGTGCCTATCAACCCCAAGTCTTACACCTAGCACATACACATTGTTTGGGGGTCATTTAAGGTCTGAAAAAACCTTACAACGAATACTGAGAAGGTTCTATTGGGTGGGCATAAGGAAGGCCGTGGATCGGTATTGTAAGTCATGCTCAGACTGTCAGTTGGCTAGTCCTAATCCAGGCCTGCGAGCCCCACTACAACCCCATCCCATTATCGAGGTACCCTTTGAAAGGATAGCTATGGATCTAGTGGGGCCCTTAAATAAGTTGGCCCGAGGGCACGAATATATTTTAGTAATACTTGATTATGCTACCAGATATCCTGAAGCCATTCCTTTATGCAATACGGCATCCAAGACTATAACGAAGGAATTGATACACTTGTTCTCTCGAGTAGGTATCCCTAAGGAAGTCTTGACAGACCAGGGCACACCCTTTGTGAGCCAGTTAATGAAAGATTTCTGTACAACCCTTAAGGTTACCCCTATTAGGACGTCGATTTACCATCCTCAGACCGATGGGCTCGTGGAAAGATTTAATTTAAGACCCTGAAGTCAATGCTAAAGAAGGTAGCTACTAAAGATGGGAGGGACTGGGACCTCCTCTGACCATACTTAATGTTTGCTATTCGTGAGGTGCCACAGTCCTAAACAGGTTCCTCACCGTTCGAGTTATTGTATGGGAGACAACCACGGGGAATCCTGGATATAGCCAAGGAAACGTGGGAAGCTCAAACTTTGTAAGGTCGTAATGTGGTTGATTACATCCTACAGGTTCGAGACCGAATTGAAAAAGTAACCCCCATAGTAAAAGCCCACATGGACGAAGCCCAGGCCTAACAAGCAGGTCAGTACAATAAGTCGGCGACACGTCGCCAATTTAGCCCCGGGGATAGGGTTATGGTCTTGGTGCCAACCCCGGAGAGTAAGCTGTTTACTAGATGGCAGGAGCCATATGAAATAATAGCTCCAGTGGGAGAAGTAAATTATAAAGTAAGACAACCAGATAAACGAAAGAAAGAACAAGTGTACCATATTAACCTCCTCAAGCCGTGGGTGGATCAGGAGGAGCTGGTAGCAATAGTGGCACTGGGAAAAGAAGGAGGGGCAACATTAGAGGAAAGGTCAGTCAATATAGGCCCCTCACAGATACAGGAAGTACAAAATTGTGTTATGGCTAATCAAGATGTCTTCTCCCCAGTACCAGGAAAAACAACAGCCATTCAACATGAGGTCCACACACCTCCCGGGGTGTGTGTCCGGGTTAGGTCCTACAGGATCCCGGAGGCCCAACGGGACGAAGTCATTTGCGTGGTCGAAGCCATGAAACGAATGGATATAATCAAGGAGTCCTCGAGTCTGTGGAACAGTCCCATCGTGATGGTGGCCAAACCCAACGGAACTTGGCGGTTTTGCAACGACTTTCGCCAGTTAAATCAGGTATCCAAGTTTGACTCCTATCCGATGCCTAGGGTAGACGAGTTAATTGAAAGACTCGGATCGGCAAAGTACTTGACAACCTTAGACCTCACGAAGGGATATTGGCAAATTCCCCTTAGCCCAGAGTCCAGGGAAAAGACGGCATTTGCTACCCCTCAGACTGTACCAATACAAAGTAATGCCGTTTGGTCTGCATGGCGCCCCCGCCACCTTCCAACAGCTTATGGATAAAGTGTTAAGACCTCATGCCCAGTATGCGTCAGCATACATTGACGATATTGTAATCTTTACAGATTCCTGGGAGAAGCATCTTGAAAAAGTCAACGCATTGTTACAGTCCCTAAGAGAGGCAGCGCTGACAGCCAACCCAGAGAAGTGCTTTGTGGGTTTACAGGAGGCACAGTACAGGGTTTGTGGTAGGGGGCGGTAAAGTAAAGCCCCAGGTTAGTAAAATAGAGGCTATCACTAAATGGCCTGTACCGAGGGATAAGAAGCAGGTTAGAGCCTTCTTAGGTTTAGCAGGCTACTATAGGAGGTTTGTGCCCAAATTTTCATCCATTGCCACACCCCTAACCGACCTAATAAAAAAGACAGCCCCAGTTCGAATCAGGTGGACTCCTGAGACAGATAAGGCCTTTAAAACCATTAAGGAAGCGCTATGTAACAGTCCAGTATTGAGAGTTTCCGATTTCTCCAAACCGTTTATCCTACAAACAGATGCCACGGAAGTAGGTTTAGGGGCCGTACTGTCTCAAATCATTGACGATGAGGAACATCCCATAGGGAATCTCAGTAGAAAGCTCCTGCCCCGAGAAAGAAATTACTCAGTCGTAGAGAAAGAATACTTGGCTGTAAAATGGGCGATTGAAGCCTTAAAATATTATCTTTTAGGCAGGGAGTTTACCCTGGTGACGGATCACTCACCCCTGAAATTTATGAAGGAGAACAAGGAGAAAAATGCTCGGGTAACTCGTTGGTTTTTAGCTTTGCAGCCTTATAAATTCAAGATTGAACATAGGAGCGGGGTTCAGAATGCAAATGCAGATGGCCTGTCAAGAATGCATGTGGTTGGTTGGGCCGCTCAAACCGATAGGTTGGAGCTGGGGGGAGGATATGTAATGGAAAGGGCAGCATCGCCTTTAAGAAATGGTGCCATAGTAGAAACTACACAACCCAGAAGCCCGAGTACAAATTGGTAGGGAGGGGTTACTGGGTTTATAAGGAAGCAGGGCAGAACAATCGGGGCGATGTGTGATCGTGGGGAACACCGCCTGATTGTCCTGCCTGGAGAAGCCAGCAAAAGTGTGTTTTGGTTCCTGAAAGTATCGGAAGGTAAAGTGAATGTGTTGCATTTAGATATTAAATCATTGTTCAGTTTAAAACAAGTGCGTTTTTTCTCTTGGCGAGGTAGTCTTTTATTTTGCACAGTTTATTTATTTTCTAAAGTGTTTTACCAGCTGTAATTCATTCTGGTTGCACTGTGTTTAATTAAAAAAATCCTGCAGTGTGCCGCGGTGTTCTGTTGTGCGCCATCACAGCAGCTGTTCTGCTGACAGACAAGTGTTGTGCATATGACCTGGGAACTGAACGAATATTATATATTTACGCGCTGCAGGAGCAGCGAGCTACACTCAGCTCAGGGCTGAAAGAAATAACTGAAAACACCAGATTTTGGTTGCGAGACATTGTTTATTGTTTGTCTGGACAAAACTTGTGTTGCATCTGTTATACAGTGGAAGCGCTAGCATTCCGCCTTCTGTTAAGGGACACAACTTCCATCCGTGGAAGTCAGGGGACTTGGCTGCAGGGGATCCCTCCCCACAGCCCGGATACAAATACTGGTGCTCCTGGCTCACTCCTCAAGAGGGAGCCGTTGGTATATGTTGTGGACGTTGCAGGTGGTAGCCAGAGAGAGCCCCACCTGTACCTACCTGTGTTTCTGGATCACTCCACTAGGAGTCCCCCTCTCCTCACGTGTGTTCCTGGACCACTCCACCATGAGAGAGTCCATCTTTACTTCCTTGTGTTTTCAGGACCATTGCACAAGAGGGAGCCAGTCCTGTGCTTACTTGTGTTGCAGGGTCACTCCACTAGAGGGAGCCTGTCCTGTGTTTACCTATGTTGCAGGGTCACTCCACCAGAGGGAGCCTGTCCTGTGTTTGCCTGTGTTGCAGGGTCACTCCACCAGAGGATTACGCATTTCTAAGGAAAGTGAAATAAAAAATGATTTAATTTCAAACGCTTAAAGAGAGTAGCTGGGTGCTGGAAATTATAGCGTTATACATCCCCACATGCTGCTACAACTGTTTAAATAACATACCTGTACATTTTTTTTTCATTGTTAACATCCTGACAACTTTTTACACTTATAACTTTAAAATCTGTTGCAAAGCTCTTTTCAAAATGTCTGCTCTAGTGCACTGGGGTTTGATTTCTGTCCTCTAATTCACTGCAGGAAGAGCAATTTAAAGCATAACAATAAGTGCTCTGGCTTTTCTGCTTTTTATTCCATTCAACTAATACCAAACAAACTTCACATTTCTTAATTACTTGGAACACCCCTACTGGTCTTTCACCTGTACTGTATAGTCTAAAATCTTTGCAAAGATCATTGATAATATTCTAGCAATTGTTAGCACACCGTTGTTACTGTATAAATCATTAATGAATTACATATAATAAGCCAAAACATTTTACAGTATATATTATTAAAATGTTTTAAAAAAAACAAAAATGTTTTCCATGCTATTAATTTTAAACTGTTCTCACAAAGGAATGCCTCAGGTCAGTAAACCAGCCATGCATATGTTAAAATAGACAGTTAATGTGCACAAGCGACTAGAAGCAAGTACATTTACAAGTTTCAAAATGACTCATACGCAAGAGGTCTGTCTACGCCAAACAGTCCCTTTAAGTGAGCAAAAAGGCATTTATTAAAATAGTGTTTCATCAACCCATATTCAATTTACTGTGATTGAGGATGAGAGTCAATAAGGATTTTTACAACTGGCTTTAAAAATGAAATTTCTGTCAATTGATAGTTGACAATATGCCCTTAACGGAAAATGTGATGCTTGCCAACAGGTCTTTTATGTAACATTGTACTTGAAACTTGGCTATTCAACCTGGCTTTAACATATATTTCTTAGGTTATAAAAAGCACTAATTTTGATACTCTGGTTCTGTGGTTTTTAACCTTTTATTAAAATTGTACTGCTTCTGTCTGGAGGTTTCAGCTCAAGTACCCCTTTTCAATCTGAAAATTGCAAAGCTGGAGGCTACAGCAGCTCGACCTGGATTCTGTGCTGCGAGTGACACACACGCAAGAGAAATCATATGTTACATTTTATATAGTAAGCAGATATGTTTGTTGATTGTTTGAGTAGTATTGTTCCTTGGGATAACAAAATGCTGAACTCAAGTTGTGTAATTTCATCAAAACGCCAGGTGCTCAGTGTTTGGTATTTGAGTTAAGTTAAAGTTGCCAAAATGAGTTGATCTGTATAAACAGCCATTTGAAAAGACATGATTTTAATTAACGCAAGACCTGAGTCCAATGTAACATCTGTGACACCAGCTGGCTGCAGCTGCACAGGAAGAGTGGTGGAATGTCTCGCAGCAGTCTGATCAGGTCTATGCGTCAACGCTGCCAGGATTGTGTTAATGCTCAGGAAGGTCATTACTAATTTTGTAATGCTTTCATATTGACAGTGTGTCACATTTCATATTAAAAACATTATCATGATTCTTTGATCTTGTCACAGGATGGCCGTCAAAAAAAAACTAGCAGAGTCACATTTTTACTCCTCCGTGGAGATAATTCCAGGTTTATTATTCCAAAAAAAAATGACAAAACAAAACTCAAAATTAAACAAACATGCGATAAGGGAATGTTAAATTAAACAGCCAGAGGTCTTCCGACTATCTCCTTCTTTAGGCCCTCGTCTGGCTTCCGGATCCTTTTCCTCATGCCAGGTTTCTGGGCTCTGTGAAGAAAAGATTTTACCTCTGCTGATATTATTATTAATTCCCTTTGATGCAAGTCCTACGCGTTCCCATGAACCAACCCTGAGTATTGCAATCAGAGCCCTTTTATGTGACTTGGAACACCCCCCAATCAGCGGAACACCAATCAGCGATTGATATTTAAATTGCCTGCTGATTCTGGAGTTTTCCAGCACATTCTCCTATTGCTGCCCCCAACAAAGATGGTGACCGCTCTTTTGGGACTTCCGCCCAAAAGGCAGAACTTCCACGTCACGCCCTCTCTGTTGAAAGCCTCAATGTTGGCTCACAGCCCCCTGGTGGTTGGGAGGTCGAATTTTAGCATAAGATCGCTTTACCTCGTCACAGATCTGTATTTTTGTTCACATTTTCTGTGAGTTTGTTTGATATCTATGTTTAAAATATTTGATTAAATCCATTAGACTTGAGTGTTGTGTTTCTTTTGTGCATCAGTACTTTAAAAAATGCAGAGAGATTGTACTTCATTGATTAGTATTTAATTATATGAGAAGTTGAAAACATTAGGTTACTTACCGTAACCCTGGTTCTCTGAAAGAGAAGATGACCACCTGTGAACAGGATGTGAGTGGTGTAAAACACAAGTGAAAGTCCAGACCAGAGTTCTCCCAAAAAGTCAGTGTTTATTTTAAAAACACAAATAATAATAATAATAATAATAATAATAATAATAATAATAATAATAAACCACCCTCTGCCAGCGATGGCATCGGGGGGAACACGGCAGGTTTACAGTCCTGAAACACAAATAATAATAACACTCCTGTGACCACAATCCTCCGTGCACGAAACTGTGCTCTTTCTCCGGGGTCGTGGTGAGTGCTGGTGCTGTGCTGTGCTGTGTTGTGCTTTGAGGGACGTGCTCCGGGTCTTAGTGCTGGCTCCGCGGCTGCAGCTCCCGACTCTCACTCCTCCTCTGTCAGAAACACAAAACAAAACAAAAACACAGGCTCCGGCTGGATGCCGTCATCAGCTAAGGGGCCATACTAACGTAGCTGCTTCCCCTTTGTACCCAGAACCTCCTCCTTGCAAGCAACCCGTTGCCATGGTTTCTCCAATAGGGGCCCGCCCCGCAGCTGATTGCAATGGAATCCTTCCAGGTACATGCAACTACGCGCTCCCCTAATATGGTCACCTTCGGTTTCCGCCCACCGTCAAGGCAGTCCATCTAGGAGGAAGCATACGATCAACCTTACCCAGCGCCTTTTTTGGTCGGGAGGGAGATTTACAGTTCGAATTCTTTCTCTCTCTGTCACACATCTCACCCCTCAGAGTGATGCCGAAGGCACACTCGGCCAATGCTAAGTTCCCCAATGGGCCCCCCTTCCTTGAAAAAAAATCTGCATTTTGATGCTCCTTACCCGCACGATGTTTCACTGTATAGTGGAAGGGTTGCAGCGCCAGATACCACCGAGTTATCCGAGCGTTATTGTCCTTCATCGTATGCAACCACCTTAAAGGAGCATGATCAGTGACAAGAGTGAAAGAACGCCCCAGCAAGTAATAGCGAAGGGCGTGAGTGGCCCATTTGATGGCCAAACACTCCTTCTCAATGACGGAGTAGTTAATCTCCCGTGGAGCCAGTTTTTTGCTCATGTAAATAATTGGGTGTTCTACTCCATCAACTTGCTGGGACAGGACCGCCCCCAGACCAATCTGGGAGGCATCGGTCTGGAGGATGAACTCCTTACTGAAATCTGGTGAAATAAGTGCTGGGGCCTGGCATAGTCTCCTCTTAATCGTGTCAAAGGCCCCCTGACACTCCCCTGTCCACTTAACTATTTTTGGAGCCGTCTTTTTGGTGAGCTCTACCAAGGGGTTAACTATGGTGGCATACTCGGGGATAAAGCGGCGATAATAGCCTGCTAACCCCAATAGTGATCTCACCTGCGGTTTGGTTCTCGGGATCGCCGTCTCCACTAGAGCCTGGACTTTAGAAGCGATCGGCTTTACCCGCCCATTACCCATAAGGAAGCCCAGATACTGGGTTTCTTTTTTTCCGAATGCACACTTGCCCAGATTAGCCGTCAGCCCCGCCTCCCTCAGAGACTGTAGGACGGCCGAAAGTCTAATAATATGCTCTCTCCAGGTAGAGCTGAAAATCACCACGTCATCAATGTATGCAGCGGCATACTGCTGATGGGGCGCTAGGACCTGGTCCATCAGTCTCTGAAAGGTGGCCGGGGCTCCATGCAACCCGAAGGGCATGGTCTGGAAATGGAACAAGCCATCTGGGGTAGAGAAAGCAGTTTTCTCTTGCGAACTCTGGGTCAGTGGAATTTGCCAGTATCCTTCGTCAGATCCAAAGTCGAAATTAACCGCGCTCCTCCCAGTCGGTCGAGGAGTTCATCCACCCGAGGCATGGGATATGCATCAAACTTGGAGATGGCATTAACCTTTCTGAAATCCACGCAGAACCGAGTGGAGCCGTCCTTCTTAGGCACCATCACTATCGGGCTGCTCCACTCGCCTCGGGAAGGCTCAATGACTCCAAGCTCGAGCATATCCCCCACCTCCCGGCCGACGGCACCCCCGCGGCTCTCCGGGATTCGACACGGTCTCTCTCGGACCCTGACACCTGCTGGAGTAATAATAGCATGTTCAATCATATTAGTTCTGCCAGGCAAGTCAGAAAAAACATCACCAAATTGTTTCACTAACCCCGGAGTTCACACTTCTGATCAGGAAGTAATTGTTCCCCATCGAATGTTAACTGTAGCTGGTGTACTGACAGAGGGACCAAAATCCTCTTCTATACTGTCATTGGCTATAAACAGGGCCTCCCTTTCATTGTAGGGTTTTAATAAATTAATATGATAAATTTCTGTTTTGTTACGGCGATCGGGTTGTCTGATTTCATAGTTTACATTACCAATTGCCCGCATCACCTCATATGGTCCCTGCCACTTAGCGCACAGTTTAGACTCTGAAGTGGGAAGTAGCAGCAGTACCTTATCTCCTGGCCGAAAAGTCCGAATCCGTGCTTGTTTATTGTACTGCTGCTCTTGCCGATGCTGAGCCTGTTTTAAGTTCTCGTGTGCCAGATGACCAACCAATTGCAGGCGATCTCTCAACATAATTACATATTTCACTATGTTTTTAGCATCTTTATTTTGCTCTTCCCATCCTTCCTTTACAAGATCAAGGACACCCGTGGTTGTCTCCCATACAGCAGCTCAAAGGGAGAAAACCGGTCGAGCTCTGAGGCACCTCTCTCACTGCAAACATCAGGTAGGGAAGGAGTTTAGCCCAATGTTTTTGCTCCTGGTTGACAAACCGCCTCAGCATCTGCTTCAATGTCTGATTAAAACGTTCCACTAAACCATCCGATTGCGGGTGATAAACGGAGGTCCGAATGGATCGAATTTGTAATAATTTATACAGTTCCTTTAAACACCGTGACATAAAATTAGTTCCGTGATCAGTCAGAATTTCTTTGGGGATCCCTACTCTCGCTATGATCTGCACTAACTCTTTTGCAATCGCCAATGCACTAGTGGACCTCAATGGTACTGCCTCTGGATATCTGGTCGCGTAGTCCACCACTACTAAAATATGCGTATATCCACAGTCAGACTGGCTCAATGGGCCCACTATATCCATTGCAATGCGTTCAAAGGGGATATTGATCAGGGGCAGTGGAACCAATGGGGCCGGGCGAACCCGCCCCGGCGCTACCTGTTGGCACTCTCTACAGGTCGCCACATACCGTTTCACCTCACTGTACACTCCCGCCCAGTAAAATCGAGCCAATATTCGTTCCTGAGTCTTTTCGCTACCTAAGTGGCCCGAACAAGGGACATCGTGAGCCAACCGCATGATCTCATGTCGAAAAGACTGAGGAACGAGTAACTGTGTTACAGTCTGCCCTGTGCTCGGGGCTCGGGATACTCTATACAGCAAATGCCCAAGCACAATGTGGTGAGGGTATGTGAGCGGCCGATTGCCATCTACTTCCTTCCCCTCGATAGACCGAACCTGCCCCCAGAGGTTAGCCAGCGCGAGGATCATTTTTTTTTGTTAAGACGCTAGATCAACATCTCGGTCCCAGACCTTCGGTATATCGAGCGGGGATATGGTAGCCTCAGCACTAGGGGTCTCAGTAACCCGGCCCGGTCGGTCACACTGGATCCCAATCCCCTTTCCCTGGCGTTTATCAGATGTGGAGGAGTCTCCTACCAAACCCCAACCTCGTGTCATTGATGCGCCCTCCCATTTTTCCACCCTTCTCTCTCGTTTAGTTTTTTTTGGGCGGAACCGAGAGGGGAACAGATCAGCATGCAGTGGAAAGATATCCCCAATAGTTTCCCCTGCTGCTCCTATGGTCTTACGGAGACTGGCTCTACCTTTTGATTTATAATTATTTCAAACATGGCCAGTCTCGACCTAAAATAACCGGGTATGGCAACCTTTTGCCACCGCCACAATTACACGGCGGGTGTGACTACCAACTGTCACATCTAATTTAGTGAGGGGGTAGTCCTTGCTATCTCCATGGATACAGGAGATGACCACTAACCCACGTGACCACCAAGGTACCCCCTTCTAAGAGAGTTTCCAAAATCAAGGTCTGCCCACACCCTGAGTCCACTAATGCGTGGGTGCTCACATTACCAACCCCACATCAACAATACAAGGTCCCTCCCAATCATTACCCCTGGACTTACCTGTCGCCGGTACCAAATAATGCGAAGTCCGCACCACACTCCATTGCTGAGGGGCAATTCCGGGCAAGGTGGCCGACCCCATGGCACCGTAACATTCCAGAGGGAAAGGCGCCCACGGAGCCTGATTGTCCCGCTGCCGACCTGGCAGCGGGAGGGGCCCTGTTCTACCCCAGCTGGGGTTGACCTCGGCCTCCAGTGTTGTGGGGCGAGGCCACCCGTTGGGGACCGAAGGTGCTGGTCGGTAGGGAAGGGTGTGCGTGGGTGAAGGGGCCCCGGCCTTGGGCCCGCCATCCTGGGTCTGATGAAGGTCGGCATTGGATGTATCGGGGTGGGCAGCGGTGTGGGCATGGAGTCCTCATATCCCTCGGCCAACCTGACCGCGGCGTCCAGCGTGGTGGGCCGGTGCCTGCTGACCCAATTGCTGGCCTCTGGCCCCAGCAACTGCATAAACTGTTCAATGGTGACCAGTTCGGTCACCTCTTCAGCTGTTCGCTCGCCAGGGCAGAGCCACCGGGTCACCTGGTCCACCAACTGCTGGGCCATTACTCGGGGTCGGACTCCTTCGGGGCGTTGGTACTCCTGGAACCGGCGGCGGTGCGTCTCCTCCGTTATATCCAGTCGCTGAAGGATGGCTTTCTTTACCACATCGTAATCCATGGCTTGTTCATGGGTTAAAGCATGGTAGGCTGCCTGGGCTTCCCCGATCAGATTGGGTCCCAGCTGGGTAGCCCACCACCCCGAGGCCATAGGGCTGCTGTCGCCTGTCTTTCAAAAGATGTTAAATAGGCCTCGGGATCATCCTCCAGCAACATCTTCACCACTTTGGGTTTTGGAGGAGCCACTGTTGGTTCGGCCACCGGTTCCCTCCTCTGGTTGGCCGCAAGGAACATGGCATTCATCCTCTCCATCACCGCTGCCAGGGTTTCCTCATGCCTCCGTGCCTGAGCCTCCATCATGGTGTTCAGTGCTGCTGGGTCCATCCTGAAATCCCGTTTCTGACACCACTTGTGAACAGGATGTGAGTGGTGTAAAACACAAGTGAAAGTCCAGACCAGAGTTCTCCCAAAAAGTCAGTGTTTATTTTAAAAACACAAATAATAATAATAATAATAATAATAATAATAATAATAATAATAATAATAATAATAATAAACCACCCCTCTGCCAGCGATGGCATCGGGGGGAACACGGCAGGTTTACAGTCCTGAAACACAAATAATAATAACACTCCTGTGACCACAATCCTCCGTGCACGAAACTGTGCTCTTTCTCCGGGGTCGTGGTGAGTGCTGGTGCTGTGCTGTGCTGTGTTGTGCTTTGAGGGACGTGCTCCGGGTCTTAGTGCTGGCTCCGCGGCTGCAGCTCCCGACTCACACTCCTCCTCTGTCAGAAACACAAAACAAAACAAAAACACAGGCTCCGGCTGGATGCCGTCATCAGCGCAAGGGGCCATACTAACGTAGCTGCTTCCCCTTTGTACCCAGAACCTCCTCCTTGCAAGCAACCCGTTGCCATGGTTTCTCCAATAGGGGCCCGCCCCGCAGCTGATTGCAATGGAATCCTTCCAGGTACATGCAACTACGCGCTCCCCCTAATATGGTCACCTTCCGGTTTCCGCCTACCGTCAAGGCAGTCCATCTAGGAGGAAGCATACGATCAACCTTACCCAGCGCCTTTTTTGGTCGGGAGGGAGATTTACAGTTCGAATTCTTTCTCTCTCTGTCACACCACCAATGAACATTATATATGGGATATGCCTGCCCATTGGGTAGGTATCGCTGAGCTCTCTATACCAAGCTGCCAATAGGCCCCTTCCTGGGATGATGCAATCAGTCCCGCCCAGAAAGGAAATAGAACTATCATCCTGAGGAAGCCATTTCCCTTTTTACATCGAACCCGTGAGGGTGACCGATGCGACCTCGCGGTTGGTGGTCGTCTTCTCTTTCAGGGAACCAGGGTTACGGTAAGTAACCTAATGTTCACTTTCAATTCGAAGACGACCACCAATGAACATTATGTATGGGATAACGTATACCAGAGCCGTCGCAAGGGAGAAGGAACGGCAGCATATGAGGGACGCACTAGCACTGTCTAATCCAAGGGTTAGCGGTGTGAGCTTACACCCTCAAGGACCCTCGTGCCTAATGAAGGCAGGGCAGGGTCTACCACATTAAGGCTGTAGAACCTGGAGAAGGTATGTGGCGTAGCCCAGCTAGCCGCAGTACAAATATCAGACATCGAGGCCACTCTGAACAGGGCCCAAGATGTAACCAACCCTCTAGTTGAGTGTGCGGCTACCCTACCAGGTGGGGGCAAGCCAGCACCATTATACGCAGTCGAGACTGTGTCCACAATCCAATGTGACAGACGCTGCTTAGAGAGGGGCTGTCCTATGGTCCATGTCCCGTGACAGACAAAGAGCTGGTCAGATTGACGCAGAGCTCTTGTCCTATGCATCTCAATGTCCACACTGGGCAGAGGAAATTCAATCTCTCATCCTCCGTTGAAGCAAACAGAGGTGGATGGAAGGACTCCAGTTCCACAGACTGATTAATGTGGAAGGCTGTGATCACCTTGGGGAGGAAAGCAGGGTTGGTGCGCAGAGACACCCTGCTGCTATCCTCCCAAATACGCATGCAGCAGCTGTGCACAGACAGCGCCTGCAGCTCACTGACCCGCTTAGCGGAGGTGATAGCCATGAGGAAGACTGTCTTCATAGACAGGTACTTCAACTCTATGGAGTGTATGGGCTCAAACTGGGCCTTCGTGAGAGCCTCCAGTACAATATTAAAGCTCCATTCGGGGAGAACAGTCCTCCTGGGAGGGCGTAATCTTGTAGCCAAGAAATGCGCACCCGGAGACACCGAATCTATGGGTCATGGCATGCAGAGATAGCCGCTAAATACACCTTCAAAGTGGAAGGTGACCTACCAGCATCAAGCAATTCTTGCAGAAACTGTAGATGACTGGCACAGGGCAATATATTGGGTCATGGCTTCCAGCCAGACACCAAGCTTGGAAATATCTCCAGTTGTAGGTGTACAAAGACCTAGTGGAGTCTGCCCTAGCACTCTGCAACGTAACCACAACCACATCTGATAGCCCTAGGGCTAACCAGCGGTCCCTTTCAGGGGCCAGATCCATAGCCGGAACCTGCCCGGTTCTGGGTGCCAAAGAGTTCCTCTCACCTGACTGAGTAGATCCATATGCAGTAGGATCTCCCAGGGCTGGCCGTGTAACAGCTGGCACAGGGTTGAAAACCAGATTCTCCTGGGGCACTTGGGGGCCACTAGGAGAACTGACACTTCCTCTAACCGGACCTTTTCGAGAAAGGCTGGGAGCAGCATTAAAGGTGGGAAATCATACAACAATGCTTTGGGCCATTTGTGCGCTAGGGCGTCTACGCCGAGTGGACTGCCTAAGCGGTGGAGGGAGTACCAAAGGGGGCAATGTGTCGTCTCTGCCAAGGTGAAGAGATCGACCTGCGCCTTCCGAACCGTTCCCAAATGCGCTTCACTATCTGAGGCTGGAGTCGCCACTCTGACGGATGCGGACCCTTCCTGGAGAGGAGGTCTGCTGCCCAGTTCACCACTCCGGGAATGTGCGTCGCCCGTAGGGACAGCAAGTTCCTCTGAGCCCATGTTAATAGCCTGAAGGCCAAGCGATGCAACCACGGGGACTGTAGGCCACCCTAGTGGTTGACATACGCTACCACTGTCATGTTGTCCATCCAGATCAACACATGTGTACCGCTCAGCACTGGGAGGAAGTGGTGGAGAGCAAGGGAGACCACTTGCAAGTCCAGCATGTTTATGTGCAGGGATGTCCAGCGGTCCAGCCAGGATCCGCGTATTCCTCTGCCTTCCCAGACCGCCCCCCAACCCAAGTTGGAGGCGTCGGTCATCACCACTTGGCGGTTTAACACTACTCCCATTCGTACACCTTCACGCAGGTGAGAGGTCGTCGTCCACCAGCGTAGGGCTGCCGAGCACGCGTGAGACACAGTCACAGTCAGCCACTTCCTTCTGAAGTACCAAGGCCTAGAGAGGGTCTGTCACGAAAGTATTCGTGATACCTCGAAAGGAGGTCCCAAGCGGAACTGAAGCACGTAACCGTTTTGCACAGTGGTGAGAACCCAGGAGCCCGAGGTGCAAGCACGCCAGTACTGCAGCTGTTGTGCCGAAAAGGGGGTCTGAAGCCGCCAGCCTTCAGGGGCTCTGCTTGGGCTGCTGAGGCTGCGGCAGGGCAGTTTGGGGTGGCTGTTTAGGGCACTTGCCCTGGAAACGCCTCCTGGGACGCTGGTGTGTGGGCTGGCCACGTCCTGCGTTCCCTCTGCCTGCCGGGTGGGCCCGATTGTTTGCTGCTGGTGTGCTCTGTAGGCGATGTCTTAGGTCACCCAGCAGAGCCTGAAACTGGGGACTGAAACTGTCCTGGTGACAGTCCACGTCTGAGGACCTCGCCAGTGGTTTGACCTGCCCCACGCGGAAGCGCGGGGAGCAAGCAACACGGCCACCTGCCGGGACGCCTCACGTTCCCGGTGGGATCTGTGTAAGATCTCCTCCACGGCTGGCCCAAAGGTATGTCCTGGGGATATAGGCGTGTCTAGCAGTGCAGCCTTATCTGCATCAGGAAATCTGGCTTGTCACAGCCACGGCTGTCTACAAGCCACAATCAAGCTAGCCAGGCTTCGGCCAAGAGCGTGCTGGACAGGTGACGTAGCTCCATGGCCACCGGCTCAGGGAGCAGGGCCTTGCGCAGTACACCATCCATATAGGCCGTGAGCACACTCGCAGGCGAGTTGCCTGCGCCTCTGCTACATACGCTGGCTTGAGATGCGTTTCCGTCACCTTGCATTGAGGGTTCGGGCACGCCGGGTCTCTAGCCAACCCACCCACCAGCGGGGCCTTAACCAGGGCCGCAATTGTCGAGTCTACTGGGTGGAACCCCGCTAGGCCAAGCTTTTCCACACCTTCTAGAGAGGCAAGTGGTGCAGCCTGCTTTAGCACACTAGGACCTGAGGCCGGACAATCCCAGGAGGAGCATACCTCCTCCATGAGGTCTGGGAAGGCCGGGAACTTTTGAGCCATCGCTTGCGTCCAGAAAACGGACCGGCGTGATTCTGCCGCTGGTGTCCAGGGGACCTGCAGAAAGGCTGCAGCGCGTCCCATAAGTGCAGAAACCAAGCTTGACAACGGGGGAGCACTGGTTTCCGAGGCTACCTCGAAGCCAGGTTCTTCATCAGCAGGAGGTTCACCTACCTCCATGTCAGAGGAGAAGGAGGCCCCTTCCCCAGAGAAAACTATAGAAAGCGTGTACTCTTGCGCCAACTGGGATGCTTCTTCCCACCCACCCTGATCTCCACTGGGGGAGGGGTGTATGGCAATTGGGGCTGCAACGGAGCTGGGACTGCGGCCAGGGCCACAGGTGCCTGTTTGACCAAGAGCTCCAGGACGTGGGCCATCTGGGCTTTGAGGTCCATAATGTCCCTCGGCTGCCTGGAATGCTTCACCCTTCTTGCCTGCAGAGATGGGAAGCGACTACAGGAGGCCTGCGCATCGGGGATATCCAGCAGGGGGTCCTGGGACCTAGCTTCCTTCACCCGGGGCTGAAAAGCCGCACAGACGCTGCAGGCCACGTCCCTCTCTAGGCATGTTGGACGCCCAAGCACCGCGCACAGAGGGCATGTTTATCCTCCTGGGGATATTTGCATTGCAGCCCGTGCAGGGGTGGAATCCCGACTTGTCTGACATGGGTCTGGTGTTGTGCATGGGCTGTGCACTGAACACCGCTTGCACTGCGCTCAAGCACTGATTAATAGTGCGATGACGTGTGCTCACTCACTAGCACTGTAGTGGAGGGTACTGAACACCGTGCATACCGAGCGCCGTGCGCACCGAGTACCGTGGGCACCGCGTGCACCACGTACCGTGCAGCACCATATGCCCCTGCACTAGTGTAGCAGTGGCACCAAGCACCATGCGCACCGAGTACCATGCAGCACCGTGCACTCTTGCGCTAATTCCGTAGAAGTGGCCAAGCACCGTGCGCACCGTGTACTGTGCAGCACCGTGCGTTCGTGCATTAGCGCTGTAGCAGTGGGCACCAAGCACCGCAGGCACCGTGCGTACCGAGCACAGTGTGCACCGAGTACTGAGAGCACTGTGCACTGATGCTGTAGAGCTGGGCACCGTGTGCTGTATGCAATGAGCACTTTGCGCACCGAGATACCTAAGTACCAAGGGCTATGCGTATCGCCATGGTACCGAAGCACCGGGGGGGGGTTCAGCTACGCAATTGTGCCTACCCTAACCACGCAGTCACACACACCTGGTCAGCGCGTAGCGTGCACCAGGGGGACACAAGGGCCGAAGCTGCGGTGGGCGAGTTGAAGCAGA
The DNA here is from genome assembly GCA_036884735.1 of Huso huso. Taxonomy (NCBI): domain Eukaryota; kingdom Metazoa; phylum Chordata; class Actinopteri; order Acipenseriformes; family Acipenseridae; genus Huso; species Huso huso. The sequence goes on along the minus strand of CM072663.1, from coordinate 76,344,307 downwards.
CAGCAAAAAACACGGTAGAATAGATAGTATAGGGGAGAGCACACTGTTTGTTTACTGCATAGGCAGTCACTCACACATGACAGACAGACAACAAAGAGCGGCCTACCACGCAAACGAGTGCATCATCCCAGGAAGGGGCTTACTGGCAGTTCTAGTATAGAGAGCTCAACGATACCTACCCAATGGGCAGGCATATCCCATACATAATGCTCATTGGTGGTCATCTTCGAATTGATTTCCATTACACAAGAGTAGATGTTAAAACTTCATGCTGATTTGAACTCGGCTCTCGCCAAGATAAGCACCAACTAAGACGTAGCTTTACAATAAACTAATGTTATTCATATGTGTCTCCATCCATTTGCGCTTCCTTCCATATGATGATGTATATATTCTTCTCTCTGATGTTGATGGCTGAAGTGTAAAGCTGGCTCCAGGGATCAGCTTATTGCCTCCCTAGCGCATCAGCACACACAACGGCTGCGATGCTGGCTCCGGGGATCAACCACAGTGCGGTCTCCCCAGCGCATCAGCATGACAACCGTCTGGATTGAGCTAAGTAGGGTACATCTCTGGGGTCTTCAAGTGGGCACCTTCCATCCTCAGTGTTTCGTCGACTAGCCCACGACACCTCAAGAGGGCTCGACGGTGATTCTGGCATCCCAGCATCACCCCTCCGCCCCCACTCAACTCAGCCCAGCTTACTTACCTGTACATCAGCGTTTCTTTCTTTCTATTGTGCTTGAGATCCCCAGCCAGAATCTTTCCGTCTCAACCACAGCCAGTTGCTGCTCCTCTCTGCTGCTTCCAGAACTCCTGGAACTGCAAAGTTTGTGACCAGTACAGAGCACTCTCTATAGGTAGAATAGCCAGATGCCTGCTTCACCCACCTGAAAACCAGAGTGGAACTCCACTCAGTCGAAATCATGCATGTGTACAGGTGAATGATTCTTTTTAAACTATACTATATTAACCATTGAGCTCCTAAACCAAAAATAAATATTTATGCAACTTTGGTTTAGAGATAATATATAATACCATTAAAAAAAAAGAAATCAATTCAAGATCATTCTTTTCTTTTACTTTACTTTTTATATTTGCATTTCTGAGTCATCTTGCGTACCCCCTATGACCCTTTGAAGCACTCCCTGTGGTAAGCGTACTCCATGTTGAAAACCCCTGCTCTAGTTTAACCATCACAGATCCCTATTCACAAAGCATTAACTCATGCATTAAAGAATATATTTTGATCTGTTATATAAAAAAAAAAAAATTTAAATGTATTTAATGGATAAACAGTTTAATGGATATCAAAGTGTTTTTAAGCCATCAAAACAGACAACAAATATTTCGCACTTGTGACTTAAAGCTTTGTGAACAGGGCCCACAGCCTCAGATTTACATAGTCAAACACCAAATAGGGTAGATGGTTCTTGCTTTGAAAATGTACAGTTTCTTCAGTGTTAAGTGGGAGCATAATTTTTGACCTTCAGATTGCTGCCATTGACTTTACAAAGTTCTGAGTGAGTGAGAGAGAAGGAATGTCATTCCACACTCGGGTAATTGATTTCTTCTGCTTGTAGGCAAAAAATATAATTGAATGTAGGTCATGGCTTTGGACAGGCCACAGAAGAATGTTTGTTTTCTATAATGAACCCCCTTTCAGACAAACCCATCTGGGTCATTTGGCTGTCCATATATATCTCATCCAACTTTAAAAAATGTTTTCAGGCCTTCTGCTTTTAGATTTGGTTTTGATTTTTTACATTTCTGACTAGTTTTTAAATAAATGGTTATAACTTCAATTGGGGACTAAGCAGCAATGGTGGCGAAAAGGTATTGGACACAGAGTACTGGTTGCTGGTGGCTTGAGTTGCCACATAAGGGGCACAGTTTATTAACTGCTAACAACTTGCTTACTTACACGATAACAACTGCAGTTGATTATGTATCTTTGTTACTATGTAGAAACGTATTTATAAACTAATATAAAGGTATTGTAATGACCTGGGGGTCTGCTTTACTACAATGGGACATAATTGTGTGTTCACCGAGTTCTAGAATGTTCTTTGACCCAGAGCCAAGTTAGTTGCTACATAAGGTGTTCAGTGATGTCAGAAGCAAGAGAATTTCCACCAATTCTGAGCTCAGCTTGCAGAATGGAGGGACTGACACTTTGCAAGAACCAGGGATGGAAGGTGGGGTAGGTAATGCATGCTTGGGATTGGTGGGTGATGTGCTGGGGGCGTGGCTTGGATGAAGGCAAATAGGGGAGTGAATTTCATAGCAAGCTGAAACTGACCACAAAAAGATACACAATACATATTGAACAATGTATTTTCCCAGATTACAGAATTTTTTTTTTACCCATTATTTCATGGGCGGTTGAAATGTTAATTGTATAACACAAAATAGAATTTCAAGAAGAAAATAGTTGGTTTCACTATAGTGCATAAAGGTACAAAGAGATGAAATTGACTTCCCAGGTTTAATTCAATAAAATGCTTTTGATTCTATCTTAATTTCAGTTATAAATGTTTATTTTTTAGTACTGGTTTAGGGAAAACTTATCAATGAAAAAATCTTTAATGAGTTAAAAAAAAAAATACCTCTTATGACTTAAATATTACATTTTATAGAACCGATTTGAACGTATGGCTTACAGTTTAGTTTAGGTATTTGTTACGAGTGATTATTGTTTTTGCTATAATATTTTATACCCAATGTTATAATATAATATATGGATTGATGTATATAACCACTTATAACGGAATCCAAAACTAAAGTGTTGACAATTTATCTGCCTGTTTACCTTCTATGTATGTGTTTAGTACCAACCTAGATAACATATGAGAAAATCTGAATCAAAGGGAAAGATTGGGAAAGATTTGTTTTTATATAAAACTCATTATAAAATACCCTAAATAAATGCATTAGAGCTGATTGTGGGTTTAACTTTAAGCAAACCGTTAAGTTAGTCTTCACAGTTTTACTTTCTACCCCAGGCTGACAACAACAACATTGTTTTGTTTTTTGTTGTTGTTATCGGTTAAATAACAGGCTGTTAATTGATTGGAAAACATCAATCAGGAATGTGTAGTTAGAAAACAGATGTCAGGGGGTTCTGGTTTTAATTCCAAAGGGGGTGATAGTTATACACTATTCTATTGATATGTGTTGTTTCCTTCAAGGTAAAAAATAAATAACTAAATAAATTATAATAACTTAATCTTTCTGCCCTGTTAAGTTATGCTGTTTAATTAAGTATGCACAAAATGTGACACACATTTTAGTTCCTCAACATCAGTTACCGAGTTTTGAAAATGACCCCTTCAGAGTATGTTTCCACCTCTTGACTGTGTTGTTATGACCTAATTTGATCTGTCTGGTTACAAATTGTGCAGGAAACACAAAGCAAAAATTGTGAACAGACTCTCAAAGGCTAAAATCTCTTTCTAAGTTCATTATATGTAGGACTGAGTTTCTAAGTGGTTAATGCAGGCTTCACAAACACACAAGTTATGTAAAATCCAGTATAAGCTGACCATTTCAATTATGAATAATATTGAATCTTCATTAACCTTACGATTCACAAATCAATTGTCAATATTTACCAACTGTCTAATATTTATAAATGACATAAGCAGTAGATTCATGATAAGTGCTAGAACAAACATCAGTACACAAAGAATAACTAGAATCATTATTCCAAATTTACACTGCCTTCATAGATATGTATAAATACAAACCTGAACTGGGGTGTTAAAAGCCATACTAAGAACAATATTTCATGTTCGTTCAATCCCAGGTGGAGGACACTGCTGCTGTATCCTTGAGCAAGGTACTTTACCTAGATTGCTCCAGTTAAAACCCAACTGTATAAATGGGTAATTGGATGTAAAAAATAATGTGATATCTGTATAATGTGAAATAATGTGATATCTTGTAACAATTGTAAGTCGCCCTGGATAAGGGCACCTGCTAAAAAATAAATAATAAAATAATAATATTTTTTCTACTTTTAAAGTAGAAAGCTCAATATAATAAACTGATCTATGAAGTGATAACTACATAAGAATACAGTAATTATCTCCCTGTATTCAGGTAAAAAAATGACTGAACTGTGACACAGCTTAGTATATAAAGTAACGTGCCATACAATTGCAAACTAAAGCAATTAATTTTATTAAAATAACATTCATAATTCTTAAAACATTGGCTTTGAAATGTTTCACAAATTAATAATAGCAGTAATACAATATTAAATCTATTTAAGTAAGTATTTAGTTAATAAAATGTTTTTTATAACGTACTCCATTTAGCAGTGCATGTGATCACCCGTTTCCAAGGTGATTTGTCACTTTTGACCTCTTTCTCATTTGGTGTAGAAGTAATGGGGATTGTGGGATACTTGAGGACTTACGGTGTTCCTGTTTTTATTTTGATGAGTGCTCCGTGTTTCCTAATGTTTGTCTGCTCTGTATATCCACTTGCTCCCTTAATAAAACTTGTTGTTTCACCAAATATGAACCTGAATCGTCGTCAGTCTTTAATCATTAATAACATTTTTGGTTCTATAGTATAATGTACAATCTCTATATGAACTAGTTTACACAATGGCTTATTGACCTTCTTACATAGTATAATAACCTTTCCACCCTTCCATGCCCAGGGGTTTGAACCAGTCTGTAATGATAGGTTGATGAGTTCTGCAGTAGGAATGGCAAACAACCTCATCTGCAATTACTAAAAGGTAGTAGTCTGAAGTATCCACTCCATATGGGCATGACTGGAACCCAATTTAGATCATTCTGCATTATCCTTTAGAGCGAAACAGGACTTTTATATGACAGAATACCTCAATGAATGCAATTGTCCATAGTGTCTACTGTACATTTTACAGCATGTGAACTTTATTTTGAACAGTATTTATTTAATAAAAAAATGGTTATAATGTATATTATATACATTATTATAATTTCATTGATGGTCCCTTTTAGAAGAAAAGGGCCATTTACGCAGTATGTGCTCTGGACCCCCTCCCCACTCACGACTTCCAGGCTGCTGCCACTGCTCTACTCACTTTCATTTCCTCTCTCCTCAACACCTGGCTGTTTCCCCTCTGCCTTCAAACAAGCCTACATCACCCCCATCTCATCCCTCCAGAACTACCATCCTGTCTCCCTCCTCCCGTTCCTCTCTAAAACCTTCGAGAGAACGGTACACCACCAGCTCTCTGCTTTCCTGTCAACACAGTCTCTGCTCGACCACCTCCAATCTGGTTTTCGTCTGGCACACTCCACTGAAACTGCTTTTCTCTCCGTCACGAACTCTCTACTTTCTGCTCGTACCGACTCCCTCTCCTCTGTCCTTATTCTCCTCGACCTCTCTGCTGCCTTCGACACAGTTGACCACTCTAGTCTCCTGTCCTCCCTTACCGACCCAGAACTCGCCGGCACTGCTCTTGCCTGGTTCTCCTCATACCTCTCCGAGTACATGTACCAGGTGTCCTGGCATGGCTCACCCTCTGCCTCTTGCTCTCTTTCAACAGGTGTCCCCCAAGGCTCAGTCCTGGGACCCCTCCTATTTTCTCTCTACCCCCGCTCCCTGGGTCCCCTCATCTCCTCCCATGGCTTATTGTATCACTTCTATGCTGATGATGCCCAGATCTTTTCTCCTTTCCCACCTCTGACATTTCCTCCCATATCTCTACCTGTCTCTCGGCCATCTCCTCCTGGATGCATTCGCATCATCTCAAATGCAACCTCTCCAAATCAGACCTCTTTTTCTCCCCCCCTCTTCCTCTCCCACCACTGATCTCTCTATCTCTATTCCACTTGAATCCACCACCCTCTCCCTCCTCATCCACAAAGAACCTTGGTGTCACCCTCAACCCCTCCCTCTCCTACTCTCAGCACATCTCTACTCTGGCACGCTCCTGATGCTTCTTCCCTCCCGCAACATACGCAGAATTTGCACCTTCCTCACCAATTACTCCATGCAGCTTCTAGTTCAGGCCCTGGTACTGTCCCGCCTTGACTACTGCAACTCCATCCTGGTCGGCCTTCTTACCTCTGCTACCCGTCCGCTCCAGTTCATCCAAAACTCTGCTGCTCGCCTTGTCTTTTCCCTTCCTCATTTCTCCCATGCTACTCCTCTGCTCCGCTCTCTGCACTGGTTCCCTGTCGCTGCTTGCATCCCATTCAAAACTTGTGTACTCAGCTATCGCTGTCTTGACCTTTCTGCTCCCTCCTATCTCCAGACTATCATTTCTCCCTACACCCCCGCTTGCCCTCTCCACTCCTCCACCTCCGGCAGACTACCTGTACCCCCCCCCCTCCGCTCCCCCACCTCCAGAGCCCGCTCCTTCTCCACTCTTGCCCCTCAGTGGTGGAACGACCTACCCACAGATATCAGGACTGCTCAGTCCTTGACCACCTTCCAGCACCTCCTTGAGACGCACCTGTTCAGACAGCATCTGTAAACATCGACCATATTGGACTATATGGCACCCAATTGTACCAGGACTTGCACCAGCTTGCACTGATCTGCTCCATACCTTGCCACATTCAACTACTGCTCCTAACTATAACTACTTACTGTATCTTGCATCTGATTTTACTCACATTTTGTGTAATTGCTCTTATCTGAAATCATTCTTACTACATGATCTTACTGGACTTTACTCATATAAGCAAAAATGTTACTATAAGTTTTAACTGCTCTTAGTCAAACTTGCTTTTTCTTATAATTTACTGTATTCTTTATTTGCTCTTACTTGAATTTGATCTTATTGTACTTTCATAACTGCTCTTACCTGTATTATGATATTCTGTAATGTGATATTTTAGAATGTGATATTTTGTAACAATTGTAAGTCGCCCTGGATGGGGGCATCTGCTAATAAATAAATAAATAAATAAATAAATAAATAAATAAATAATAATTCAAGAGTAAATATTACAATTTACATTAGTAATTTGCAGTAAATTGTCGGATTCTGTAGTGTGTGGTGGTATAAATAGCACTTGGTCCTTTATAATATTTATAAAGTACAGGCTCCCATCTGGAAAAACACCGGAGCCCAAGCGGCAAGGAGAAAAGCGCAGCATGTTAAAGAAATGTTGGTACATAAAAAAGTTCAAATCAGCTGCTCATAGGAAAGGTATCACATAATATGGGCTATGTTTTGTGAGGGCTACTGCAGTAAGTACTGTAGTAAAGATTCCCATAAATATTGTCGTAAAGTATGCATTATACTACAAACCAATTTGTAGTAAACCAATATCTCTACTCTTTACACATTGTATTACTACATGTCCGTTATAGAGTACTGCTGGCAAAGTCTTTCTCTAACGTTTACCCATACCTATAAAACATTAAATCATAAAATATATGTAGAAATACCAAAAGTAACCAGTAAGATTCTACTTTATTTTAGTATTTTAGTATTAGTATTTAGTATTTTTTTTATAGTTCTCTGCAGTTATACCAATTACAGAATAACTCTGAAACTAACTGTAAAAATGATGCCTACATCACATCCCTTACTGCTAAACTGGGAAGTCTATCTGTCTTTAAAGTTGAATTATAACTGCCTCTCTTTTATTTGTCATTAATAAGATTAGAGCCAAAAAGCTAGGGATAGGCGATATTGCTTATTTCCATTATGCATTGAATCTTCTAAGTAAAATTGCTTCAGACTTATCTTCAACAGAATGGAGTAAGTAAAAAAGGGTGGCTGCCTATTTTAAGCCCTTGCCTTAGGGGCTATACATTTTTCTTATAATAGGCTTTGATTTCTGAAAACTCACCTTTATGAAAGGTCATTCAATTGGGTCAGAGTTCCTTGCCAGTTGGAAGTTCATGGGTGGTGTACATATGTATGCATCTTCTGCACCTCTATTCTGGGTCTGTTAGTTTTTATGGGAAAAAAAACAAACATGGCATTAATTATCTAACAAGATCATTACAAATGGATGTTAGATCATGTTTAATTTCTTAAACATTTAATCAAGGCAATATGAAAGCAAGGATTGCAAACAGAGATTAATTTAACCTAGTGTACTGCCAGATATCATACTTAAAAATGAAAACACATGTTTGCTAAAACATAGGATAATGGATGTGCATAGCATGGAACATTTATGGAATGGTTCTGTTACCTACAATCACTTGTATTTTCAGTTGATTTGGACTCAAACAGAAATAGTTAGTGAATGGTGCAATCAGTTCCGGTTTTCTTATACTTTTGGATGAGGAAAATAAATAGTGTGTGACCAATGAGGCCACACAATGAGGCCCCATAAACATAGTAATTATAGCAGTTAAACGATAGTTATTATTTTACATTGTATATAAATCAGGCCGCACTAACCCAGAGAAAGTTAGACCAAGAGTAACATTTTCGATACCACAAAAATAGCTAGTTTAGGTCTTGATTAGAATCATGGTCTCGAGGGCCGGGTTTGTGCTCTACTGTAGTCACAACAAATAAAATAGTGTTATGTATATTACAATATATACAGAGTGATTCATTATTCACGCAACATCGGATCATCACAAAAACTGGCGCATATGTGTAGGAATGTGGTATATGCAAAGGAAAAATGTCTATGATCTATGACAGAGACAGTCTGGCCCTGAATATCAACAGTGTCTTCTGACAGTCCCAAACTCGCTGACTCTGTGTTTTAACTCGACTCTTGTCCCGAACCTTGTTGCCATCATAAAATGAAACACTTTTCTGCTGTTTTCCGACAGGTGGAATGGGTGCAATTTACCTAAAGGTGGTGGAATAACTATTCAGTATTTAAATGAGAAACCTGTATGTCAATGACACACATGAAAGTTTTTACATCATTTCAGGATTTTAATCAATGGACAGGTGGGATTGAAATGTAAAGGCAGAGAAAAACAAAACAGATGTGTGTTTCAGGAGATATGGAGAAACAAGAGAAGATAGAATAGAACATAATAATAAAGCAAGTATGTCAAGACAGAGAGAAAAAAAAATAAAGTTAGAGAGGTCATTTTAATGTAGCCTAATTTTGAATGTATGTTCTGTATTAGTTAAATTATAGTTTCATGTACTTGGTTTTTGGCAGATATTTTATGCCAAAATGAAAAATAAATGAATAAATAAATGAATGAATACATAAATAAATATATAGACGTGTTTCTTTCTTTCTTTCTTTCTTTCTTTCTTTTTCATGTTGGCATACAATATCCTCCATACCCGGTTGCACTTTATGAAAATGAATAACACGTGAGTGTATAATAGGATATCATACAAAGAGCCTGTTTGAAATAGCTTCCCATCTCCATTAGGACTCTTTGAAAAGGGCAGCACCATTTTAGATGGAAAATTGCGACCACATCAACTCTTTAGATTTGTGCACGGGTGGTATGTTAATTACCCACTTCATTTGCAATAACATTCCTCATACTGTCAGAGTTAGGGTTTTGCGACTGTTCTCATCCTTCCTGGCCATTTTTTGATTTTTGCTCGGAACATGAAAAACAGTCGGAAAATTAAAACACCGCTACAAAAGCCCTACCCGACGGTTGGAAAAGCTTTGATATTCAGGGCCTCTGCGACCCATTATTTGCCCACCAGTGTTGTTCAGTAATTAAAAAAACAATACAAAACAACAAAATGCTGGTAAGACATTTTAAATTACATATAATGGTTCAAAATGGCCTCCATTTTGTGTCAAGCATTTGTCAGTTTATTGATACCAGTGCATCTTGACACTCAGCAATTTTGACACTCAAATTTCTAAAAGAGTGAAATCTGAAAGAGTTGCAGAGAAACTGCAATTATCGCAGCGCTGTGGAAATTAATAAATTAACATGAATTAACACAGGGAATGAAACCAGCAATAAGTTCTGCAATAAGTTCCAGTAAGTTCTAGTAGTGTAGGCTACTTGACTTAAATTTCCTGAGGAAAACCTGAAGTTTTGCAAAATGGGTCGCATTAATGGGAAGGGCATTCCCCTCTCCTGTGTCAGAATATCTCAGTCTGGGAGGTTGCTGTTTCAGCTTTTGTACACCATCTCTAATGGTGGGTATCAGCTTAAACATTAAAGGAGTGATAATCTGGGCTTCACAAACTAATTTAATGCCCCTATTTTTTGGAGGACATAATTTATTGAGAGTATTAACAGCCTCCATTTTATTGTGCTGAAAATCTTTTTGCACAACCTCTTTATTTGCTGGATATGAATATATATATATATATATATATATATATATATATATATATATATATATATATATATATATATTAACATAACATTATTTGAAAATATTTCAAATACAACGTTTTAAAAATAATCTGCTGCATTTTGGTACCTTGGATTTTTGATCACATGATCTGATTGCAACTAGACCATTGTGTTGGAAAACATGGAACAAGTATTGAATAAATGCAGTTTGCAGACTGAAGTGAGGAATGGACTGTATAAAATTTGTTATTTTTCTGAAAAGTGATTTAAATTGGATAAAAAAACTGTTAGTTCCAAAAAATGCAAGCACTGCTGTGATAGATGAAAGCTGCAATATGGTAAAGAAGTTAATTAGTTCATTTGTGTCAAATAAATTAAATGGTTGGAAATAGACCAGAATTGTGTTTAATCAAACAAGTCCTTTGATCTCCAGCCCTGACATGAAATTTGGGAATCCATTTGTATATTCTATAAAACTAGTTAACAGGCTTTTGCATTTAGAAAATACAGCTGGTTTATGACGGGTCATAAAACAGAGTTGAAATACTTCCTGCAAAAGAGACCAGGCTCTAAGTTTTCCAGAGATTGTGATTAATGCCACTGGGATCACAAACCCATTTTTCTTAGGAAATTTTGCAGAGATAGGAACAAGGAAGAAAAAAAAAACCAAATGGATGGACCTTTGTGAGGTTCAGGGTCTATTGCAAACCACTAAGTTCTGCAATAAGTTCCAGTAAGTTCTAGAACACACACACACACACACACACACACACACACACACACACAGAATAATGATCTGGGAGTTTGTTTCAGCTTTTTCCATTGGTGGTTAAGTGTCAGCAGAAACAGGAAAGGAGAGATAACCTATGCAGAAACTAATTTAATGCCCTCTTTTTTGCAACAATTGTATTAACAGAGTCCATTCTGTGTCCTGAAAACTTTTGGGACCAGACTATATATATATTTATATATAAATATAACAACTATATATGAATATAAAGGACAAGATTTGAAAATTTTTCAAATCAACTTTAAAAACCATCCTCATTTTTAAAGCTTTTTACATCACATTGGAATGAATTTAACTACTGTATTAATGATTTATATTGTAGCATTTGAAATATCTGCATACCACAAGTTAAAGTATAAAAAGGTTTCAGTGCTTGCAATAAATTTAGGCTTTTCCCTTATATGTTTTCTTGAAGTTATACCATGGTAAAAGCATAGCAACGTGAAGTAAAGGGGCTTGAATAAAGCATTGTAAATGGGAAAATGAATGTGAAGTTTTACCATGGCAAGGGTTAGATGTAACACCATGCATATTACAAACTAAATCTACAGTTCCAACCCAAATACTTACAGATAACTGATAGCTTTCCTTAAGCTAAGGTCAAGGGCTTTGAACAAATCAATGGACAAATCATCCCAGCAATTCTCCTCTATCAAGGGTAGAAACCGGGATCTCCTTGAATTCGGTTAGGCTATCAAAGCAGAGAGCTCTGCAATCTAAAGCCCGAATCAAAGTGAAAAACATCTTAGATTTTTTTAATTGGTGGCATGAGTTGCTTTGTGACTAAAGTGCTAGAAAATCTTATGGAAACACAATTAAATAGAAAGTGTATTTTTGTATTTCAACTGCTACAATGTTTTATTATTGGTACATATTTTGCACAGTATAAACATATAGGCCCAGATATTCGAAGCGATGCGCAATCCCCTCGCAAAATTTGTGCCTTGCAAAAAGAGTTGCGTGAAGTTGGAAAATAGCAGTTTTCTGCTCAATTCGCAAATGTGTTTGTGCCTCGCAAAACCACCAGCTCATTCAATACCAATATAGCAGAAATGCACAAGATAATATTAATAATCCAGCTGGTATCACCAGTTTTTTTTTTGTTTTTATATAGCTATGGGCAATTCATTCAACTTAAATAAAACGGGATAAATGGGGAATGGAAAAAGAAAGGAGCACCTTTTGTAATTTTACATTCAAAACGCCGACAAAATTTACCAATACAGTAATCGGTAGCCTAGCCTACTACTGTATAAGCAGTGTCTTTGATATTGAAATCTATGTGAATGCAAGGTAAGGAGGTGCAAACTGTTGCTTGATTGATCTAGGGTTGATATACTGCTGTATGTGTCTATTGAAGTAAAGCGTTCCTGCATTACACAGGTAGTTGTTCAGTATCTGCCGGCTCGGTCTATGTTACACACCGACGGTATGCACTATGATACAGCGATGTACTCTTCAATCTGTTTTGGGAGTTATTCTTTCAGCACCAAGAAAGCGTGCTTGGGGAAGTGATTAGTTTTATTTCGGTCCGAAAGAACGATCATGATTGCAGCTTCCCTGTTTATTTTTTAAACATGTATTAACACTAGTGATGCTGCTGTCACAATCGTTCTTTTAAATATAATCATTATATAGATATAGACGGAACCTTGTATGGTCGCTGGGTTCCATTGTTGTAGTACCTCGGAAAGTGCCTGCATTTCACTTCAGTGATTGGTTGAGAGTGCTGGAGTGATGTGCGCGGAGTTAAGGCTTGCTTTTTAAAAGCGTTATTTTGTGCCTCGCAAAACTGGTTTTGTGCTTGGCGCATAGTTTTGAACATGGCAGCGCAAAACGGATTGTTGCACACAAAAAGAAGTTTCGAATATGGTACATTTTGTGCATTCGCGCAGAACAGCCATTTGCGACGCGCATAACCCACTTTGCGGTGCACAAAACGTTCGAATATCTGGGCCATAGTAAAAAACATACAGAGTTATAAAGTATAATGTTAATGTCCATGTGCTTTCACAAAAATTGAATGGTGGATCATCTCAGTAATACATTGAAAACACTGACCTCTGCTGGAACAATAATGTTTAAGTTCCAAGATAAATGCATCAGTGTTACAGTACAGTAGTCCTTTTCTATGTATTTCTTTAAGGAAATGCGTTCCTTCATGAAATGGGTCTTTTATAACGGTTCCCATTCCCTCTACCACATTTTACTGCACTCGAATTCTACAAGGGAAACCGGTTCTAACACAACCCAGATTGTAAAAACTGCTGTGAGTGTGTGCCTATTAACATTTATACAGTGATAAAGGTCACATTTCTGTTTTTCGTTAAAAAAAAAAAAAAATCCTGTAAGCTCAAGAACATGGTGATTTTTTAATTGGAAGCTCAATTTGTCCTGAATCTCATTATCACACCTAATTGAGTCTGCAAGCATGATGCAATTCAAATCTATAGTTACTATGCCTGGTTTTCATGATGAACTGTAGTATGTTTACTCAGCACTATTGATTCCAACGAAGGTATACAAATTGAAAACACTATTTCGAACTACTTTTCTTTCAAACCATTTAGATAATGTTTTGAAAGCCCTTAAATGCCCTGCAGCTCATAAAGCCCACAAACCTCTTCGATCATAGATTTAACAACCCATTCAGGATGTTCCTCTAGTCTTTTAATTAGGAATCCAATGAGACCTCCGTGATTCACCTCAGGTACATTGTGAGATTGACATGTAATCAGTTAAAGGAGTGCTAACTAAGGTTTTAAAATCTATTATCTTACCTCTTATTAGCATTAGCAGCATTATCTCTGGTCCCGCATGTTCCTCATATTTTGGTTATTTGCTTGTTTTCTTTTTTTGTCTTTTTGGGGGGTGATATACAGATTGCAGTCCACTGAATTGCAACTTTGCTACAGCACAAGGTGCTGTAAAACTTATACTTAGGCCTTGCATGCTTTCTTCAAATCAAAGTATAAAATACAAGCAAATCAAATCAAAGTATAAAATACAAGCAAATCAAGTACCAACAGACCTTCAAAGAAAGCGAGACCGGTAAAGAATATTCACTGCTAATAAAAGGTAAGACAACTGATTTTAATCATGGTCAGCACCAGCAGTCAAACTGAATAAACAAAGAGATCACAGATTCGTGCCAGTTTCTTTGTTTCGTCTGTATGGACAGGATCTCTTCTGGGTCCAGTCCAGAAAGATTAGATCAAATCACTTACTTTGAAGTGCACATATCCGAGAGTACTAAAACAATATTGTAGAAGTATACAGCAAGCAAGAAACAACTTGAAATAATAATGTAACTGCTTCTTTGTGAAGCTGAGTAGCCTAGCAATGCTGTTTTATGTTGTTAATTTTACCCTAATTTTACACTGGTTTTCATTGACCTCACATGTTACTTTTTTCCCCTATAATGTCTCAAGTCAATGTGACCCGAGGTATTTATCTATGTGTCTTTGTAGGCATGAAAAAAATGCTTTCACTTGGTTTTTTATCACATTTATTCATCTCCATGTATGAATCAAGATAGGCTTTCAAATTCCAATGTCATCAAAATGGTTCCTGGGCCTACCAGATATGCTGTTACTTGCGTTCATGATTTAGAATCAGTATTTGATGCTTTCATACCACCAGAAATTGAAAATATAATACTGGAAATGACCAATTTGAAAGGCAGGCAAAGTGCAAAGTGGAAGGAACTTGAGCATGTTGATATGCATGCATGCATGCATTGGGTTACTTGTGTTAGTTGAAGTGTACAGATCCAAAGGACACTAGTTTGTGGAATACAGACACTGGTAGGGCTGTATTTCAGGCCACTGTGTCACTGGAAACATTTCACATCATTGCTAGAGTGATTTGCTTTAATAATTGTGATACCAGAGCCAACCATTATGAAAGAGACAATTAGCTGCTATCAGGGAAGAGTTGGATAAATGGGTAGAAAATCTGGCCTTGCTTTACGGGACCAAATGTTATGATGAATGTCTTGTCCTTTCCAGAGGATACTATCCCTTTGGGCACTAGATGCCTAACAAACCTACTAGGTACAAAATGGCAAAAAAATATGGGTAACCTGTGATGCTAAATCCAGCTATGCATGGAATATGGAAGTGTACACAGGGAAACTGCCTGGAGAACCACCAGAGAGAAATCGGGGGATGTGAGTAGTGTTGGAAATGACTCTGGGACTCCAAGGTCATAATGTCACATGTGATAACTTCTTCACATCTTACAGACTTGGTACCAAGCTACTCAAAAGAAAGCTGACCATCCTTGGAACAGTGAAAAAAACAAGCCTTGGCTTCAAATAAGACTGTAATAATGCAGAACCGAATAGTGCACCCTTCAAAATGTGCTTTTATAGAAATCACAGCAGTTGTTTCATGCTGTCCTTGATGCACAAGGATGCAACAGTGTGTACCAGGGAGGTCAAGAAGCCAGATATGATACTGGACTACAATTACTCCAAAGGGGAGTTGAAAACTTTGATAAACTGATAGCAGCCTATACCTATCCACGCATGACTGCCCAGTGGCCACTGATCATCTTCTACTTAAATGATAGTGTCCATCGATGAAGGCTCTACTGCGTGGTAGTTGACCACGACTGGTTATGCATCCCAAGCCGAAATTCAAGGTTAACTATCACATGGTAGAGACTTCATCTGGATGGCACTATTGCTATTAGAATTGATTTTTCTCATTACTTTCTTTAAAAAAATCACTTGAAAACCTCGACTTACCTTGAACTTGTAATATTTTGTCAGGTGCCCTTCCGCTGAGAAAAGCAGTGCCAGATATCTGAATATTACAGACATGTCTCGGTTTGTTGTTAAAAGATGCTGTTATTGTTGTTGATCTGTGATTGGCTGACTCGACAGTTGCGGGTACAGGTCTGGTTGCTTTCGTCGGTGCAAAGTATTGAGTGGCTGTTTTTGGTGGATAATGAAATAAATTTGGACCAATTCTGTCTTTGTTTAATATTTGCTATCCAAAGGATATGAACTGAGCTTTCATTACGACAAGTCAAAATGAAAAAGCTGGCACTTGCGCCAATTGATTTTACATTTGATTTACAGGTGATGCTTGTACCGGATCGTTTTCTAATATATAGTTGATGTGTCAGCATGCAATGCTTTTTTCCTTTGGACTGATATCAATGCAATGTGGAGTGCTGGCAAGTTGTATCGACGCAGAATTTTCCTGGAGATGTTGGACAAGGCCTTAGTGACGCTCCTCATTCAAAGAAGAAAAAGAATGCCTAGAGCACCTGCAGCAATTGCTCTTATCTACAATCGTCAGGCAGAAGGAGCCAGTGCATCTCTGACAGTAGCAACCGGCATTTTCAAAAAACGTGCAAGATGCAACTTTTGCCCTTCAAGCAATGACAATAAGACAATAACTCATCCTGGACAGAAATTGTGTTTTGTTTCATCACAAGTATGTACAACACGGTCGCAAACGCAAGGGCAACGAGCACAGTCACTGTGGTAGCACTGCAGGGAGTGGCCTGTCCTAATCCGACACAATATCACTGCCGAGTGGGAGGTGAAATCTGATGTTAGTAACATTCCCTTTAAGAAGCTGTTTGTGCTGGTGCCAGGACACTCAGCAATTTAGAATTGAGAAAAAGAATAAGCAGCGCTGGGCAAAGCATCTAATCTAATTTCAAGACACTGATTAAATAAATGCTTTAGTTTGTAAGATCTTCTGTTATATTTTTAAATCCTAGAGGTCATTTATTTAAAAATAAAGCTACAATTATCATACCCTGTTTTTTTTTTTTTTTAAAGAGGAAACAAACATTTTCTTAGAAAGCTCCTGTAAAGAATAAATTCAAACTTCAATCTTCAAAGCCTGTCCCTTTATGTCTGTAATGCTGTTGTTGTGTGTAAATGTGCTGTTTTTCAATCAGTTTTGTCTGTGACAGTAAAGAGCAAGCACTAACTTGAGTTAAACCACAAGGCTTGCATCACAGGAAATTCAAAATTACTGTGGTTCTCAGTCACATGTTGATGAAGGGATGTTTATTTTCATCTGAATTTAGCAAATAGGATTGTGTGCTACCTTACAATTAAAGGAATCCAGTCTGGTTGTACCAGTTCCTTCTGGCAAATAACTATATTTTAATATAAAGATATATGAGCATTCTGTGGGTAAGTAACATGTCTGTTTTTAACAGATGTTTTTAACCATAAATCTGTATTATTAAAATGCACTCTCTTGAAAACAGGAACCAAAAATGTAACAAACATAATTATCTTTCCCATTTACAGATTCAAGAACTATATTTTGTCCTGCAGAGGTGAACTTTGATTACCATCTAGACAGGTATTTTATGTGTTATTATTATTATTATTATTATTATTATTATTATTATTATTATTAAAAGTTTAAGAAAAGTAAATGCTTTTTAGTTTTATGAAAGCATATCTTGTCTCATCTGGTGGGGTTAAAGAACAACTTGGTACAGGTCTGAAATAACCTCTGTTATCTTAACTCACATATTCTTCTTGGATATAATTTTCTGTTTTATTTATCTCACCCTGCTAAATTTTTTTTTTAACTCAGAAGTTAAAATGTCCCCATGTCTTCTCTCTAAGCACAGCTGTAGTGTAACCATGAACCTATCCCCCTGTTCTGTTCTACGGTATATGGAATTTATAACTGATGTTATTTGTACTACATCCATTAGGGGGAGTGTTGCATGAGGGCTGGTTATACTCTAGTGAAGAACACATGTGTGAGAGCCCTTAAGGCCAAATGCGTGCTTCAAACAAGTTTAACCAGGATGTGTTGCCTAAAACAGAAAATAATACACAACATTATTCTAAACAAGCAGTATATAACAGCAGGAGGCTGTGTGGTCCAGTGGTTAAAGAAAAGGGCTTGTAACCAGGAGGTCCCCGGTTCAAATCCCACCTCAGTCAGTGACTCATTGTGTGACCCTGAGCAAGTCACTTAACCTCCTTGTGCTCCGTCTTTCGGGTGAGACGTAGTTGTAAGTGACTCTGCAGCTGATACACTGTTCACACACCCTAGTCTCTGTAAGTCGCCTTGGATAAAGGCGTCTGCTAAATAAACAAATAATAATAATAATAATATATACATTAGTTAGGATAACTGAGATATTTCAGACCCATACCAAGTCACTCTTAAGGCCTGTTTGTTTAATAGTCAAAATGGGGGCTCAGCTCGCAGAAACTAAAGCCTAAAAGGCTTACTGTATTAACAGCAGCCCAGGTAGGGGATATTTAGAATCCTGCTGCTATGTCACATGAGCAGGTATGTAGACCTCCTCCTCCTACTACGACTACTACTAGTTGCTTCATCTTGGTTCCCTTTCAATCTCGAAATGTCAACCATTACGAGTTGGGAAATGACCCTCATGTCACATGACCTGAGCACATATTCAAAAATCTGCCTGATAGGCCCACTGTGATCACATATCTGCTGCATACTGAAACAAACCTTCACCATTTGATTCCTCACTCTAACCTGAGCAGACGTGTCTGCACTTGCTCTGTTTTTATTATTTCTTCTTCTTCTTCTTATTATTTAGCAGACGCCTTTATCCAAGGTGACTTACAGAGACTAGGGTGTGTGAACTATGCATCAGCTGCAGAGTCACTTACTACTGCGTCTCACCCGAAAGACGGAGCACAAGGAGGTTAAGTGACTTGCTCAGGGTCACACAATGAGTCAGTGGCTGAGGTGGGATTTGAACCAAGCCCTTTTCTTTAACCACTGGACCACACAGCCTGAGAATCTTTTTCTCCTCAAGACTGTTTATTACCTCGCGTATTCCTCTTCGGAAGTTGGCTTCCCCCTTCCTTTGGATGCAACGGTAGTTCTTTTTCTGTATTGATTGTATTTTTGAACAAAATCACATGGCTGTGTGCTTTTAGTGCGGATTGCTGAGGAGCAGTGGCTGCTGTTTCCAGTTTCGTTTAATGTTTCAGTTCCATGCCCGCGTTCGTGTGTTGGTCAGACCCAATATTTGTGTTTTGTGTGTTAAAAAAAAAAACTACTTTACTGTTCCTGTTGTCTTTGATAAGCGGCTACAGTGTGTTCCAGTGTGCCTGCGCCTCACAGCTCCGGCTCAGCGTAACACAGCACATTAACTTCTGTGCAATACACTTCTGTGCATAGCACAGGTGTATTACTCTGTGCCCGGTACAGGTGCATAGCACTTCCATGCATAGCACCCTGTGCACTCACCTGGTGTCCCTGTGCTCAGTACACCTCGGTGCATAGCATTCCTGTGCAGAACACCCTGTGCATTTATTCACCCGTGCATTAACCTGGTGCATAGCACCAGTGCTTTACTCGGGAGCACTTCCGTGCATTAGACAACGGTGTATAACACCATGGTGTATCGTGCCGGTTCATTTAAATCTGGTAAGTATGGTGTTTCATGACTGTGTGAGATGCGGGGCCAGCCTCCCTCCGGAGGACGGCCACAATATGTGCGTCCAGTGCCTGGGCGCTGGCAGACCACACCTTTTGCAAGGACCTCAGCATTGGCTGGACAATAAGGACAACCATGTAAAAGTTTGTTTCTGTTATGAAAATATCTAAAGCTACTGGAAGCTTCTGTTTCTGTTTAGTGCATGCACTATGCAAGAGGCCTATTGCTAGACTAAATTGCTTACAAATATAACAAGTCAGTTATGGTGTATTGCTCATTCAGTAAGTAGATGGTGTTACTATACCTTTAATTTGAGTGGTTATTAAGGCATGGAAATAAGTAAGCAAACTGCACTAACCATAATGAGTACAACAGTATTATTTGTGAATACAAACTACTCATTTAAATAAACGTTTTTGCTATGTGATCACCTTTTTTAAGAAAACTCAGCAAACTAGATAATTATGACTTGTAGAAATGTTATGCATATAATACCCCTTCTCCACTGGCATATCTGACCCGTGAGGGCTCAGTAAGGTACGGGTACGGGTGGTTCTCCACTGGCTATTTGTCGAGCCAAGCGAGAACCAAACCATGAAAATCCAGCATCACAAGACATCTGAATCCGGCTGCAAGCCGAGCTGAGCCGAGCCAGGGGGTTAAGGATATTCGTTATTACATTGCATCAGTCAGTACACTCCAGAAAGAAAAGCAACAACATGGCAGGCAGTGAGTATGATGAGAGAAAAGTACAGCTTTGGGACGCTGAGGAAGTGTAGGCTCTAGTTTTTTTGTGGACAGATAGAAGTGTTAAGGAAGAGTCATGCTTCAGAAATTAGTTTCTGACGATTTGAAGCAAATGGACATAAACCATGGGTAGGTGTGACAGGGTGACTGAGCGGTGACTGAGCGGTGACGTCACGGCAGAAGCAGGGACGGGAAAACACTGACACCAGGGAAGTACTGCAGGTAAAGGCTGTGTTTGCCGTTTTTATTAATAACAAAAATAAAATAAATATTTCAACAAAAACACACTGTGTGCTCGCAGAGCAAAATAAAAAGGTTAAACAAAACAAAATCACGAACACAAACAACGCGATCAGGCTGGGCTATAGCCTTCACTGATCCTTAGGTTTTTCTTTTCAATCTCCGTCTCTCTGCTTGCTCTCTCCTCTCTAACACCCACACCGAGTGCCGAGAGCTGCAGGCATTTTATATCATGGCCGAGGGGTTTAACTAATTAGTAATCATCCTATTACCCCTTGGCCACAATCTGCACGGGTTTATTAATTGTGTTGTGGATGGGGCTACCCATCCACGCTAAACAAAACAATCGGCTACGCCGTCAAAATACAAAACAATAACAAGCCCCGCGGCGCTCACCGTCATACAAATACAATAAAACAAATAAACAATACAAAATAACACAGGGGCGGAAGGGGACCCCGTTCTAAAATAAAATAAACAAATCAATGTACAGGGCACCTCGCCCTGTTACAGTAGGGTACACTTAACTCCCACACTCAAAAGCACAAACTTCTACCACATTTATTATATTAATATAAAGAAAAAAACATGGGAAATAAAACAATTTTAAACTTATTTACAAAAAGAGTCAAACAAAATACTGTATATCTGTACCGTACCTACAACTACGGCTCTCATTGCGCTCGCGCAGCTTCTTTTTTTAAACACCCAAACAAAAAACAACTAGAAAAAACAACAACTATCCTTAAATGGGATATCTTTGGGAAATCATATTTTTAAAAGCTTCTTTTTCCCCCTTCGACAGAACTAACTGAACTACAGTAAGTCGATATAATCAGTAAAATTTGTGGATTATAAAGAAATTCCTAAATATATTTACAAAATATAGAGATACAAGATACAGCTGTACCATTTGGTGTATTAATTTTTGAACACCATTTGTTTGTGCATCTTTTGGCAAACTGAGTTAATTAATAACAATAATTAATAACAACTCTTTCGTCGCATGTGACGTCAGTAGCACGGCTCGGCTCTGCAGTGGAAAAACAACCCAGGCTCTCCTTAACCGCACCGTGAGGCCCTGGCGCAGCTCGGTTTTTTTCTGACTTTTTGTAGATTTCCAAAACTCTGTGTTTATTGGGGCTTTTATTTTTTATACTGTCCATAAAGTGAATTGATTTGTTCCTACCTGACATTGCCCCAGAATACTCTTTTGGAGTATTGATATATTGGGGTAGCCTGAGAACTGCTCAAATCAAATAATAGGTTTCATTTGCTTGTTGATTTGGTGGGGTTAATGATGTTTATTGGTTAAAACCTAAAACCCCAAATCCTATATATTGTAACGGTGCGTCCAGTTGGATATTGAGGCTGCGCTGTTGTGGTCCACTTTGTCTACAGCAACACCAGCCTACAGCTATGAGTGCGAGACAGAACCTACCACAGAAAGGCTCCATAAGCTAACAGAGGAGCTTTCACGCTTTCAAAGGATTCAGGGGATGCACCTGGACTAAGAGAAGGTACTGGGGCCCAGGATGGGAAATAATTATACAATGTTGTATTTTTGTTGGCGGGCTTTGGGTTATTTAAGGGGAGTCTGTGAGCTCCTCGGGGCAGAGTGTTAGGGAAACTTGCCGAAGCTAAGTCTCCTGCTGGATCTTTTCAAACTCTACACTGTTCCTGAGAAGCTGGTACGCTATAGTATGTTACAAATGAAAGTGTGAAAGCCCCTTTAGACTGCAGTGACCATTGCTGGGACCTACTAGACATTTCTGTACCAACAGTGGCATTCAAAAACTTACAAAGCCTCTACACAAGGAGGTTGGAGGAAAGGAGCAGCCAGTACTTTGGACAAAAATGTAAATATTATGGCCCAAAATACTTACTTTCCTATTTAAATCATTACTTGTGCATTGTGTCACTGGTAACATCATTATTTTGTTTTAGCTTTTTATAAACATTGGGATTTCATAAACAGTAACACCAAAAGATGTCAAAAGTATTACTTTGATTTGTTTTTTAGTTTTGGCATTTAGTATTCATTTTTTTAAACTTTCAAGAGAAAGCATTTGAAATCTGTCATTCAAATCCCAGCTGGAAGCGATTGGAATTCATTGTTTCTTCTCTGACACTCCATTGGCGTCATTGTCTTTTCTCCCTCCCCCTCCAACACAACGCAGAAACCAGCTACCGGAAGTCCCGCCCTCGCAGTACAAGCACACTCCATCTGGCATTCCTCCACGCAAGCTGTCTATGGTCTCATTCTGCTCCTACTCACTCTTGCTCCCTTGAAGCTTCCCAGGATAATTCTGGCCTTGCCCTCCGGCGCTGTTTTACCTGATCCATCTGCTTACTATTGAAGGCTCACTGGTTGAGATGCTGGTTCCTTCAACTCATTTGTTCCCCTGCCTATTCCTCAGTTCAGCAATCTGTTATTAAATTAAATTCATCCCTGCGCAATCTCCTCCCCTCAATCCAAGACTACACAGCCACTGCCCTTGCTCATTCCTCCCTCTCCTCTGCGATGGGTTGGTCTGCCTTCACTAGCTTCAAATGCGTCTCTTTTTCCACCAGAACTGCATTCTGCATTCCTTGTCCACACAGAAGACAATCTATTCTTTCTGTATAGGCGCAGCAACCACCAAAATCAATGTCAACCAGCACCTCATCAAAAAGAAATGGGACACTGATCTTCCACCACAGTTACTCAACTTATATTCGTTCCTTTCTCCATGATATTTCTTGTATTGCTAGTGTTCCCCAAGTTGGGGCATTCTTTCCGCAGGGACCACCAGAGGTTTCCTCCCACAGGGGGTGGAGCTTCCTCTCAAGTGAGCGGTGAGATTAGTTTTTCATTTTAAAACTCTTTTCTATTTGTTTTCCTTTGCCTCTGTGGCACAGTTGCCGGGAACCAGGGGTCTTCTTTTGGGGGCAAGTGAAGCTCACTTCACAACCTTATGGTGGGTTGTGACAGGATGCGAGTGACGTGGTGCAATAAGTACAATGTCCAAACCAGATTCTCCCAAAATGTCTGTGATTTATTTAATAAAGTCCAGAAACAAAATAACAAAAATAACAAAAGAAAAACACTCCTAATTCACGATCCTCCGTGCACGAAAACTGTGCTCTGATATTCCAGGGATTGTGGTGAGTGATTGGTGCCGTGCTGTGAGGGAAGTGCTCCGGGGATTGTGCTGGCTCAGTGGCTGCAGCCCCTCGCTCCTACTCCTCCGCTGTAAAGACACAAACACAGACACAGACAGCACGTAACACAAAATACAAACGAGAACAGCTCCGGCTGGTGGCTCGTTCTCTCTTGCATTTTAAATTGATAACATAACAGGAAAAGTATAAAATCCCCATTCTCAGATTAAAATTTGATGTTTGTAGTGTACTGCTGTTTTACAGTACAGTATGTAGTAGGCTATAATGCAGTACAATATTTACCCTAAAAATGATTTTGATCTGTTTAAAATGACCGCATAAAGGAATGCAGCATTTTTTTTTCGTTTAGTTTTTAATTTTAATTTGATCTACTTTATTCCAGGTATAGATTATCTCAACACTGAAATGTGCAGTTAGCTAAATAATTAATCAACTGAGGTGTTTAAAGTATAATTTTTATTCTCTGTGTAATGTTTGCAATAACAACAACAAAAACAGTTACAATAATTTTTTAACTAGCTAATTATAATGTCAATGACTATCTATAATAAAAAGATATCGACAATAAATAAGTTGCTTATGCCTAACTGTTGCATTGAATTTTAAGGCAAGTTGAGAATATAGCATATCCTTTATGTTTTTTTTTTTAATTGTTTGCAGTCCCAAAGACATCATTAACTTTAAAAAAAGAAATCAGCAACGCCTCTCCTCCCACGCTGCACTTATCTTTGGGTGCTGCCATCTTAGAATGATTTCCATTACACGAGAGTAGATGTTAAAACTTCATGCTGATTTGAACTCGGCTCTCGCCAAGATAAGCACCAACTAAGACGTAGCTTTACAGTAAACTAATGTGATCCATATGTGTCTCCATCCATTTACGTTTCCTTCCATATGATGATGTATATATCCTTCTGTCTGGTGTTAATGACTGAAGTGTAATGTTGGCTCCAGGGATCAGCTTATTTTGCCTCCCTGGCGCATCAGCACACACAACGGCTGCGATGCTGGCTCTGGGGATCAACCACAGTGCGGTCTCCCCAGCGCATCAGCATGACAACCGTCTGGATTGAGCTAAGTAGGGTACATCTCTGGGGTCTTCAAGTGGGCACCTTCCATCCTCAGTGTTTCGTCGACTAGCCCACAACACCTCAAGAGGGCTCGACGGTGATTCTGGCGTCCCAGCATCACCCCCCTCCGTCCCCCACTCAACTCAGCCCAGCTTACTTACCTGTACATCAGTGTTTCTTTCTTTCTATTGTGCTTGAGATCCCCAGCCAGAATGAGTAAAATGTTGTTACAGGCTGAACAATTGCAGACAATATTGCTCCCAAGTCAGAGCCTCTCTGACACCAGGCAATATAGACTACATTACACCAGGCAATATAGACTATATTACACCAGGCAATTCAGTAGCAATTTGCCCGTGAGCAAATATTGCTAGCAAGTACAGTATTGCTAGCAATAATTGCATGGTGTAAACCCACCTTTAGAGGCCTGGCCACACCGGCCTCGTCCTCCATGAGGAAGGTTCTCCGCGAGCCAGAGGGGACCCTCTGGCCAAAACTATTTTAACGCTCTTTCATTTTCTTTTTTCCCTGCTCACTATCTTTTTTCACCAGTATAAGTCTTCCTGTCTGGAGAGCAAAGCTTATTCCCAGCCTTGGAGTCTGGCGACATGGCCTTGGCTCTTTGAGAGCCAGGGGGAGACCCCTGTCCCCCTTTGCATGTTTCTTTATTTTTTATTTTTCTAGCATTCCAGTCTTCCCTGTGAGGGAAGTGAAGCTCACAACTCGCCTTGGAAGTGCAGTCATGCCAACCTCCCTCAGCAAAGGCGACTTGAAAACTAGGAAGATTTCTGGATTTCTCTTAATCTTTTTTATTCTCCTGCTATCCTGTTGCAAAGTGAAAAACAAGCTTGGTATACTGTGTAGCCCCCGACAGCCTGCCATTCTGTATATTAGAGGGAGGTTTAAGTTTATTTTCGTTTCAATAAAAATGTCGTTTATTTCCAGTAAAAGCAACCTGCCATGCAATACCAAAACAAAACATAAATTATCGTTCTTCAGGACATATAGTTTTAAACAAGCACTGGTTAGTCTTCACATTTGTTCTTCAGCAATTGCACAAGTGTTGAGAGTTCTAGCATTGCATATTTTTTTCTTATGAGGATAGCAGTAAACAATCCATAACAAAAGTTCTACCTCTGCATATTGTAGCACAGCGGGGAGGGGGTTGAAATCCTCCCCGCAGTAAAATGTGTAGTTTTGTTAATTGGGGAAGGGTTTTGTTAATTGTTTTATTATTAATTATCCCCTGCACCTGGTAGCCATTGTTAAATTAGAACCAGGTGCAGGGTATTTAAGAGAGGCAGTCAGTTTGCTCAGAGCTGCTGAGGAGAAGGAGGCAGAAAGGAGTGCTCTGCTTCCTGGCAGTCGTGAGGTAAAAGTGTGCTGTATTAAACCTGTGTGGTTTTTGTTTATTGTTTGGTGGGGAAACGGCCTAGCTGTCCCACTTGTAGTCAGGGTGTTCCTGTGTGTTTAGTTAGTACTCCTTTGAGGAGTTAGGCTTTTGTTTGTTTTGTTTGGGGTTTATGAATAAATATACAGGCCCTGTCCTGTTTAAATAACCTCTGTGGTCCAGTAAATGTTTCTTTTACAATCAAGAAGGTCCCGAATTGTAGCAAGGCACCCCTACTTTGTTACAATATAATACTGTTTTTTTCATGGAATCTGTCCAAGAGCATATGCAACGATTCCCCTCAATCCCATGCATTTTTCATGTAACCTTTTCTGGCACGATTTTGCAGGGGACATTATAGAGCTTTTTTTTTTTTTTTTTTTTTGTGAAGAATTAAAGAATTAAAGCAACAATTTGCTTAAAAATGTCACAGTCAACAAAAGTTGCCTAAAGTTGCATACTGTTTCACAGGCTTACATTTGCATATATTTCAGGCCAGCTCTCTTCATACTCTACTTATCCTCTGATATTTTTAGGTTTCTTTTCCTGTGGCAGGAAGGAAATCCTTTACCCACATGTTGAAGCCTCATGCTGTTGTGTAGTCAAACCGAAATGACACATAAAGCCTCCAACTTTTGAAATAATAATAACTGAAAGAAGAAGACAGTACCCAAGCAAGCATTTTAGCCAAACACTCAGATATTACATATTACCTCTTCTCACCAGCAGGGTCTGTGGAACCAACAAAAGTGTTGTTACCACACACAATATGCCACAGTTGTGCACAGTATGTAAGGTGTAAGAAATGTTACAGATTTTGTTTTAACTCATGTGATCAATTTACTACATATATGAAAGGAGCCTGTTTAGAAAGTGTGAACGATTAGACTATATATTTTTTCTAAATACAGTTTAATATATATGAGCTAGAGGTAGTTCCTTTAACGGCAGTATGGAACATTTTCATGAGTTTTGTCTTTAATTCTGTACCTCATGAGTAAAAGCTTTGTGAAAAGGACTCTCTACCTAATAATTATATGAGATACACCGGTTCACTTTTAGTTCAAAAGAGATTGTAAACTCAGCTGGACCACGCCATGGGAAATCACATGGATACAAACCTTTTTAATGGCACCTAATAAAACAGCCTCTTCCTGGGAGTACTGTTGCCAGAGGAGCTTGTAAAGAAATATATTCCTGATCTGCTGAAGCCCGGAAGCATTCAAAACAGGCAGACAAAAATAACAGTCATCACCCCGATATCAACTCAACTAACGTGAACGCTGTTCAAATAGCAAGCTGATTAGATATGTCTGAATTCAGAGTCTGCAGAGACATTAATACATTATTAGGCAACTCACACAACAGCAGTTAGATAGACAGGGACTCAAAAGGAGGGGGCTCATATGAATCTTGTGTAAAGCTGATGGATACTTAAAATTCAAAGGGTCTCATTCACTAAACAGCGTTAATGTGTTTTGCCCGCAGTAAGCCCCTTTACTGCGTGTGTTTTGCACACCTGCTGTATTCACTAACCAGTGGCAGGCAACCTAGCTCGTGGAAAAAAGCGCATGGAAAAACTACTGCATTCAAGTCATTTAAATATAATGAATAGTTAATGGGTGGAAATGTATTCAAATTACTCACAAAATACCGCGAGGGAGGTATTTGATATGCAAACCATATTCACTTAAGGGCGCTAACTTTACTAGGTGCCTCAGTGTGCGTTAAAAGTACCGCTCATTGAAACCAGACGGTGTCACAGAACCAGCAGAAGAGCTGCACAGGAGAGTAAGAAGAGTCAGGGAGAGAGTATTTCAGACCAGGAAGACATTACCTGGGCCGTGCGAGAAGGAGGTAATAACTAGATACAGATTGAGCACAGATTATACTAGCCTTATATGTAGGGCCCTGGAAAATTCACAATATCACGAATTTCACAGAAGTCGTGTATTTGACTACCTAAAGTGAAAAATATGCATTTTTTTTTTCCTTACAGTATTTTACATTACGCTTCACCTGTCATATTTTTATCAAGTAGAAGCAGCGCTACAATAGCTGTACACGGTCCGGCGTCAATGCCGTGCATTTGGTTACTTTGGCAACGGGGTCAAACAAATACCAGCTTCATGATTGGTGAATTCCTCATACTGTACAATGATGTGTCAGAGGCGGGAAGTTTAAAATGGTTGTTAAGATATTGATGTATTAGTTTGCAGTGTGTGATTAAGATTAAAAATGCATACAGCTGACAAATAAAAAAAAAAGCTAAATTCATTTCAACAGAAAATTGCATTCAGAGCTAAGAAAAGGGGACGTGGATGCAGATGGTGGGATTCTGTTTTGCTCAACTTGTAATGTGTCTTTGGATCATCTAAGAAAAGGTACAAGCATCTTGACAGTGCAGTACACAAAAACGCGAAAATCAAACTTGAAGTTCAGGCTAAACAATTACCGAACAAGCAGGTCACAATCACAGGATTATTTAAAAAGAGCACGGAAAGTGGAGAAACACGTAATGTCAACACGTTTGAATCAGTGGAAGCCTTTAGTTCAGCAACCATACTGATACAATGGCTGGTCAATGAACTATTACAAAGTTTTTTAATGAAAAAAATCCCGAATTGTGGAGCCGTGCCTAACAGTGACACACTCAGATGAGAGGATCTCCCTAATGTGTATGCAGCACACAAAGAATATTTAAACGGCAAAATGAATGATTCTGAGTCTGTTTGCGTTGTATGCGATGATCAACCCACTGATGATCAAGGCAACTGTGTTTTGTACATTATTTTCATCCCACAGAGCTTTACAACTGCTAATTCAGAGGAACTTACTGCTTACTTTTTAGATACATGCTCATTGTAACAAACTCAGTACTTACCTTTTCTTCATATACTTTAATAAAGTGTGTGTTACCCTCGTGCATAATTCGCACAATGTGACAACTTGCAAACGAATCACTTAGCTCTCTTTATTTGTGCATAAAATTAGCTTAGTGAATAGAGCGACCACTGGTTCATTTTTGCGCAGTGTGGCTTCCCCCTGCCACGCAGTAATTCTGGTCATTTACCGCCGTTTAGTGAATGAGGCCCAAAGCATGTTTATTTTTTTTTTTAAATGGCCATTTATATTTGCAGAAAAAATAGTACTTTATAATGCTTAAAGTTGTGAACTGTTTATTGTTGCTAGTGATTTATTCAGGCACTATCCCATGAGTAATGAGGGCATGGAAGGTACAGTAAATAATGAGAGCTCTGTCTGTTTATTGTCTCAAGTATAACTGTGGGGAAAGCAGTTAGCCGTTTCTTCGGTGGATGAAAAACAAAGATGTGGATTCAGGTTTAACACTTAATGTGAAACGTGTTCCATTTAGCACGTCATTTATAATATATACATGGGTTTAGGAAAACACTAGGTGTGGTGTTTGCTAAAAATCTGTCACAATTGACAGCTCTAGGGTTGGTAGGGATAAGGTCTGAGGGGTTGGGGAGGGAGTTAATTAGTGGATTGGGCTTTCAAATGTGTAAACGTTTCAGAATAATCTTTAACCCAGGTTGCTAGGGCATTCAAGAGTAGTCGTGGTCTTAATCTCCATCTAAATTAACATCACAGTCTCTGTTGGATAATTAATTGTTGGTTTATAGATAGTTAATGAAATGAGGCCTGTTCTCTTGACATTCATTCATTATGATGAGCAAATCTAATAACAATTTGGAGTCAAAACCTTTGAGAATTTAGCAGTATACTGTATTTATATAATGTATATACAGTTAGTCATACAAATGTAATATTTATTGTCTTATAGCCTTACCATTTAGATAAACTGTTGAGAATGTAAGTCATCCGAAAATTTATTTTTTACTATTTGTATAACTGGTCTCATTAAGTGCCAATCTAAAAGGACCAACTAGCATGGTCTACCATTTGTATAACATCAAAGTTAGTACAATACAAACCACTGACCTTAAAAAAAAAAAACTTGGTTGATTGCTTGATGTCAGAGTTTGTGGTATTCTCTGTGGCTTCTGGTCATTTGTATTCATTTGTTTACAGCAGAAATATATTCAGCCATGTGGCTTCAGTCGCATGTCAAGCAGCGATACTCAGTACAATAGTTCCGGTTAACTGTTACTCTTCATGAATCAGCCCGTTGGCTTGGGGTTTCTATTAACATAAACACACTCCTTTGTCTCCAAGAATAGACTGGTCATTTTTACTGATATCATCTAAATGATTCAATGATGGTTTCCTCATCAGTAACTTTTTTTTTTTTTAAGCCAGTGTGTTCAAAACAGTGAGTTCGGAGGTGTTTAACCTGTTCACCCATTCGCATTAGAAGGTGTTAGTTTCAATTTCACCACACTTGGGGTCAAGCTGAGGTGGGATTTCTCCCTAGTGACAAGTGTGTCCGCATCTTTATTGCTTTTGACAGTGGGGTCACTTTCTTCAGCAGCATAGTAAGTAGTTTCTGCCCTGAAGGAGGGGAAACTGAGAAATGGCCATGATGATTTGTTATCACTTCTCCCTGTTTATCTGGAGAATCATTAACAGGCGCTGGTTATTGAGGTACCAGTGGGTTATCTATTCTAACCTTTTGACAGTGGTGGTAGGATAGAGCAACGAACCCCCGTAATGGGGTACAGGGAACAGTGAGGATGTAAAACATGTAATATTCCATTTACAGCAAGTTTAAAAACAGAAACATAAGAATACTATTAGAATACCAGTATATTACATTTCCACATCACAGCATTTCCAGCAATGTCAACACAATGGCTATGTTACCAATTTTTAAGGAACCAAACACAACAGCAATTGCTCAATAATAGTTTGGTTCCTCCTTTTATGCTCTGGGACATCTATGTAATGTTGCAATGCAAATTAAAAACTAGGTGCTTTTTCCAGCCTGACATTCCTGTTTTATAAGTGTACACAGTTGTTCTGGAAATGAAGCTGAATTGGAACAATGTAGTATTTATCTGAAGTGTTCCTGGGGCTTCTGTAGCAACAAGTACTGTATATACATGTATTCACATTTGGAAGTGCCTTCTGTTTCAGCAGCTGCAAATGGTAACCCTTAGAATCCATTTTTAATGTCACAGCAATTCAACACAAGTGATTTTGTTTCCTGTGTGTACTGTTCGTTATACTTTTACTGGATAGGTATTTGCCTATAGAACAACATATTAACTGTGATGTTAAAGGAAAAACATATCATTGTACTCAATCTTATATCCAGTTTAAAATGTGCAACAGCTTGGTACTGTGTAATTATGTTGCGTTTTGGTATAGATATGTCAGTTGCTTCTGGTATAGAATTATAGGTTTTCAGGTTAGGGGAGGAGGAATTTGGTTTGAGCATTTAATCAAAATCATGAGCAACTGATTACAAAAAAGTGTCAAATAATGCAATAAACCAGTTCCACAGTTTTGATAACAGTTTGCTTTCTTGCATGGAACAGGCTGCAAACTACACCATGTTTGCTGTGAAGTGATAACTATTTCTCCCTTCCCCCACGTTTTGTAAAAACAAATCCCCTATCTGTTTCAGGCCTGAGCCCTTTACACTGGGACTGTGGGGGTTGGGCATTACCTTTAGATTTAACAAATGCCATGAATGTGGAGGAGCAGGGGGGTTGATGGGAAAGGGGTGGGCTTAGTTTAAAGCTGGCCTGGTGCCACAGTCAGATTATTTTCAGACAAGAAACACCTGTTACATCACAGCGAGACAGAAAAAGAGAGATTAAAAAAGATGACAAAGGTTTATTTCAGTCTTTTATCTCCCCAGAAATTGCCATACTTCTTTTTAGCAGTCTGCAACCTAACTACAATAGGCTTCTGCGATCTACATCTGAATGTTTTACATTTTTCTCCCTTTCGTGCTGTTCTAATTGCTTAAAAATGTATCCCCTTAGCAAAAACATAGCTTTATACATTTTAAATGGACTGTGGAAAGGGGACATGTTCTGGTTTTTTTTGTTTTTTTTAGAAGAAGAATAAATCAATATACCATTTCCACTTGTTTCCATATAGTGGTATATATAGTGGCAGGTTTTTGCCTCTGTCAGACAGTTTATGTTCAGTGGTGTAACTACCTATATATATATATATATATATATATATATATATATATATATATATATATATATATATATATATAGGCATAAAGACAGGCCAATGAGAAATCTTTATAACACTAAGAATGTGGCAATGTAGGTCACTGAATTTCTTGAAAGGGCTTTTGTTAAAAAAATATGTACTCAATCACAAATTCACAGCAACCTACTACTATTTATTTCCTTGCTAGAAGAAAGATTAGTTTAAGTGGAAAATAATACTATTGGTAAAATGTCTACCTGGTGCACTGTGGAATGTGTGTCATTTAAATACCCCAAATCCCACATGGGCTGTGTAAACAGTAGGTGGGCCTTGGCGTAAATTGAAAGAAAAACGAGCTGACTCTTGAAGGGGGTTTCAAAGGTTAGAGTGTAGTTTTACCCCTAGTACTAAAAGCGTGCTGTCAGCCAAAAACAATTTCTGGCTATGGAAATGAAGGGAGGGCCTGTTTTCTGGCAGGAGCTGAGTGTAGTAAGAGTTGAACAGTAACGAGGAAGTGGCGACAAACTGCAGCCAGATTGTAGGAGCGTTTCTGTAAGCGTGACAACAAGGAACTGAAATAAGAAGGTTTGGTAATCCTCTTCTTGCCACATTGTCTTTCATTTTCTTCCTGTCTTGAGGGAGTGGGCGGCTGCTGCAGGGGATAAGGAAGTTTGCACGACAAACAGCTGAGTGGAACTGTGTGTGGAGTGGGAGTGGAGCCATGTCCTGTAAAGTCCATTCCAGTGCTTCAGGGCAACCACCCTAGTGTTCACTATTGTGTGTCAGAAAGAAAAAAAAAATGTGGGCTCTTTGTGTGGTAAGGCCTCAGTAGGGAAGTGATTTTCAACTGCCTGAGCCTACCAGTAAAGCTAGCTCCCTGACTCACACAACACGCCACTCTGTGTGCCGTAGCCTATGCTAGTCACATCTGTATCTGAGAGGGGCCCACAGCGACACCGGGCTTCTTCTTCTGGTGATGAAAACAGGCGTCAGACTGCCCCATGAATATTGATGTGGAGGATAGTCTGCTTTCATAAATGAACAGAAGGAAGCAAGATGGCTGCCCTTTAGGATTTGTTAAAAAGGAGACCCAGACTGTTTCTGCTGGAGTTCTGCAAGGTGGAGGGAAGCAAAAAGAGGTCAGAGTGGTTTTCTGTTTTTATAAAACTCTTCTTCCCCTCCCCCTCCCGTTGTGATTTTTGTTGGCCTTTTA